>PVKZ01002378.1:0-232662 GCA_004027375.1 Macroglossus sobrinus
CAAAGATTTCTGAAATGGGACACAAAAAGTATTAAGCATAAATGAAAAATCTTAATAAATGGGACTAAATGAGAATTAAACACTTGTTCTGCTAAAGCAGTTATTAGTTCACAAACTGATCCCCATACACTGAGGGCAAGGAGAAACCAAAGTAAGAGGCACACCACTCCAGATTAGTAGATGACAGGTTTGATCAGCAAAGGCACTTATATTCAAGGCTTGTCTGTATGCCTGCAAGATCTTTGTACCTGCCTGCTAGAATCTAAAGTTTATATGTAGGCCTTAACTGGATTCAGTCACACATACAGTCCATATGGTCTCAGCAATACATTACTATCTCAAAGCTATGTCCTTGAAGTGTGGAGAAAGCAAGCGGAACGTAAGGATGGGTGTGTGTTTGTGTGTGTGTGTGTGTGTGTGTGTGTGTGTGTGTGTGTGTGTGTAGTCTCTGATTGCCTGGATCCAGCTTGCAGGTCATTTTGTAGTCAGGTCTTCTCAATGACCTCTTCTAACAGCTATCAAGAAATGGAAAAGTCCATATAGCATAGAGTGTATAGTAAATAGTATTGTAATGGTTGAGTGTAATTCCAGATGGGTGCTAGAGTAATCAGAGGGATCACTTCATAGATTGTATAAATGTCTAACTTTTTAAAGAGCAAAATAAAAAAGTAAAAATTAGAATTATGACTGTGAAAAAAAATGGATAAGTCAAGTTTTAGACTGAGAGCAATATGCACTATAATGAATATATCTGACAAAGGACTTTTCTCCGGAACATATTAAATCCTACAACTTAGTAATAATATGACAAAACTATTAAGAAAAATGAGGAAAACATTTCACAAAAGAAGTAACAGGAATACTCAGTAAGCCCATAAGAACATTTTTAGCAACTTTAGAAAAATGTGAATGACACCACCAGTGAGCTATCACTATGCAGTCACCAGAGTCGCTAAAATGAAATACTATTAGGTTGGTAAAGATGTGGAATGTCTGGACAGCTCATATTACTGAGGAAATTTAAAATGGTGTAACCATATTACAAAACAATTTCATATTTTCTTATATACCTACCAAACAAGCCAATAATATTATTCTTAGGAACTGAGAAATATATTTCCACACAAACACTTGATTCAAACACTGTCGTCATAGCAGCTTTATTCTTAATACTGCAAAACTGGAACAATCCAAACATACTACAATAAGTAAATGTATAAAAAAATTGCGGTATAGCCACACAATAAAATACTAGTTAGCAATGAAAAGAAATGCACTACTGATGTAAAGCAACAGCCTGGCTATATTTGCAAAATATAGCAAGTGAAAGAAACCAGATACAAAAGACTTTTATTTTATTATTCCATTTACATGAAACTTGTGAATAGCTAACATAATTTATTGTGACAGAAATCAGATCTGTGTTTCCTGTGTCTAGGGGTAGAGATTGGGGGAATTACTACAAAGGGCAGAAAAGAAACTGGGGTAATGATAGAAATAGACTATGTATTAATTGGGGTGCTTAAATGGGGGTTTACCTTTTTTAAACACATCAAGTAGGTGCATTTATTTTGTGTATATTGTACTTCAATTAGATTTACTAAAATATGTAGCTCTGATAATACTGGTTCTGTATTTTAATTTTGGTTAAATAATTTTGTATTCTTCCCCTGTGTTCTCAATCAATCTTATTTGAAAGAATATTTCCTTTATTTTGTTGAAAGGAAATCTAGAGATTATACCAGCTAATTTAATATAATATTTAAAAATCAATATAATGTCTTAAGTATAAAATAAAAAGGAAAAAAGTCATCTATATAAAATATGTATTTCAATATGTAAATATTTGGGTAAAATGGCCTTAGAAGGCAAAATGAAATAAAGATCTGAACCTATTCCCAGGGTCCCCATCAATGTGACAGACAGGATATTGAAAGTATTCTGTAAACAATATTGTGAGCAGAATTGTTTTAAGTGATGTGATTTTCTCAAATGGCAAACAAATCTCAGTGAAGTTAAAAACACCAAGTATATCATTTCCTTAAATTGTATAATAGATGCATCCTAGAAAATAAAATCCATACAAAAAGAGTTATGTGTAAAATAGACTTAAATTAGGCTTCGAATATAATATTTTTGTTACTTAAATGAATGTTCAGTGGCCCATTCACAAGTGCTGTGGGACAATTTATGGTGTAGGATTTGTCCCACCCATTGTGAGACAACTAGCTCTGCCCTCACTGTACACTAATGTCAACAGTACTTCCAGTGATGGAGAAAACTGAAGAGACAGCACACAGGGCTCATAAAAACCCAGTAAGGAGCTGTTTCAAACCTTATGAGAATCACAGACCATAAATCAAACAAACAAATAAAAAACAGGTAAGAAGCTGTCATCTGAATCTGGAATGGCAAAAATTACTTACAGAAATTCTGTTGATTAAAGAAAGGGAAAGACATTGGAATTGGAAGAGATAAAATTTTGAAACAGTTGCAAAGGCCTTTTAACCCCTATAAATAAATGTCTCCCTACTGAACTGAAAACCTTAATTTTAACCTTTATATTGGTCATAAACGGTGCAGGGGAGCAAGGGGATTTATTTTATTTTATCACCCCTTTGCTACCCTGCCAACATTCTACCAAGCAGTGAGTCCCAGGGCCTGATTTGCAGGCCCCAGGACCACCTTCTGCAAGCAAGGAATGATCCCTTCTCAGAAGGAGGGACCGCTCTAGGAAAGGCCTTTTTCACCGAGGACCCTTTAAAAAGGGCCTGTGCCTGGACGCTCGTGGGGCGAGGGCTTGCGAAGGGGGAGGGTGGGGGAGTGTCCTCTTTCTCCCCCCACCCTCCATCGTCGTCCTCTGAGCCAAAGCCAGTGGGGGCTGTCTCCTCCTCTTAACCCAGCAGCTGCTGCTCACTCAGCTCACAAGCCGGGGCAGGGGACAGGGCGGCAGCGACTCCTCCGGCTCCTAAGTGGATCCGCTCGGGCCACCGCAATGCTAGGAGCCGCTGGGGTCCTTCTGGTCCTGCTGCTCAGCGGGGACTTCGGGGGCGGCTGGACGCAGGGTCTGCAGCAGCTGCCACAGGCACATCAGCAAAAAGGTACAATCGAGGCATGGGCTCTAAATTACATACTTTTGCGGGGCGGGAGCTCCTTACTGGTCCCATCTAACAGTTCCTGGCCAGAGACAGTTTTCTTGCTCTGCCCTTGGGGAGTGCGCTTTGGGGCGAGAGAGGCTAAGATTGAAGTAAGTTCACGTTCAACTCCCTGCGTGGGGTAGGGGGAATTGCCTACCTCCCCCAAAAGAACATGAAGTGCTTTTCATTGTTCAGTCGTTTCTTAGAAGACTTGCTATCACTATATATCCCTCAAATTGATTTCCAAAATCTTTCCAAGAGGCAAACTTTTAACTAATTGAAAAAGAAAAGTTTCTCCAGATCAGATGGGTTCCCCGCAGAAAAAGGTTTTCCAAGCTGTGGCTCATCTCGGAACTTTATGTAGAACAGCTGATACTTTTTTTAAGGGACTTTGTAACTATTTGAACAGGGCTTGTAAAATAGTTAAGTATGTGGATTTTTTTTTTTAATTTTCTTTCATGGCAATGGCGCCTGCAGCCTCATATTTTCTTTACCCACATCCTATCCCAGGTATCCTATTATATTATAGTGAATTTTCTTCTCTTTCTTAAATACAGACGAGACTTCTATGTCATTGGAATTTTAATTAAGACTGCAATGACCAGATACACACTTTAGGGGACTTTGGAAGACAGTTGTACTTAATGTAACTCAAATTATGCTCTTCAGAGAGCCTTAATGTTTATATGCATATCATGTATGAAACTCTGGGGAGTCTTTGAAGAGTTATTTTATACTCATGCATTTTAAAGGAAGCACATGTGCAGCGTTTTAAAACACAATTTATAATACATTATTTCAGCAAACATTTCTGTAAGTTGAAAAGCATGCATCAAAGTAAAAAATATTAAGAAATATTTAAGACTTGGTCTCAAATATCAAAATATTTACCCTAAAAGTACAAAATTAGGAGTTAGCTTCTTTTGAAAGTTTTGATGATGCTGAATCTGGCATATTTTTGAAACACACTTATCCCTCTTTTAGTTAATTGGAATAAAGCAATGTCTAATAGTTCTAATAGTTTTTCCTTTTATAATCTAGCATTTCTAGTAGTACTATTTTATTTAAAAAGGAGTAAAAAATACTCTAAGCTCCTTGCTACAATAATAACAACTTGTTTAAAATTACAAGAATAAAAATGACCTTAAATTCAGTATGTGATTTTTTTCTTCTATTTTTGCTTCTCTTTCTCTGAGAGGTAAAATGAGGTCAGTGTGGCTTAATTAATAGAATTTATGAGACAGTGATTTTGAAAATATCTCTGGCAGCTGATTTATAAAAATACTGCTTTTAAATATTGACTTGGCTCAGTTACATGTTTTAACAATACACAATACTTTAATATTGTTAGGCAGCTGGAAGTGAAGAGAGGTCAGGAGCACGAATCCTTCTGTTCACTTGGAGTAGGGCAAAGCTTAAAGTATGCAGAATAGACATCAAGTGTGTTCCTGAGAATTTCCTGTAATATTTTCCTCCTCCCTTCTCTTTTATTCTTCCTCCTCTTCTTCCCTCTCCTCCCTTTTCCCCATCCCTTTCATTCTTCTTTCCTCCCTCCCTCCCTATATACCATCTCTCTCTCTTCCCCTCCCTCCCTCCCTCTCCCCTCAGATAAACTTAATTCTGATTTCTATGGTCCAGGTTCGGATTGAGGTGAATGCAGAAGGGCAACTTTATACTACCATTCTATTGAGAGAACACTTGGACATTATGTATAATAAGGAATTCTATTGCAAAGTAATTATAACATAGAGTGTACTATAGACTGCTGTGTTCTACATTCTAGAAACTTTTATTGTGTATTTTATAGATCATTTGCAATATGTTTAGAGATTAGCTTAAAGATAAAAGTTGGTCTGTTAATATTAAAAGTATACGTAAAATATATTTTGCAATAACCTTAAATTTGTATACTGTTTTGTAATTTAAAAATGACTTGTGTACATGAGCTTATTATTTCACTTTCAGCTATTATTATTATTATTATTATTATTATTATTATTATTATTGGACAAATTTAAAACTTGAGGCTTTGAGTAGTTGTGACCAAGTTCATACGGCTCATAAAAACCTAATTTTTAACAACTAAAATAACTTTTAGTTTTGTTTATGTTGAAGTTCTCTTTTTTATGGTACCAAGATTTATTTGCATTTAATTTTTGAGGCCCGTTTCCGTTTCAGTGTTGTGTTAAAGAAGCTCTCAATGACGATCACTGGATATGAGTTTGACAGAAGTGCTTTCTTGGCTACCATCACCTTTTCTCTTTGTGATTATAGTGGCACTGACCTTCCTGGCCAACCACTAATTGTTTAAAATGAAATCTGTTTTCTCTTTTAGTACACTGCTGGTTTATTTAAGAATATTGATGTGAAGAAATTATTTTTAAATGTTGAATTGAGTTAAAAACTTAACCAGATATATTTTTTTTCTTCTTTAAAATGTGTAATTTCTATAGCATAGTGAATTGTAGCATGAATAGCATTGTCTTGGTAATGGTTTGATTGGAAACATACAAATTCAAGTTTATCAGAACTGCAGGTGGTCCAAAACTAATTTCCTGGGCTAAGTTGGTAATAACAGATTTGGGAACTTTAAAGGTCTCTATATCCTGGACAATGAATGGGACTATACATGAAGCTGATTTTGTTATTTGTATCTAGATGTTAAATTTTATTTGCCCTATTCTCGAAATTTGTTGTTTCCTTTATGTGAATAGGAATGAGTACAAATACAGGATGAGGAAGGACAAGTCTGAATTACAGTAAGTTCAGTTAGAACATATAGTGTGACATGGTGACAAAAATGTTAACCAACTCAATTTTATTAAAACTCATGGAAGTGGATGGGTCTGCTGGTTAAAACACATTTGAGTGCTTCACTGACAAATGGTTGTAATTTCAGAGAAGGAAGAGCATGATAGTCTGATAATATTTTCAGAGGAAGTCTATTCCAAGTGATGACTATTAATTTGGAGAAAGAAAGACGTAGGGAATCACAAGATATGTCCTCAAATTTTTGGAAAGATTGTTATATGGAAAAGAGACTAAAATGTCCTCCTAAAGCCTGAAAGAGGAGTATTTGAGTTCAATAAAATGGGAGGAAACCTGCTCCCTCGCCCCATTCTGAGCCATTCAGAAATAACTGGGTTGTGTTGCAGGACCTAGCCTTCTGGAAATGTCTATGAAGTGATGTACAATGTTATAAGTCTGGTTCGGGGTGGAATGTCTCTACAGAAAAGAAGTTAGGACTCATCAAGATTCTAGACTTTTTCAGCTCAGTATTCCAGTATTGCATTCTTTCATTTTTGGAGTGCAAATTTGTATTTAAATTTCTGAATTCTTAAAAAATGCCATGAAAATATTAAGTGTATATAAATGTGTTTTTAGACACCTTCTGGGATTTAAAGTAAAAGCATATTTGAGGCCATCTTCACATGTTTTTGGCAAGCATACCTAAAAATTTAATATTGAATTTTTATATCATCATTGATTGCAGTTAAAACATCCTATATTATAAAATCTGAAAACACTTCATAAAATACCTGAGAACTTTTCAGGAAATTTATTATGGTTATAAACATGAAATTAATTTTTGAGAGTATCTTCTTTTGCTACATATGTAACTTGTCTGTCTGTTCACTACATACTGGTCTAATAGTTTAGTAAAAACGATTCACAACAAAATGTATAAGAACATATTAAATATTTATAGTTATGTTATGGACGTATAACTTTTTAAATGACATAAGTTTTGTATTATAATTTTCAATTTCACATGTCAGTGTATACAATCGCTGATATATCTTATTCCTAAAACTCTCCTATCCTCAGCTATCATGAAAAATAATGACCTGAAGAGTTGCTAGGGATTATGCACATGCTCTGCCAATTCTTTCTTAATTAACTTCAGATACTGAAATATGAATAATTGTCACACTAATAACTACAGTATTTACTTTCTTTAGATATAATTATTTAAAAATTGAAATAGGTATCCTAAGACTTATCTCCAGATATGACTGCTGTAAGAAAGCCATGAGTCTGTTTTTTATAGGAAGGATTTATTTAAATAGTAAGAAGAATTTCTGAAGTAGTAGGATTTGTAATTTTTATAACTTTCAACTATATTGCAAAAGCTATGACTCATAAAAGTGTACTTTTTGGTAGACTTTACATCTTGTTATTTTCTCAGTCACCATTGATCTAAAGCAGATAATTGTCATTTTTTTCTATTCATATTTTTAATAAATACTGATTATTCATTGACAATGACTAATGTGCTAGACTTTTCAACTTGGACCTCTGAGACTGAATCATTGTTCTTTCTTTTGATCCAAATAGATTTAGCAGTGAACTATAAGAAAAAATTCACTTTAACTTTATATGAGGTCTCACGTCTCCTTTCATAATCTGCTTTATGATTATGGGGCCACAATTCTGGGCCACAATGGAAGAGGGAGAGTTGGGTCTTAATGGGGTCCAGAATAGGGAGAATTAACTTCAATCTAGCCTATCCTTGCATAAGATCAGTAGAGTGGCTAACTGTCTAAGTTGTAGAGTCCAAAAGGTTTATCTAATGCACACTTGATTCCAGTCTACATAACTATCCAAAAGGATTCTACCAGCTGGGTGGAGAATGGCTGAAAGAATTTACAAGCAGGGTGATAATAATAATAATTAATAATACTAATAATTAATGGTAGCTGCAGGTCATTTGTCTGGTTTGCCTTAGATCCTTATTTAGCAGCTGGAAGCTGTGAAAAAGATCAGAAAGTGTTGCCAATGACCAGACAAATGATTTAGCTTGTAATACAGAAGATTGGGGTTTAGGATTTATGTATAGTCACAACTTTGAGCTGGGTGGCTAAGTGGGAATTTAGGCAGAAGCCCGGTTGTAGTGAATGAAAAAACAAGGTAGAAGTTAGAGAAATATAAAACTCTATTAACACATGATTCTCAAGATTCATGCCATGTTCAGTATATACCAGGCAGGAAAAAGAAGACTAATTCTGGGCTGTACTAATTGGTAAGCCTGAGTTGAAAGGTCAGAATTTGTTCAGGCAATTGGTGGGCCAGTGTATATTGGCATGTGGTTAAGTAATGAATGTGTTCAGTGAGCAAAACAAAACAAATTCCTGCTCTTGTGTGGTTTATATTCTAGTTGAGACAGAAATATGATGAGTATATAATGAATGAGTAATATAACGAATACCTTTTTTGTATAGAATGTAGTAGGTGATAAGATTCCTGGACAATCAATCAAATGCAGCAGGATAGAAGTCAGGAGTTTTTGGAGTGTGAGGAGGTTGGTTGCAATTTTAAACAGAGTGATAAAGGTTGACCTCATTGAGAAGGTCACATTTGATCTAGGAGGGATTCACATAGATATCAGGTGGAAGAGTACTCTCTTCATAGGGAACAGGCTTATAAAGGTGTAAGACTGGAGCAGACTGAGAAGGTCAGAGAAGTAATGGGAGCCTGGATCATTGAAAATCTTTTGCCTTTTAGTGTCATTGAGATGGGTGCTATTGGAGAGTTTGGAGTAGAATTAAATGAATGAATGAAATAATATTTAATATATTTTTTTCAAGCAGGCTCTAATCCATTGGACTAGACCAGTAGTCCAAATGTAGGATTACCGTTCATCTCTTGCCCCAGATCTCTCATTTATAGAGCACACTTAAGTGAATTGATTTCAGGCTATTCCACCTCAGCATTCTTATTATTGCAAAGCTCAGATGCATCTTTGTAAAACTCCTTTTTATTTCATTTTGACATCACAATCCTAATTCATGATTAAAAGAATGTCAGTGCCTCAAAGCAATTCAAAGGCAGGGAACTTATACATATTCTTTTACTTTGCCCTAGTGTTCTTAGAAATATGCCATATGTTTCTTGGAGAAATTTTAACTAATGTGTACATTAAAGCAAAAATAAGTTTTTCACAATCCTACATGGATATATGTGTATACCAGAGTTCTCTTTCTTATTATTCAATTCATATCACAGCTAAAGTTTAGATACTGTTGTTGAAAATGACACAATGATGTATTAATCTGATGACTTTTTGTAGGAAATGAATTTTGAAATCTTACCTATTTTTACAATCAGAGACATATTCTGTGCTCTGTTTCAATTTTTATAACTTTTTAAAGGATTACTGTAAGTCTTGCAGTAACTTTTGAAGTAACGTAATGCAAATTTGACCTGACTATATTCTATTATTTAGAACAAATTTAGGTAAAGAAAATAGCATAGCCTCTCTCTCTCTCTCTCTCTCTCTCTCTCTCTCTCTCTCTCTCTCTCTCTCTCTCTCTCTCTCTCTCTCTCCCTCTCCCTCCCTTCCTCCCTCCCTCCTCCCCAATCCCTACCCCTCTCCTCTATTCTCCCTATTGCTCCCTCTCTCCCTCCCACTCCCTCCCAATCTCAGTTTTTCCTTCCCTCCCTTTATCCCTCTCTTCCTGCTCCTTTTGTTCCATCCTTCCTTTCTTCTTTTCATTTCATCCTCTTTACCTTCCTCCTTTCTTTCTTTTTCCTTTAGTATCCTTCTTGTGAAGACAAGATGGTATTCAAAGATAATTTTAGCAAATATAACTTTTAAGAAGATATATAAGGCAAAACTTCACTTAAATCTTATTAAATACAATTTGATAATTACTATCTAAGGGTAGTTTTGAAGCATAATCTAAACTTACATGTGAGTTAAAGCTAGATGTTTACTTGTCAAAGGTTTTTAATATTGATTCAAAACAAAACAAAACAAAATATTTTTTTCCAGTCATCTTAAATGTGGATTTTAACATGGGAGCTCTGTTCTATTTGGCTTTTGGACAAGTGACATTTAAAAAAAAGATCTTGGAGGATAGTCCATTAGTGGGTTATTACTCATAACAGTGGCTTTCTATGACAATCTAACTCAAATAACAAGTTAATCTATGCAAATTCTGGATGATGAAGACAAAGAACTATTTGATACCTGGTACTTAGGAAAGGCAACTTGTGCAATTAATCTCTCTCCACGTGTGGTCCTCTCAGTTGACCACCAGATTGTGTGCCACTCCAAGCTCTTTGTTTAACTGTGTTTTAAGTGCCAGATGCTTTAGATTGGTTTAATACTACCCAGCATGTTATGAGTATTAACACATTTATTTACATAGCAGAACCGTTTAGTCAGTTAATATAATTATCTTCATTTTATTATCTTCATTTTATAGAAAGAAAATAGATGTCTAGCAACTTGTCAAAGACAAACGCAAATTTTGTTAGTTTTTGAATTAGAAATTAGAGTTTGTTCCTTCTCCTGATTTTATGGTTCCTAAATTGTCATCTATTTTGGAGTTTTTGATTGTTTCTTATTTTTCATAGAATACCTTGAGAAAAATCATGTCTTTATTTCAGAATTATTTTAGTAGTCTAATTCGAACCCAGAGATTCACTAGGTATTACAGAAGAATAAGAAATAAAAAATAATAATAAAATGTGTAGTCTTCAAGGATTTTTTTTATTTAAAAGTATATACATTACTTAAAATTATGCAGAAATATATACATGCATTATTTAAAATATGCATACATTTAAAAGTGTTCATCAAATTGTAGTCTCTAAATTTTTAGGATTTGGATCGGATATTAGACTATAAGAACGTATCAATTGATTATTGGCTTTTCTGAAGTCACAGAAGTTACTTCAGCATACTAGAAATCTAATGATATTTATTATGTAAATAATTCTTTTTAAAAAAGGCAATATATATATCAGTAAATGAAAAAAGCAAGAACCAAATAGACATTTCTAAAAATCAGAGCAGAGTTAACATCAAAATTCTTTCTGAAAAAGTGTAGAATGCTGACATATTCATGAAAAGACTGAAAGAATTTCATTAGAAGTTAACTTCTCAATTAAGACAGAAAATTTTACATACTTTCTAGATTTTGAGAGGGTGTGTTTGTGGATGTATGTATCTATATTTAATTGCATGTATGCATGTATGTACCATTTATAGTTTAGAACTCATAGTACCTAATTACTATATTTAGTATATTGCTGTTTGATATGTTTTCTTAAATAATAAGATTTGCAATTCTATCAAAATAATCTAGAATAAGATAATCTAAAAATTGAATTTGTAGAAAAGCCTAGTTGCCTTGATAAATGATTATGGACCACAGAATAAATTGTAGATGGGATCATTATATTTTTAAGTATGTTAGCTATATCGTTAAAACACTAAGGTGAAATCCCTTTTAAGTCTCTTGTAACGTATAAGGTCCTATGCTAAAGTGGAAATAAGGTTAGTAAAGTTTGCCACATCAAATATATTTTTTTCAAAACTCTGTATAGTTGGCACAATTTTCTGGCTTATTGCCTGCTCTGTCTTTTTAAATTACTGAATGAGGCTGAAAGTATGAAGAAAAACATGAAGTACAATTGTCATTTTAGGTAGCTACTTTATCTCATTGGTTTGTTGTGAGGAATATATAAAATAATGAATATAAAACATGCAGCATCTATTAGGACTTCAATATATGTGAATTTTTAAAAAGCTTCAAAAAATGAATTAAGTCTAAAAACTGTCTTGGTGCCAAGAAACCCTCTGGCCTATATCAGTACATTTTCTCCAACACTGTGATACACCAAATTTAGCTGAGGCCATTTATGAGGGAATTGCTCATATACTTGAAAACACAAAGCAGAGATTTGTGTATTAGTCTTTCACTATTCTGAACTTTACACTTTAGTCTACAAAAATATTCTTATTAACATATACCTCTTTATACCTTCAATTTCCATATTAATTCCTCTGCTTTGGAGATAACCTTGAATAGTAGAAAAAGTATAGATTTGGGTTATGGAGAGAATTGAACTCATAGCCATGTTACCACTTTTTTTTTTTTAACTAAGAACAAAAACCTGAGTCAATAGAGTTTAAATTTCCTATTAATAAAACAGAATTAAGCAAGAAAATATATGTGAAAATACTTGGCAGCTAATCAGTTAACTATGAACTCTTTTCTTCTTTCACCTTTATTATTTGATCACAAAGCTCAGAAAATGATATTCACAGTTCATATAACATCCCTTTTGCTGAAGAAGAGCAAAATATTTAAAAAGTTTTGTTGAGTAGAACCTGAGAGATTGTAGATGACAAACTGTATAGGTCACAGCAGAGAGACCGAAGAATTCTATCAAGGTCACACAAGTGAGTAACAGAGATAGGAAGAAACACAAGGTCCTATAATTAGTTAATAGTTATGTTAGTAGCTCAGTGTGAGAAGTGATTTAAACAGGCAACAGAGTGAGAATTTTAGCAATTCTTTACGGCTATTTATATTTCAAATATGATAGAATTAACATTTTTTCCTAGGAATCTTTTATTTTTTGGACATGCACTTATTAAGGATTGATAAACTATTTTTTAAAAAACATTTTTAAATATGTAATATGTTAGAAAAATGTGCTCCATAAAACTTAGTTATTATATTCAGTCCAGTGATTCTCAAGCTTTTATGTCAAGATCCCTTTATACCTTTAAAAATAACAAGCTAATTTATGCTAGTTTATCATATTGGGTATTAAAATTGGGAAATCTAAAAATGTTTATTAATTCATTTTTAAAAAGAGTAATAAAAACAACTACATGTTGAAAATGTAGTTTCGTAAAAATAATTTTATATTCCAAAACAAAAAGTATAGTGAGAAGAATGATTGTTTTTATCTTTTAAAAATGGTTTATTTTTCAATTACAATTGAAATACAGTATTATATTAGTTTCAGGTGTAGAACATAGTGATTAGACATTTACATAACTTATGAGGTGATCACCCCAATAAATCTAGCACCCATCTGACACCGTGTATAGTTATGATAGTATACTGACTATATTTTCTATGCTGTACTTTACATCCCCATGATTATTTTATAATTACTAATTTGTACCTTTTATTCCTTTCCCTCCACTTTAGTCATCCCCCCGACTCCTTGCCCATCTGGCAACCATCAAAAATTCATAGTTTTTAAGACTTTGTTTGGGATAAAAAGGATATTTTATGAAAAAATATGGTTAGTGTGTAATGAAAATAATTGCGCTTTTCCTCAAATGCAAGTAAGTGCTTTTTCTCAAATCAATCATCATATTTTAGTATATAGTAGATATTAAAAAGATTTACCTATGCTTCAAGATTAAAAAAATTGATAATTCTTCTTCATCTATAAAACTAGCTTTATATTCTTCTATGAATATGTGGTGATTAAGAGTAAAACTATCATTAATATAGTTTGCCTTGACTCATGCTAACATCCTCAGTGTAACCCACCATTACTTTTGTACCATCAGTGCAAATGTTAATACAGTGAAAAAGCAAAGAATGACTAAATCTTATTATAAAAAGAATTTTGACCTTGGAAACTGACTCCCAGGGATCTATGCACTATACTTTGAGCTCTCTAGGGTTAGACTATAGTTGAATTTTTCACCAGTTCTTCAAAGACTATAAAGATCAATTTTACAATCAGAAAGAGCCAAAATCACTTCGGTTTTCTCTCCATATCTAGTCCAGGCCAGAGATATCATTTCCTTCCAAAGAGCAGAAATCCAGAGAGCTTATTCTGGGAGAAAAGCAGGGAAAAGTTAAAATCGTCTAGACATATATGTAAAGTCAGAATCATTGTATGCCATCTTTCTTGTTTTCTTTTCATTTGCCCAGGTAGAAATAGAAATAGTTTACTTGCCCAAAATTAGAAATATCATGTTCATCTCTGGTAGATTTAGAAAGTGACCATATGACCAAGGTTTAACACAAAGAAAGAATGCTAATATTTAGAATCTTTTGTACTAGCAGACGAGTTATTTGGGCCTCATTGGCTCTAGAATTCATATTAGAAAGGGACTTCCATGGTTTTCACGGAGAGAAGAATCCTTGCTAGAAGCACTGCACTTATGTGTCTCTTGAATAATGAGATTTATTTCATTCCCCCCACCCCCAAACTTTGAAAGTTTTGTGCTTTCAAAAAGAATTCAAAAGGTTTTGTAATATTTGGAACTCAAAACGAGATACTTTCTATGCTCATCTCATCAAAACCATTATATAGGTCTCAAATGTTAGGTCTAGTATCTTTCTCTGGCATTGTTATGAGATGTTGTCCAGAGACTTAAAAGATTTATCCTCTGACCGACATTTTCACTGTTCAGAGGAACTATTCTCACTGCCCAATAGGCAAGAAAGTCAGATTTCTAGAGCTCAATTATCAAACACTGATGTATTGGAACATGAATAGTGGTAAGGTATATAGACTAGTAGACAAATTGCTCAGAATCTTTTTAGCATCATAATTTAAATGACTAAATTTTGAAGTTCATGTGTTTTGAACCAAACCTCCCCTCTTTTTTTCCAGTATAATTTATCTTTAATCATTGGCTGTTTGTGTTGGTCAGAATTTATATTTAAAGAATTTTTTTTTTCTTGTAAGAAACCATTTACTGTTAGACAAAGTCAAAAGATAGTATGGAATCCATGTTCTACTGAATAGCATGACTTAATCCTCCTTCCATTTTTTTCTTTTCTTTTCGTTCTTTCTTTTTTTTTTTTGTGGCCATATACCTCCCAATATAGAAAAAGTTATTTGCTATGGAAGGGAAATATTTTAAAATGCATATCCTATCTTTATTTGTTTTGTAGAGCCATAGATACACTTTATTGTAGACAATGAAATGTTTAAAAATTTTTCAAAAATACGTGTTTTATTTTTTTTATTATATCTTCATCAAGCTTCTACAAAATATTTTTCATTCAACTTTCAATGGCTGATTTTACCCATAGAGTTTCTAACTTGGTACTACCTAAAAGTCCCTTATCTATCTAGGATCTGAAATTTTATCTTTAGATATTAATTGTTTTGGACAGAATTATTCACTCTCAGCTCATTTTTCAGATCCTAGGAGATCCATAATTTTTGTTTTAATTAACATCTGACTGTATTCAGGATCATCTGAATATAATTCCATGAATTAGGTCAAAATTGCTTCATGTATATAATGAATCTGTCCTGTTCATTACTTTCAATCATGTAATGAGTTAAAAGACCAATCCAATTATATTTCAGACAAACTTCAAAAGCTATTGCTATTGAAGAAAGCTAGAAGGGCATTTAATCAATTAGTTCCTCTTCCAAGATTTTCAGATATTTAACAGTTAGAAATTACTAAAATTAGTTTCACAATGATAGCACACTTTGTCTTTTATTTTCAAATAATTCTGTATCTCCAGTCTCTAGTCTGGTGTATGGTAGGTATTCAATAAAAAACTACAAAATGAATAAAAGTCATTCTTTTTGGACAGACCAGAAAGGTTTTCTATTTAAAAATTTTACATGTACTTTTTTTCTGATGCTTTTATAGTCTGAATGAATATTTTTATAAGATACACATTTTCACAAATACTAAAACATAATGTTCACAGATGTATTGTTATCAATACCACTTAGGTAATAAATAAAACATTTTAGAAAGTGTGACTACTTTAAATTATCTTGCTTCTTGAGATACATCCCTCCTACCCCCACCCTGAGGATATTTCAGTAAGAACTGACCAATATTTAGGGTTTGGATGAGGAATGCATATTTCTTGGCCTAGTCAGACTTTTCCATATGTGAGTCCTTTTTAGATGAAAATTACAATACATAAAATGCCCATTTAGGATGTAAATTCTAGTAATAGAATATAGATAACACATAGAGTAACTTGATTGACATGTTTCTATTTTTCTTCCTTTCTTCTTAGACACCACCAAAGTCCTTTTCATTAAAAAAAAAAAAGTTAAAAAACTTCACCAGTCCTCCATAATATGTCAAATAATACATATACTGTGCCCTTAGATGTGGTTTCTTCCTTGGAGTTATTAGCAATCAAAATGGTAACATGCTTAGAATTAATAAAATAAATTTATAGTTCAAGAAACATGGTATATGTATACTTATTTTAAGAATGGAGTTCTAATGTTAAGCAAGGCAGAGCTGATCCTTCGTGCATGAGGACTTTTTCTTGCAAGAGTGAATTTGAGAGAAAGTGGGACAGGATAATAAGACCTTTGAGAGCAGGACTCAGGTTTGTTTTAGTACTACTTTATCTTAATTGCATAGCACAGAGCACAGAAAATGGTCATATGAAATACTGAATGATGAAATAATAGGAAAAGGAGAGCGAACTTTTAGGAAAGAACACATACTTATAAGTATTAAAAATTATGAAGATAATTAAGAACATAATACTATCTGAAATATTTAAAATTTCTACTCAAGTACAAAAAAGAAAACAAAGATAGAACTTGCCATGATATGAAAGAAAGGTGTAAGATCATGATGTTCCAATTAAATGTTGCTTCTAGAAGTTTACCAACTATGGTTTTAATATATCGTAGAAACTAATATTCACAGCTCCTCACCAGTTTCCTTCTTAATGTATCCACATTTTCCAGGCTCATCACTTGGAAAAGATTCCTCCTTTACTTTTGCCAAATTAATCTGTTTTTACTTACTTTTTGCAAAAAGACAATTCTCTCCCTCTATGCCTTTACTAAAATGCTTAAGCCATCAACAACTTTCCTGACACACCCTATTCCACAGGGAAATATTCATTCATTTGATCAGTGTGTTTAAGATAATTCTTACTCCTCCCTTAGCTTAATTGAAGTGTTTATTTTTTTTAATCCATTCATAATATGACCAGACACAACTCAGAATTTGTATATTGTGTTGCTTTATATTAATATACATGTATTTTCAGTTTTTATTTAGATTTGTGTATAGTTTAATATATTAGGGAATTATAAATTGAATTTATTTTAACTGACTTAGTAAAGTATTGATGTTAAAATTCAATGTTATTTTGAATATTCCCTTTGAGGGCTAGGAGAGACTTACAATGAAATCATTTCACCAAGATTTTTTTTTAATAAGACATTCACTATTACTGGAATTGTATTTGGTGGATTACATTCCATTGACGTAATTTTAAACTTCCATTCTACTTCACTATAAAAGGAATTTCATTATTGTGACTCCACAATAAGTGGGTTACAGTATTGTTGACATTTAGTAGAATTACAAATCTTAGTGTCTTTGTATAGTATGCATTAAAATGCATTATGTGTGCTTTTAATTCTGTTTCAAAGAAAGAACTATTGATTTACATAGTTATTGAATAGAAGAGGTTTATTAAACTCCATTGCTTAATTTCATGGTGGCTTTTTTTTCTTTCTGAAATTATTTGAAAATATTTCTCAATGTCTTTGTAACTATTGGATAAAAATGAGAGAAAACATATGGTTATAAATATGTGTTTGTGAGTTTTCTCTATGTCTTTATAAAGCCTTTATGGGTATTAAACTATACGTGTTGCTTTCTCTTTCTTTCTTTTATTCTTTATTATGAGTGAAATTTAAATAGTTCTTTTGTTTCATGCTCAGGGGACAGAGCTTGGTTAGAATAGAATCTTTTATCTGGATGCATATTTCTGGGATGTAATGGCAAAACTCCGCTGTGGAGGCTGAGGTGCTGGAATCTCCTCATTTATCCCTAGGAGATCTCAGAATTAGATGTCCAGCTTCAGCGAATTTCTTTTTTGGCTAGGTGGGTAGGGGAGAAGAGCCCTTAGAGCACCAGACCCAAAGGGGAAATTGCCCTTGAATAGTCCTGAAGCTGTTAGTTCTAGAGCCACTGTTTTCTTAAAGATCTGAGACCCAGGGATGACCAATTCCTAGGCCAAAACTACTCAGTACACTTTGATAGGAAAAACATTTTAAATTCATCCAGGTCAAGATCATCTAGTAGGTTATGTGTTTAAATAAATTAAACCTCACCATGCTTTCTCCTCTTCTTTCTCCTCTTCTCTTTCCAGTCTGGGGGAAAAGGGTCACCATTAATAACTACCACAAGAAACAGCTTTATATTTTATCATTATGTCACTAACAGTCTTAGCTCTTCAGAGTGGTTGGGGACATACTGTTAGTAACTTAGAGTAACAGGTTTGGAATAGAAATGCCTTTCACAACCGTTTTAATAAGCATTGTAATTCAACAATAAAGAAATTTAGAGGATCATATTTGTTTCTGTGTCCCAAGATAAGAGTATCTAGAGGCCACATTGCCTGCTGAGCTTCTTAGCATTATTGCCAGGTCAGAAACTAGGCATATTAACATGAAAGATGTTGTTTTGCATCTGGAAGCCAAAATATAATGAGCATTATTAATTTAGTTAAAGAAAAAGACAGCTGTTTAAGATTAGCCTTCTTGTGTATGTGTGGGAGTTAACAGAATAATGTCTCTTTCCCAAGATGTATATGTTTTTCTTTTGCTTATATGCAAATTTTAATTAATGAAGGAATTAATGAGCTAAGTGAACATAGTTTAGTTGAAAAATAGTTCTCAAGGACTCATCTGAATGTGATATAGAGTTCTAGAAACAAGATAACTTCCAAAATCTCTCTGTAGTACGCATTATATTCTGAGTCATAGTTTCCTGTAGTAAAACTACTAAACTGGTTATAGCAACTGTTTCCAAAATCAGTCTTCATGGTGATCATCATTTAGAGCCCTGGCCTAATCAATACCTTGCAGATAAACCATTGTTCTCTGGTATGTATTTTGATCATTGTCTAGATTATGCATATTTATACAGATGTGTATAGTAAGATTTCTTTGGAAAATATAGTTTGTATGTTGAGTTTAAACCTTTTGTTACTATTTAGCTTTCATAAGTTTTAACTATTTTTTGTTATATTGAAGGGTAGTACCAATTATATGTCAGGCATTTTATTCACCTAGTTTCAACTATTCTTAAACTCCTTGAAGATTGGTGTTATTGTGGTTACCACTCCATAGCTGAGGAAACGAGGCTCCTCTGGACTATAAAATAGTCACAGTATGATATAAAGGCACAATCTTTTTTTTTTTTTTTACTTTTTAAAACATAATTAACATATAATAAAATTCACACATACCTATACATTTAGGTGACATCTGACAAATGTTTACAACCATGTAACTACCACTCCAGTTAAGAATGTTTCTTTTTCCCAGAAAGTCCCCCATTGCTCTTTGCAGTCTCCTTCCACACTCCACCTCTTATTTATTTTCATCTGTTCTAGAATTTTCTTCATATGAATCACCAGCTATGTACTTTCTTGTGTTTGCCCTCTTCCACTCAGCCTGAGGTCTATAAAAAACATCTTTGTTTTTGTGTTCATCTGTATTTTGTTTCTTTTAATTGCCAAGAGTTTCCAATGCCGGAATCTATCTCAATTTTTAATTTTACACCTGCTGATGACATTCAGAAAGTTTCCGATTTGGGGCTATAATGAATAAATTCTCTGTATACAAGTCATGTAAAAATCTTTCTGTGGACATACATTTTCATTTCTTAACTATCTAGGTGTAGAATTCCTGGATTGCATGATAAAAATGAATTTAATATTATAATAAATGGGAAAATTTCTTTCTAAAGTTGTTTTATTTTACTTTCCCAAAACAAAGGCATTATCTTAATCTAGTAATGTCTACTTACTTCTAGCAACATGATTGTTTTGTAAGCTGACTTATGGAATAAAGAATGATAACATAATTGGTGACTTCTTCTCTAATATTTTATTTTTTCTCTTTAATTTAGAGAATTGAAAAAATAAGGATTAAAGCTTATTCTGTGTGGGAAGATTTTATTCTTTAAGAGGATTTCTGGCAAATTTTTTTCTATTAAAATTTTACATATGAATACAAAACAGAATAGTAGACTTTGTTCAACTTTTAAAGCAGGTTATTAGTCACTTGTTAGCTAATTAATTTACAGTATTATCATCATAGGTGAAGCAATAATAATTATGGGAAAAGAAATGCCCCAATTTATTCATTAGACAAGAATGTGTTACACGGATACTATAAATAAGAAAAGGTTTTTTATACAGTACATACAAGAATAACATTTTTTTTTCTATAAGAATTGTCTAAGTAGAGAATAAAGTAAGTGTATATAATGCAGTGAGATTAATACAGGCAATATGTATGTGCAAAGGTCTTTAATAAAGTTATCAGAAATGTTTTTAGATTCTTAGGGAAGCGGGAAGATTTCTATCTCATAGAAATAGAGACAATTTCACAGTGGAGATGAAATTTGGCTGAGCCTCACAGAAGAGAAGAAATTTAATGAGCAGATCAGGAAAAGTGC
The DNA here is from genome assembly GCA_004027375.1 of Macroglossus sobrinus. Taxonomy (NCBI): domain Eukaryota; kingdom Metazoa; phylum Chordata; class Mammalia; order Chiroptera; family Pteropodidae; genus Macroglossus; species Macroglossus sobrinus. Next base: position 20,344 of record PVKZ01002378.1, read on the forward strand.
AGTTCCAGAGAGGGGAGGATGGGTTAGTGGGTATAGTTCATCAGAATTAGGTAAGTGAAAACAAGATTGATGAACTCGAAGAACAAAGGATTAAGTTTTAGGTTTATTATTGAGGGAGGTTAGTTTTTGATGAGAGAAAGGGAAGTTCATAATTAAAATTTCAAAATCTATCCACTTTGAGAGATTATGAAAACTAAAGCTGGGGTGTCCTAGTGCGTTACTGAAATGAAATGTAGAGAACAGTCAGTGGCTTCGATTGAGTTTAGAAACTGTGAGAAAGGTCATTATAATGTTAACATTTCTAAGTAGCTGAAGAGTTTTTAACTTTCAAATTTTGTATTTTTAGTAACTTTATAAACTTGATTATGTTAGCCACAGAAAAAGATACCCCATAATTGATTGAACAAATTATTTAAATAATTTGAGTGATGTACTTTTTGTTTAAGTAAGATACATTTATATATTAATAAAAGATCAGTTTTACTGTACCCAGGTTTCTTGTTATGACTTTCATATCGGTAAACATCCATATGAACTTAAACTATATATTTACTTCAGTTGATTAGATGACATTAATAATTTGGTTTTACTTATTATTTAAGGCAAGGCAACCCTTGTTTGACCTCACAGATTGCAAGGACCTTGTCAGTTTACAATCCTTATTGTTATCATCATTATTTTTTATGTCTACAGCACCTGGTCTTCCCAAGTGGTCTTCCATCCAAGTTCTAACCAGGCCCAACCCTGCTTAGCTTCTGAAATCAGATGGGATCAGGCTTGTTCAAGGTAGCATGGCCGTAGACTAGCTTGTTGTAATATAATGGCTAATGCTACTATACTTCTACCTCTGGAATCTGATTTGTGGGCATTGTCTACAGGATATTTTATAACTGCAGTAATAAGGCAATCAGAGTTAAGTTCTCAGAGCAGATTAGATGTGCTTATTAGCAATAAAATATAGTCAAAATATGCCAGGCATAAACATATTTTTATGTAATGGAATTACTTCAGCACATAGTTAATCTAAATTAAATGTGTTTATAATTGAGATGTCTGTGTAAGAAAAGAGACAATTTATCTGTTATGTAGACTTTATATGTTTTTAATATCACAGCTGAAGTCTTAGATATCCTGTGATAGTGAGGTGCCATTAAATGCAGCTGTTCTCTTCTGCTGTAGATACAGATATATGGCAAACCTAAACCAAAATTAGAAAAACAAAAGAAGGATTGCAGGAAAATGAAAGAGAAAAAAATTAGAAGAGAAGAGGAAAGCTAACTTCCTCATATTTTCTCAAGGTTGTTAACCAAAATAGTTTCCAGCCTTAACAGTTATGAAAGTATAGGAAGGGATTTTATTTTTGTCTTAAAAATACCTCTGTATGGTTCAAGGTTTGCTTTGAGGAGTTGGCACAATGCCCCCAAAGTCACAAGTTTTAGGGATGTTATATTAATTTGATGCTCATTGGCTTCAATGAGAATACATACATAGGGAGAATAAATAGGGAGATACATAATGCTTAAATAGTATTTAGGTGCATTTGATATTGTACTTTAGAAAATATAAGCATATTTATTAGAAAAATGAATGTCGAGATTAGCAAATAAAATGTGCAGTGAGTTAACCTGTGTCATTTAACGATGTAGTTCTCCTTTATATATATATATGTAACATCATTTCAACATAGTTCCTGAGCCCTGTACATACTAGTACAGTCTCAAGCATGTCTAATTTTGAAATAGCTATATTCACTTCAAAAGAAAAATTTATTTTATTTGTTTTAGCTTTAAAAATAGTTAAAATGGTTAAAAATGGTTTAAAAATGGTTAAGTGGTTACTTAGGTAGATAACAAAGTAAGTTTTCGTGGATTCCTCTGTGTAGAAGAATCTTAAGATAATTCTTTTACTTCAGCCATAGGTGAAGAGAGCAAATTCTCTAAACAGACTGAAAATTGAACTTGAGTTAATTATTTTTAAATTTATTACTATCGAACCTAAATACATTTTAACTTATAATATCTAAAACACATTCTTAAATTTGGCAGGATATATTGTATAGTATTTTATAAATTTCTAAATTCCAAAGAATATTAATAATAAGTGGAATTATTCAATTTTTATATTTTACTAAAAGCAATAAAACCATTTCCTCCAAATGTTTCTATACTTAATAATGTACATTTCTGATTTCAAGTAACAGAACACTTAAAACAATTAGCAGGACTCATTTATAAATAGCTCTACTTGGACAGTTTGTTGCTAGATCCTATTAGCTGATAGAGATAAGATTGAGATGGAAGGATAGATCGTCTAATTTAAAGTACTTTATGTCATACGGAACTTTGCCTGAGTGCCAGTGCTCTGTATTCAGTATTCGGCCAAATGCTGAAAATCAACATACATTTGACTCTGTTAAACATTTTTTAAACATTCTACTTAGACACATAAATAAGACAGAAAGGATGATGAAAAAAATTTGCTCTTCTAAGAAAAAACGCCACATACTGACATACATATATACATACTAACATATTTTCTCCCTTTTAATGGCTAATCTGTTTTTTAGATTAGTCTGTGGTTGTTATGAGAGTACAGGGTGAGAGCTGGGAAAGGAATTCTACCCAGAGCATTTCTGATTCTCATAGTATTTTATGGGACAGCATGAGCAATCTCTTCCAATTTTGTGGGATAAGTACAGCCCACTGAACACTGCTTAACAGCAGTTTACTACAAGCCAGTTATAATGTCAGAAACATTGGAACCTTTTCTTTTCTCCTATATTTGAATAATGATAAGTGCCTTCATGCTGTGTGAGAACTATTGAAGTGTGTTTCTCTGCAGGTAAACTTGGCAGTGTCTTATATAACTCCACTCAATGGGAGTATTACTTAAACAGTATGAAATACATTGTCTGACAAGAATTGTATCACAATTTGGAATGATGTTTATGCAAGTCGATAGCCTGGCAGTTATTTGTAGTATAAATAATGGACCTCAAAGGACACAATAGAAAACCCTAGTCTTTATTTGGATATTTATAGTAAAAACTATTATCATTTCTCTTGGAAGAATAATTTGAGCTCAATCATTTGGCTATAGTTCATCAAGTGTGTATGATGAGGGCTAACTTGTCTGTTCTTTATTTCTAAAATAAGATGTATAATATAATAATATGTCAAATCAGATGTATAACATAATAATATGTCACTATTGTTTTTGAGCATCTAAATATAATTTTCATTGAAATTGAAATATTTAATTGCATATGTACCTAATGTCTGATTATCAAGTTCTTGGCTGTTGTTATTTATAATCTAACCGCTGTGCCATTCTTTGCTGCTCGTTTGTCATCATCCATCTCTCTTGGTGATGATAGTTTTGCCTCTCATGGTATTTCAGTAATGGTCTCATGGTCTCAGCTGGGCAGCATAATAGCCAGATAACCAAAGAGACTGTTTGACTAATGGAATACGAGAATGGAGGCCAACAATTTCAGTCTTTATCAAATTTTTGAAAGATTGCTACTCTGTTGATTCATATTTCCATTCAATGAGTTTGTAGGCACCCCAGAATAAATATAATAATCAGAGAGAACACTAGTTGTAGATACCATTTTTAGCAACAGAAACAATTGATATTTGAATCACTGAGGTTATGATATATGAATACTTCACTAGTTGTGTGACTGCATTACTTGTAAAAGGGAATGATTGGGCTCTTAAAATTGGGCATGGCAATTGAGTATTGTAATCCGAAAAGTCTCACAACTTCGATCAGGCTTCCATAAAATAACTAGCATTTCAAGACTTTCTTTCCTTGTGATTTATTTGTCTTTATCCAATGATTGCTTTTAAAGTTAGAATCTGGTTGTATACATCTCCAAGAGTGGGGTTTCTTGAGCAGTGAGGACATTAAAATGTCTAGGAGGCATTGCACAACTATAAGAAGCTGTAGTGTCTCAACAAATGTGGCTGTGAGGTGATTCATAGCTTTTCTACCCAACTTCTTTTGCATATGAATGGTCAAGTAAAATTGGGAACACATTGTTCTTCACACTGAATCTTCTCTGTTTTAATAGGAATTATGTAGATAAGTTATAGGGTGGAGTTTTAAGAACTGGAACCTCTTACACATTAGGTTTAAAATAAGTAAGAAGTGTTGACTGTTCTCCATCTCCCCCAGTTATCTTTAAATTTGTGTTTACTCTTACTCTTCACTGTTCTATACCTCCACCCAGATAATTCTTGTTTTTTTCTTTTCTTCTCTTTATGTTGGATTTTTTTTTATTTACTCTATCTCATGATGTCTCATTGCTTCTCTTTGCCTTTCCCCTTCCACAAATACAATATAAATTGAAGACCCTTCTTTAGAAAAATCTGATAATGGAAGTAATATGTTACTTTCTTGTTACAATTAAAAACTATATATAAGCAAAAACAAAGAGGAAATTTTCATAGTTTCACACCAGAAATTGATTGAGTGCTTTGGATAATTGTAATATTTTGAGATATTTATTCTACCTTATTTTTCTTAGCTATTTAAGAGTTTTGTCTGTGTTCTCAATTTACAAAGTTATTTTATCTTTTATTTTACTTTCTACTGTACTCTCTTTCCATACCACAAAGATAAATTAAATTTTATTTGCTCTATATATGGCCTAGTAACCTCACTGGAGAAAGAGGTTCCCCTGCCTTATTTCAGAATTTATATATTAAAATATTTAGTTTTAGAGGTAAGGAAAATAATCACTTATATCAGCACTAGTCCTTCCCAAGGGGATTATAATTCCACCACAACCCCTTTACTGAATGTGTACAATGTTGAGTATTATTTCATTTTCTTACAGCTATTTTTATCTTTATTTTAGTTTATATCTCTATATTTTTCTTTTTTTAATTTTAATATCCTTCATTCATCCTCTTTATTTCCTTTAACCTCATTGTTATAGAGTTATGTGAGTCAATCTAGTATGAGAGAAAAATTTGTTTTGTTATTTTCTGTGGAGTTTGCAAGTAAGCAAAAGTGACTATTTTCCCCAAGTTGATAATGTTTATCAAAAACCTGGTATTATTACTGTAAATTTTCTAAACTCTTAATTCAATTTAGTAAAGTAGAAACCCTGTACTTTAGAAATATTGGAAACACACTCAGAATCTAAGTAAACTTACTTGAAAGAATGTATATACATTTGCATTGCAGTAATGGTTGTGTTTATCTGAAAATTTAATATATTTTTATCATAAAAATTTACATAATGTTGAATTATCTAGAGAGAGGTTGGAGTTAATTAAAAAACATAAAAGAATGTTAGAAGTTAGAATTTGCACATTTATCATCTTCTACTTCTCTTCAAGCTCTTCTCCCTTAAACACTACCTAGAAAAGCACTTTCACCCAACCCATTGTCTAATCAAAAACCTACTAGTGATTTTAGTCTTCACTTTTTTTCATTCTCTCCATTACACCCAATATTCCCTGTGTTCACAGTGTTGTAAAAATAATGCGAATATAATTTTTCTAATATAGAATTTGATTTGTGACTCAGAGATTTGTTTGCTTAGAATAAACAACTTAATCTAGAGGTTTTCAGGTAATTTCAATTTAATCTAATAATTTTAAGTGACTTTTCTATTTAAAACTGAGTCATTGTTTCCTGCTACTTCTTCTGCCATGGGATCTGTTTGCAAGGGGGACATATGTAACATGTTGTCAGGAGAGGAAGATGTACATTTTGGATAGTATATTGTGATTGCTTCAACTTGTGGACGTCAGGAATCCTTTCTTGTATAGATTAATTCCCCTCAAGTAGCTTCAGTATTAGCTTCAACCACACATCTAGCCCACAATTTATTCTATACTGATTACTTTGCACAGCTTTCTAGCAAACAATCTCTAGCAAAAGTGCTGACTCCCACTATTTCCTCAGTGATGGACCCACAAGAGTGCTGCAAGTTTCCTCTGCCTCACTCTTTGAGAACCACGAGGCACACATAGGATTGTTGTTCAGGCTGGTTCTCTGCTTGTGCCTACTTATGCATAAGCCATATACTATCAACTGTTTTCATACTATCAAGAGGTAGCGATTTTGAGTGTCCCGTGTTTTGAACTTTAACGTACAATTGATGTCAGTCAATCTTGATAATAGTCACACTACTACTACTACAATAACTATTATTACTACTATCATCTAACACATATTTTTAGTTAACATTTGCCACATACTCTTATAAGTGTTGGAAATATATTAACTTATTTAATTCTCAAAACAGTACAATGATGTAGATAGTATTGTTCTCATTTTGTAGATTTGGAACTTGGAGTTAAGTGATTTACTGAAGGTTACACTTAGTAGGTGACAGATCTAGATAATCTGACATGAGGTTATACTCTCCTAATCCCTAAACTCTGTGTGGGATTCCATGTTTGACTTTTCTCACTTCTGCCAGTTTTTTTGTCCTGTGTGGTCCAAGGGCTGGCCTAGTCTAGGGGCTAGTCATGGTGGACTGTGGAGGAACTTGTTCAGTGGAGAGCAAATTCCATCTGCTTTTAGATACCCCAACTGACTCTCACCTGAATTTTAACCTTTTAGACTCAGAAACCACAGATTTGGGATTTTTATTTGTTGCTTTCTTCCTCCCTGTGTCTCTAACCTCTGATTATCTTCAATCAAAGAGTGCTCTCATGGACTAAGATTCAGCCAGTACAGGCCACATGGGAGAAAAACATAACACATTAATGTTTCAAGTTGTTAATTTGTCTAGCACACACTTACCAAAGAAGTCCAATTGGCCCTATTTCCTGCAAATATGTTGGTTGAACCTAATGAAACTGCCACCTTTGCAGCTTAAAAATGGTGAGCAGTAGTGATTTCATGTGGCTCAACCTAATATTCCTTCATTAATTTTCTTATAAGTTTCATAATCATTAGAATGATTTAGGCCACCATCATCTGACAACTAGAAGGCATCACAATCTTTTAATGGATCTTCCTGCTTTCCATTTTACCCTCTCCCATTTGTTTGTTATACTTCAGCTAGAGTAAGCTTTATTAAATATAATAGTAATGAGCCACTCCCTGTATAGAATACTGTAATGTTATCTGATTGACCTTAGTATAAAATCCAAGCTCCATTAATGTGGTTTAAAAGTCATGTAACCATACATCCCAGGTAGTATCTGACAGCCTTAGTTTACACCTGCTGCCTCAGCCTAATTATGAAGGGTACCCTTTTTTCTTCTCAAAAGTGGCCTGGTTTGGTTGATGAATTACATGATTATTATATTATACCATCTCCTGCTCTGCCCTCTGCATTTCTCCCCAGCCTCTTCTCTCATTGCCTCATCTTTCACATTTTAAATTATACTTTAAGCTCTAGCTATCCTGAATGCCTTTGGCTTTATGGAACATGTCATGGTCTCTCTTAGTTCTGAGCTTGGGCACATGATGGTGTCACTGCCTGCAACACCCTCAGTTAACCTGACTAATTCTTGCCAATTTGTTATGATTGCATTTGAATACTTCCTACAAGAAACATTTCGTGATCTCTAGACCAGCTTGAATTTCCCTGTTTTCTGTACTCACATTTGCTCTGTACATCCCAGTCCAATTCTCTTCCCACCTAACCATATTTGTATAGGATTTCTGTGCTTCCTTTTAGAACATTAATTCTGGCATGATAGGACTCAGTTTGTTCATCACCGTGTCCCCAAGGATTAATAAGTGTTTATTACTATATAGATGTTATCAAAATCACACATATGTGTGCTGAATGAATTTATGAGACAAAAATAATTTTAGGGTGACTTCGCACTTTGACATCTGCTCCTGACTTTTCATGAGAGATGTTGAGAAAGTATGGAGCACTATAACAAGGGAGAAGATGAGAAAGAGAGACCAGAAAAGGACTAAATATCTTGAGTGTCAAGAAATGAACAAATGGGGAAAAAAACCTGAGAGGCTTTGAAATGAATTTGGACTTACATTCCATTTCTGATCATCTGATCTTGTCTTTGCACTGCTGCTACCACTTATCTTAGCAGGGGCACTTAAAAAGCCTGAAACCCATTATATTTTGCCTGCAGTGCACAAACTTATTAGAACATCTTATATAGTACCATAATTTTCAGTAAGCGTAAAAAGTAATTATGTTTAAATTTGAGGAAGTATTGGACTAAGATAATCTCCCCTTTTTAAAGTTGGTAACAGTTATGTTATACAAAAACAAAACAGTTTCTGAAATTGTGACTCAAAGTAAGGGCTATTTAAATCCAATTTATAGCATTCACCTCTAGAAAATGAAAACTGGGAAGCTGTTTCTAAGCTATTCTTGTAAGCTATTGTTTGCAAGCTATTGTTGTGGGTTGAATTGTGTCCTCTAAAAAGATATGTTGAAATCGAAATCTTCAGTACCTATGAATGTGACTTGACTTAGAAATAGGGTTTTTGCAGATGTAATCAGGTTAAGATGAGATCATATTGGGTTAGGGTGGGCCCTAATCTAATATGACTGGTATCTTTATAAGAGGAGGAGAGGCACAGAGATACAAGAAGAAGACCACATTAAGATGGAGGTAGAGATGAGAGTGGTGCAACTACAAGCCAAGCAGTGTCAAAAATTGCTGGCCACCACCAGTAGCTGGGAAGGAGGCATGGAATAGATTCTTCCTCACAGTGTCTAAAACGAATCACCCTTTGAGACATTGATTTCAGACTTCTAGCCCCAAGAAATATGAGAGAATACACTTCTGTTGTTTTAAGTCACTCGGTTTGTGGTAATTTGTTAGGACAGTGCTAAGAATCTAATATAGCTATTTTACATGGGAAAAAATAAGTATATCCAATATATTTAATATTAAAAGAGTGAAGATTAAAATAATTGAATGATCAAAGGAATAATTATTTAGGATTTAAAGTATTTACTGTGGGTTTTTACTGCTCTTAATCCCACTCCTCTTTCTTTTAATAACACAATTATTCATCTGCTGTAGTAGTGTGATCAGTCCTAGGCTGTACTATAGGAACCAATAAACCCCAAATCTCAATAGCTTAACATTACAAAGATTTAGTTCTCAGTTATGCAGTGTCAAGTCCAGGTCCATTCAGTGACTCAGTGTCCCCATTGTCCATCTCTTGTAATATCTTTAGTTCATCAAATGGCTTCCAATAGCAGAGAATGAGAATAGGGCAGAACTGGCATTTCAGTTCTTCAGTACTTCATCTAGAAGTCATACACATTCCTCTGACCTACATTTTATCATCAAGGAATAGGCCTATGCCCCTTTTAACTGCAAGGGTACTGAAAAAATATTTAATGAGAGTTACTGTTTCTGCTTAATTATGATGGCCAAAGAAAATATTCTTCAAAATCTATTAAAGGTACCCTATCTTTTCCAAGATCATAACTACTCTCTTATTATGGTTTCTTTTTATCCTAGTAGTGGTCTTTTAAAAGCTTCTTTTTACATATCTACAGATATTAACACATCTTTTCATTTCCATGGTCTTATATTTGCCTATACCAGAACTGCTGAAACATTAATAAAATTCTTCATCCAAAGTTGTTCCTATTTAAACATTCATTAATGATCAGTTCTAACATGATTGAATTGTTTACAATGATAGAAAAAGTGGTGAAGAGGGATGGAAAGAAGAGGAGGAGATAAGAAAAAGAGAAGAAAAAATGAAGAGAAAGAAAAGAGAGAGAGAGAAGAGGAGGAGAAAGAGCGAGGAAGTAAAAATATCCACTGAAATTTTTAGAGTAAAAGAAAAATCATGACATTTTTATTGTATTATTTTGTCTATTAATTGAATTATCAGTTATTGCAATTCAAGAAAATATACCCCAGGAAAGAATTATCATATGTAACAAACTAAAACGTTATCCAGCATTCTATATATAAAAAAAATTACACTCCTCTATTAGGTATTTGTAAGAGCTTAATGCATAAGTGGCTAGGGTGCTCCCTAACTTTCCCCTAGATTTGTAGGTTTAACACATATGCATGTGTTATTTCCCAGCGTGTAGATGTTTTATCTGACTCCACTCCAGGCCAACTACCTCTTCTCATCAACTCGGTTGCAGTTACTCTTTTTATGATTATATCTCTTTCCGTGAAGAAAATCAACTAGACATAATATCAAAAAGTCTTTTTTAATGGAATATACATACTCAAGTCTCACAACATATTTTGTTATGTTTGCAATAGTAATATATAAATATATTCTAGTTGTAAAAAGGTTGAAGATAACCTCACATTCATTAGGATGATTACCTTAAAAAGAAAATAGTTGGTGAGAATATGGAGAAATTGGAACTCTTATATACTGTTGATGGGAATATGAAATGGTGCAGCAGCTATGGAAAACATTTTGACGGTTTCTCAAAAATTTAAAAATAGAATTACTGTATTATCTAGCAATTCCCCTTCTGAGTATATACCCCAAAGAGTTAAAAGTAGTGTCTTGAGGAGATATTTGTACACTTAGGTTTGTAGTAGTAGTATTCATAATAGATAAATGTGGAAACAACTCAAGTGTTCAAAATGGATGAAATGACAAACAAAATACTATGAAATTTTATTTACCTTTATAAAAGAAAGACAGTCTGACATATGCTACAACATGGATAGACCTTGAGGACATGGTGCCAAATGAAATAAGCCAGACAAATATTGTACATTTTCACTTACATGAGGTACTTGAAGTAGTCAAATTTATAGAGATAGAAAATAGATTGGTGGTTACCAGAGATAGGTTGTTGGGGGAGGGGAGAAGATTAGGCAGTTATTGTGAAATGGATATATTTTCATTTTCTGAGAAGAAAAGAGTTCTAGAGATGAATAGTGGTGATGGTTGCATAGCAATATGAATGTGCTTAATATTACTTAATTGTATACTTCAAAATAGCTAAGATAGTAAATTTTATGTGTATTTTACCACTATTAAAAAATTTAACATAACATCCTCAATCCTAGTGCTCTACCCAGAAAAATCCCTATCTTTATTCTTTAGTTATGAGGTCTTTTCTTATATATTTACATAAACATGACATTTTAATATAACAACACATGATTTATTCTTTGATTAGTTTTGTTTTTCACATAAATACTATCTTACTGCACATTTTATTCTTCATGTCCAATAATATTTAGGTTAATTATGAGAAATGGAGCAGGAAAACATTCTGGGTCCAAACTGAAAAAGCCTCTTGTTCTTTTCTCTGCCACATTCTTTGTGGTCTTAATTCCTTTGGACTGAGACTTTTCCACAGTCCTTCGCTAGTGAGCTATTCTGATGGACTTTTTATTTTATTAAATAAATTGGGTTAAATTGGTTAATAAATTATATAGGTTTCAAGTGTATAATTCTATCTTACATCATCTGTATACTCACTACCTAAAGCCAAATCTCCTTTTGTCACCATGTATTACCCTTCACCCTTTTCTACCTCTTCTCCTCCCCACTTTTACTCTGATATCCACTAAACTGTTGTCTGTGTCATGAGTGTTTGTTCATCTTGTTTGTTTTTTGCTTTCAGTTTTGTATCTCACATATGAGTGCAATCATATGATTCTCAGCTTCTCCCATCTAATTTATTTAACTTAGCATGATAATCTCGAAATCCATCCATGTTGTCACAAATGGCTGTATATTCCATTGTATATATGTACCACATCTTCTTTATCCAATCATCTATCAAAGGACACTTTGGTTGTTTCCATATCTTGGACATTGTGGATATTGCTGCAGTGGACAAAACTGAAAGATTTTCCTATAAGATCAGGAACAAGACAAGGATGCCCATTCTCACCATTCTTATTCAAGTCCTAGCTAGAGCAGTCAGGCAACAGAAAGAAATGAGGCATGGGAATGAAAAAGTAAAATTGCCACTTTTTGCAGATGACATGATTCTTTATATAGAAAACCCTAAAGACTCTACTGAAAAACTATTAGAAAGAATAAACAAATGCACTAAAGTTGCAGGATACAAATTCAATGTACAAAAATTTATTGCATTTCTCCTATATACTAACAATGAAATTTCAGAAAAAAAATGAAAAAAAGTTTTTTTTCAATTTCAAGGAAAGAATAAAATAGGAATAAACTTAACAAAGGATCTGAAAGACCTATATACACTGGTGGACTTTTTAATGGTCAACCAAATTTAGGATTTCTACCTACTACTTCTGTCATTTCTGTATTGCTTCTTTTGAAATTCCCTATTCTATGGAAGATTATGAGACTGTCTATAAATACATCCATCATTTATCTATCTATCTATCGTCTATCTATCATCTATCAACTATCCATCATAATCATCATCTATCATCTATAATCTATCAATCATCTATTATCTGTCATCTATCTATATCTATCTATCTATCATCATCATCTATCATCTCTCTGTTTATCATCTAGCTAGCTAGCTATCTTTTGATCTATCTAATCTATCACCTATCTATCTATTATCTATCTGGGGGGTGTGAGTAGAATGTTGGACTTCAAAGGTGAAGTTACATCTTTTCACAGTTCTTCAAAGTGCCTTAGCTTTGAGACTGTTTTGAATTTCTTTAAAAATTTTTTAAAATAGAGGTTGGAGTACAAATATTAGTCTCCTTTAGGCCTCTAATCTTCAGATATGAGCAGTTTACAGTTTCACAGATCAGGATATTTCATGCCCCAAATGTGTAGTCCCAGATATTTCTCTTATATAATAATATGATTTGTTCTTAATATTTAGGGTTGAACCCAAAATAAAGAAATGGAAAGAAAAGTTTCAAAACTCAAATACTTTAATAGGCTCCCAAATTAATGACAGCTTATCTTGTTTCACTGCAGGGAAATCCAAAATAACAGTGAGATACTCCATATCTAACTATTATTTTATACTTATATTGACTCTTGATTAATAAAATATATTGTAGGCCATATTTTGAATATTTATACTCCTTTTTAAAGTTGGTAATTAGTTTCTGAAATAAATTCAGGAAATCTGACTTACCTCCTGAGCTCCTCCCTCTTTTTGAAGTGGATAAAGACAACTTTGCCAGCTAGAAATATTTAGTATAGTAATAAAGTTCAGGGTTGATAAAGTGATTTAGTATTCAGGAGATAGAATGTTGTACTGTTATCAGTAAGACTGTGAAACAAATCCCGGTACACTTAAGCTCTGCTAACAAAGACGAAATGGAGAATTAAGTATATATATGCTAAATCTGATTAAGGTTGACATCCAGTATGAATACATTCATTCTCTAAGGTATAATTTTTGGTATAAGTCATCAGCTAAGCACAAAATGTGAAGTTGAAAGCAGCAGAACTCAAAGACCCAGTGGATTTTAAGGAACTGAGAATGTTCTATGACTATCAAAATGGGATTCATAGCTGATAATTTGTCTTTACGAAAATGACTAAAGCATTCTCTGGTTAATACACCAGTCACTCTCCTCTCTTCTCACACCTTTAAAGCAGTGGCCTTCAAACTTTTTGGAGGGTAAAAAATATATTTAAATCGTGACCAGTTTTCTAACAGACACATACACCAAACACACAATGAAAATATTATAAAATGTCTTCAAACAATACGTAGACTTATTACATTCACTGCATTCCAATATTTCTACTCTGTATTCTTTATTTTTAATACTAGTTGTGACCTACTAAATTTATTTCAATATTCACTCACAGATCACAATAACAATTTGAAAACCTCCCCAGATTTTTTTTTTTATCTCTTCAACTTGTAATGGGTGTTGACTGAATAATGGATCACTTCCTATTTACCTGCATAGACAAGTAAAATGTTTCTGTGAGAAGCAATCTTTGTTCAGGAAATTTGCTTGAACTTTGTGTAGACTTGCTTTATTACTTTCTGATAAAAGTTTATGTCTGCACATGTTGAAGCAAAGGGAAAGGAAAACATTCTTTTTAAAAATTGCAAAACTGTTATAAAATCATAAAGGGATCATCTTTAGCACATCTTTAAGTCTGTGTTTATTTATTATCCTCATGGAGTTTAGCAGTCTTCATATTTACATGGTGACCTCTAGAAATGAGATAGAAATGCTGTAAGATTGTATTAACACAGGACTCCTGAAGGATTCAAAATTAATAACTATCACCAAATTTAATACTTAAAATAGTAGTGTTCCTTCTTGAACAACTTTGCAAATTCTTGTCTGCATTATTTTTATCTTTGGCAGTTTATTTTCCTCTAGGAATATGAAGCCAATGGAATAAGATCAATATTCTCAACTTTGGCTAAAAAATGTGATACAGTTAATTTAAATGATGCACAATTTGCAGTTTCATCTAAGCCCATAGATTTAAACACCACTTCTATGTCAATGACTCTTAAGATTCTTATTTTCATGTTCGAACTCTTCTGTGAACTCCAACTCCTAATTTTCAACTGTCCTATGGATCATTTTACTTGTATATACTGCCAGGACTTATAACTTAACATAGTATAAACTTAACAAGTACTCATTCTCTCTCTGAGGTTCCTCGTTCTCTCCACCACTACCCCCACAATCAACTCTTTCTTCTCTTATTTTCTAATTTCCACTAAAGTCATCAATAGTCTTCCAGGCATAAGCACTTAGAATTATACTAGATCCTTTTCTTTTCTCTGATATTGTATCAATCAGCAAGTCCTCAATTGAATTTCTAGAGTATTTCTTTTACTCTCCAACTTCTCTCCATTCCTATTGCTTACATCCTCATTAACTTTTATCTGCACAATTACAATCACCACTCGAAGTAGTCACTGCTGCTGTTCATGGATATTTTCCATTCTTCTCCTTCTGAGCACATAGTAGGATTGTACTTGCCCATTCATTCCCTAAAGTTAGACATAGACATAGTCAATGCAATGTGAACCAAGTGACATCTGTTACTTTTGGATTAAGTCCTTTAAAAGTTAATGCACAATTCACTATGCTGTAGAGATGAATGATCTTCCAGATAGATACCTGAGTACAAAAGATGTGGATCAATTCCTCTCATGAACCCAAAAATCACATGGAGTATGAGCAAGGAATAAATCTTTGTTAATCTACTGAGACTCTGGAATTTCTGGTTCTACAACATTCTAGCCTGTCCTGAGTGATAAAATTCCTTAACTGATTTCTCTCCTTAAAGTCTCTTTCCCCTCCAATTATTTTCTATCATCATTTATTTTTCTAAAATATGTCCAATATAAATTCCTTCCCAAAACCTTCTAGTATTTCTTATTTTTTTCACTCTGGTCTTCATATCATAATGTATTTGTCAACTTCCTTTTAAAACAATCCCCACTGTTTCTCTATATGCATACCCACTGAACACTTTCTACCACTTTTTCTGTTCTGTTTCTGTGATCTAGGATGCCATTTCCTTCTAGTGCTGTTGAAGTGCCACCTATCCTCAAGTAATAATTCAAATGCCACAATTTTTATGATGGTTTTCTGGACCCTTGTATGAAAAAGGACAATAGACACTTCCTTCATGTCCCAAAGGATTTGAATCTCCATTAAAATTATCATAGTTTTTAGGTACAGTTCTGAGTAGACTAATTTTTGTCAGGTAGGAAATGTTCTTCTTCCACTTAGATTTTTACACATTCTCTTGCATGGTGCCTAAAAAATATCTTCAAGTTTAATAAATAAATGAATAAAATTAAGATTACATTTAATTTTAAAACTGCCAGTTTACTCCTTAGAAATCGTGTGGTTATTGGGAAAAGCAATAAGACAAATATTGCCAATGAATATTTCTTAAGTCAAAAAATATATGTGTTATGGTAGTAATGTTCTTTAAAATGATCTTAAAATTATTTTTTCCAAGATCAACTTTGACTTTTACTCTTTTGTTTGATTTATTTTAACTTTCGAGCATTTCTTTATATGCCAGTTTTTAAACAATTTAAACCAATAAAAATTTCTTTAGAGAAATGTTATTTTTAAACTGTTACTTTCCAAGTAGTGTACTTGGACTTTTATTGTAAAATCTGTTCTTATTCTTTTCATTTTGTGTCTATTACTTTGTTCTAAAAAATAACAATTGTTCGTTATATTTTTTTCTCAAATCACTTTAATGCACCAATCATTCTTTTCTGAGTAATGTAAGGACTCAAGCCAATGAATATTTTTCTACATTGTCCTAATAATAATTATTAAAGAGAAAAAATGAAATTTTGTTCTATGATATCATACTTAAATATACCTCTCTATATTTTATTGTAAAAGTAATCTTCATAGTAATAGCCAAAAAGAATAAGAGGTCATTCTTCATGCATTAAAAGGGCTTTGCCTCTTTTAGTTGGGACCTTTAGCTGTATTCTCATAAGTGGAACTCAGTGTCATTGACTGAGCTTTTGTTAATGTGAAATCTTCAGTAAGAGTGACCAGATCTTATAAAAATCTCTCCAGTTGTTTTTTCAATAGTGATACCTTGGAGCCTGAGACTCAATCACTCAACAAGTGTTTACTGAAATTTTCTTTATATTTATGCCTGAAGCTGTAACTAAAGAGACAGCCATTCATGGGATATGATCCTGCCTCAAAGGCTTAAGCTCAATACAACATTTACATACATTACAGAGAAGTGTAAGAATAAATGATTAAGTTCTTAGTTGCAGTGGACAGCCTATGAGTAGAAAGAACTGAGAAAAAGGAGACATCATTATGGGACAGGAATGATACAGGAGAGTGGTTCTTATGCTGCACTAGGTGTCAGTAGGTGAGCATTTGGCAACTGCTCATGGGATCAGGTAAGGGTCTCCCAGACCTTTGTGGGAACTTCAGGATCTCTAAATCCAGGCTGTCTATGTTCCAATTATAGCTTCAGCACTTGCATGTTACTAGGCAAGTCACTAAAACTCTGTGCCTCAGTTTCCTTATTTGTAAAAATGGGGTTGGTGGTCATAATAAATAATAATATTATATTAATAATATATTATAATAAATAATATAATAATAATAATAATATGAGTACCTATCTTATTGATTTGTAAAGATCAAATAAAATGATAGGAAGAAAGTAGATAAAACAGGGCATAATATGTAATATTTGTTATTATTTACTAATGTTTCATGAGATTCTTACACTGTTAAGCACTATTTACATGGATTGTTTCATTTGATCTTTACCATAATCTTATGAAGAAAGTTTTGTTGTCCCATGTTTTAAATAAAGAAACACTTGGACAGGTTACAGAAGTTGAGTTGTCTGTCATCGGTTAGTACATGGAGGACCTGGTATGTAGACATAAGTTTTTTTCATCTAGTACAGGAAGATGAACACTGGACCATCATATCTGTTTCCTCAGATGAGTATAAGTTCAGTGTCTGGAATCCTTGGAAATAAGAAAGGATTAAGAAACTGAATGTTAACATTTATGACTCAGACTCTTCAGAGAATATTCTTCTCAGAAGTATTCCTTCTCTTACTTATTTGTGTTTTGTTTGTAGATATCACTTTGTGATTTCTTGTGTACCACAAGAAAAGCAAGGAGGGCTTAGGAGTACCAACCTTTAAGAGTGAACAAAAGAATAGGAGCCAGCAAAAAAGATAGACTTCTACTATTTTGCCTCCCAAACATATTCCATGTTGGGTGGCCTTCCTTTCAGTTAATAACTCCTGGTGCCTGTTCTAGAAACCTTAGAATGACCCCACTCCTTTCCATCTGCAGCACTTGTTACCTCTTCAGGGTCCAGACTTCAGTATTCTCCCCTTCTGTTTTCACTACAGACTTTTAACTTGCCTCTTGTTACTGGTGTCCACCTTACACTAAGTCTAGAGTTATTTCCCACAAAACCAAAGGTTCTTAGACTTTTAATTTCTTCTTAAGTCTAAGATTCTTCACATGCTCTTCAACCAGTCTAGAAAACTTTTCTTTACAGTTTTTCTTGGCAAACTCTCATCTTTAAGATTCAACAAAAATATTGCTCTGTGTGTGTGTGCGTGTGTGTGTGTGTGTGTGTGTGTGTGTGAAAATGGGCACTCTACAATTCTCTTGATATTAACAATCTTTTTTTTTCTTTTTGTAACTGTCTCTGTAATGGCCCTTATAATGTGTTGAAATTTATCTTTTTCACTAGAGGTAAGTACCACAAGATCAACTATTTTTCTGTTTCACTGCTGTATCCTCATGCTTGGTACATGGTAACTTTTCAAAAAATACATGCTAAATGAAAGCCTGAATCTATAATATCTTCTTCTTCACTCGACTTTGAGTTTTATGAGGGTTGCAATTCCTTTGTAATTAGCAGAATATCTGATGCACACTAAAAAACTTAAAAATATGAACAAACAAAAGTTTAAATGCACAACTATTTTAGAGGAAGGCAGAAAAGATTTTCATATCAAGCTTGTCCACTCAGAGATAAGAAAACAGATGGATACTGTGGTTATGGGTAGGTAAGCAGAGTCCAAAGTGTAGAGTTATAATCAAAACCAGAGAGGAACAGAGGGGTCAACAAGAAAAAAATGATATAGCAGGTTGAGTTAAAGACTAGAATATCCATCTCTCCATTATCTTATTGACCAACTTCTACTTTTCATAAGACAATTAGCTTAATCATTACTTCCTCTGAGGTACAAGTGTCTCTCCTATGCAGATTGAATTATCCTTCATGGTTCACCCTGAATGCTCTGAGCAAGCTCCCACCATTGCCTTCTGAAAAGACTTCTCTACTCTGTTCCTGCCTACTCCAATCTGTTCTCTTTACAGCTGCCAGAGATATTTGTCACTCTCTTATTTTAAAGTTTATAGTGATCTACCATTGTTTCTATAGCAAAGACCAAAAAAGTCTCCACCATTCTTGCCCATCTCTGGTTTTTCCACTATTTTTCAAGTTATGTTTTGTACATACTGGATTCTCTTGTTTTTTAAATGTGTTCTGTTATCTCCACTGCTTTATAAAGCCCCTTATCTCTGAACCGTACTAGTGCTTTAGAAGATCATTTCTACCTAGCCTATTCATTTTTCAAACTTTAGTTCAAATATCACTTTCTTAGAGGAATCTCTTAGACTGCCATCTACCCCCAACTAGATCATATTTTCTTATTAAGGGTACTATTGTTTCCTATGCTTTTCCTTTTTAGTACTAATTATGCATCATAATTGTTGACTTTTTGAACAACTTGATTAGTGCCCTTTCTTTCTCTCGTAACCTTTATAAGAGAAAGCATATTTCTGTTTTTCTTATATTCTCTCTCTCAATTTCTCTCTCTCTCTCTCTCTCTCTCTCTCTCTCTCTCTCTCTCTCTCTCTCATAGCACATTGTTTGGCACTGATGGATACCCAATAAATATTTGTTGGAATGAATAAAGGATGTATCATATTTTTTGTGGTTAATATTCTGTTTACCTCTATCACTAAAACTAAGAGTGTCATATCATGAATATGACATGAAAATCATGGAATCAAAGGGTGCATATTAGCTAAGCAGCATATTATTTTAAATATTAATAGATGTTTAGTAGTTACTGAACATGTTTCTTTATGCAATATGATTGCTCAAAGGGGTACAGAATCATATTGCATAAAGGAAGAAGTCAAGAGCAACAACATAAAATAAGCATGGGGCCTTTAAGATAAGTTCCTGAGCAAAAAATTTTTGGGGGGCAATGGTGGAAAATAAGGCTTGCTGAGGTAGAGCAAATGTATGGAAAGCCTTCAGACTCAGGAAGGACAACTTAGACAAAATAAATCTATCTCAGATTTTCAATAAATACTGACTTAATATCTATTAGTCACCAGCCATAAAATAATAGGTGCTAGGGAAATCAAGGTAAGTAGAATAAAGTGATAGAGATTTATTGTGAGTGTGTGAAAAGTGAAGTACATAATCAAAGTTTGGGTTAGGAAGATTAATCTGAAAACTTTTGGAAGGTGGATCTGGGATAGGGAGGAGGTATGTCGAATGAATGAATGAGTCAGTCAGATAAATTAGAAAACTAGCTGTGCTCTTTGTGAATATTCTGTGCATCTTCATTTAATTTGATTTCCTTGACTATAAAATTTAACTTTATATTTCACTAATTCTTTGGTTCTCTTACATTCAGTTAAAGAGATTTTTAAAATATAGTTTTCAAGATTCATAAATACAAAATAAATGATATACCAGGCAAATAGATGAGCTTAGAACTAAAGAAATAAAGGAGATGATAAATATATAAGTGAGAGACATGATAATGAGTTTCATTGGCAATTCACACCATTAAAAACAAACATATTCTCATGTGGTGGATGGTAGTTTTATTTTTTCTAGCCAATGTGTTGTAATCAACTCATGAAAAATTTTCAAACACGGTGTGTAGTGAGGGGTCATCACACACCCACACACACCTCTGTCACTGAGAAGTTTGGAGGTAGAAGATGAAGAGGCACAATGCCGGCCTCCGTTAATCTTATTTTGAAAAGAGCATCTCCAAAGAACACTCTCTAAATTTAGCTGCAGTTAAAGTGCTCCACCACAAAAGAGCAGCAAAAAACAATTCAGTAAAATAAGCTCAGAAAACAATTCCAAAATATATGATTAAAAGCAAACCAAATAACAAGCACAAATAGCGTGACCTTCTCTTGACTTCTACTGTCACATCTCTACTTATCCAAGTTCTATTTTGGACATTAAGCTTTGTTTACAGCCATAACTCTTGAGGTCATTCACCCATCCCATCTATTCCGCCTCCCCACCTCTATTTTTATTGAGTTCTTTTAGGAGAAACTTGAAAAAAAATCTTTATTAACAAAAGTTTTCACTCAAGTGCTTTTAGAATAACAGTACATCTACAATAGTTTAAAAGTGTCTATTCTATTGTCAGTGAAGTTACTGTTTATTGAAACTTCATTGGAGACTAGAGAAATTTTTTACTTCTCGTTCAGTTTAAAGGAAAAGTAAAAAACAGATGGACAGCAGCCAGAAACACTGAATAAATTATTTATTATTCTTTTTATTTAATTTTTAGAACTATGAAGTGACTCATTTAAATGGATTCTAAAAGTTTGTGTATATGTGTTTATCTGAACACTGTTGTCATTTTTTTTTTCTGTTGTATATACTGAGAATGGCAGATTTCTTCTAATTGAGGCTTCTGGGGAAAAATTAGTTTCTTTAGAAGTCTGTAGAATAAGTTCTCTAGTTGATGCTTTTGTAGAACAAAAATGTTTAGTTAAGGAAGATATGTCTTAATGAAATTGTTAATATGTAGTTTTATTTTGGATGATATTTTCTAAATTACATATTGTTTTAACCTGTGTATCATGGAGCATATTGAATGATTATTAATTCCTTTGGTAACTGCCTTGTCTGCAGTTAAGCCTAAGTACTTACCAAAGGGAACTCTTGGTGGCGGGGCTACTTGCGAGGTGTGAGAGCTGAGGAACTGTCTTTGTGACCTGTGGGCAGTGCTGGCTGGACACTAAAGTAAACTTTAGTGTCATCTTTCTAAGCTTTCCTCAGATTTGTTCTATAGGGCTCTCTTCATGCTTTTATACCACTCTAATATCATTCTTTTTTCTTATTTTTAAAAACACAGACTGTACATTTTAAGGCACATAGTTTTTATTTCTGTTTGATTAGAGAATATGTTGTAGGCAATTTCTACATTTTGGAAGTGACTGTGATTTTCTGTGTGAACCTGTACATAACATTTTTTCAAATGACCAGGAAATGTGAGTTTAATACCTTTTGTTACTTGCTAACTCATCAGAGAGAATAGTGGAAGTAATATAAAAAACAAATTACTGTTCATGAATAATAGAGAAGAAAATAAAGAATGCAGTTATATGGCATAGGTAAAGAAGAGAAGGAGAAAGATGTCCACTTTGTGAGAGCAGCACTGTAGTTCAGATGAGAGCCTCTTCAAATAGGAGGCACTTTGTGGGAAAGAGCCACTGACATTAATGATTTATAGAGACCACTTATATGATATATCTGGAACCAAGCTTGTTATATATGACAAAATAATGATTTCAAAAGATCTTCAAAGATTAGAGTGATATATCTGTTATGACATAATTTAATAGTGACATGTCAAAGCTCTTGTGATTTGTTCCCCGGAACCTGATAGTCTGGGAACTCAGGTGTAATCTTAGGGGGTTTAATGAATAGGACGTTCATATGTGTCAGTCATCTGATGGGATTACAAAATAGCTAGTGAGATCTTAACAATTTTAATAGACATAGTTTCTTAAACAGTGGTCTGTGGCTCACCTAAGTCTAAATCACTAAGAGTGTTAACAATGCATATGTGAGAGATCCTACCAGACTAAATGAATTAATCAGAATTTCTAGATTTGGGATCCAGAAATTTGCATTTTTACTAAATTCTTATATGCACCTCAAAGTTGGCAAAGTACTGATCTAAAATAAGAAATATTATAGCCCTGATATATCTTCTGTTTGCTAAGTCACTGGAAAACGTATACTTCATGTGTCATGCTTTAGAAGAATATAAGAAAGCAAGTTTATTTTTGAGGAACGAGTGGACTTGGCAGTGAAGGTTTATTTGAGAAATGCCTGGGGCAATGGTAAATATTTATCATATACAACAGCAGGCTCAGAAAGGGTACACCAGTTGTTTTCAGACATCTGAGAGAATATCAGTAAGAGCAAATATATTCATAAGTGCACCTCCTTTACCCTAAATTTTTTTAATTAAAAATGCATTTTAGTAGATTTAATTGCACCTTTTTTCTCTAGTGACCATCTGTTAGAATTTTAAATACCTGTACCTGTGAACAAACTTTATGTTCGTAAGATATGTTGGTTATAGTAAGTTTCTCACTTCTGGAGTTTTTAATCAGCATTGCTGCCATCAGACTGACCAACTGGTTTGCCTGGTGATCCATCTGATCCATGTAATGCTAATGCCACAGCAAGTGGAGAACAGCTGCTGTTCTTATTTCATTCTCCTCTCTGTCATAACATCCAGGTGCCAATAACTGGGGTAGGCATTTTACCAAAAGCAGTTGTTACATTAGCTTGAACTTAAATGCCAAATAATTTACCACAAAATAAAGATAAAGTGAGTGTAAATTTCAATAGTGGCATATAGATTAAATATTTAGAGTTGGTAATTTTTAATTGTGGGCAGTTTTTAAGTGACTGGTCTGGATGTCTGAAGGCTTTGTGAATATATAATTATGTGTGTGGGAGAATCAGGTTCTTTAGTTTTGTTGGCAGATTCTAAGATGGCCCCCCCATGTTCCCAACTCTGGGGGTACATATCCTGTATAATCACTTCCCCTTGAGTGTGATTGGATCCTGTGAATGTGATGGAATATCAGTCCTATGATTAGGTGACATTTTATGACAAAGTGGAAGGGAAATCTTAGAAATAATTGAAATCCCTAATTAGATTACTTTGAGTTAATCAAAAGAGCATTGAGAGTTCAGAGAGATTCTGATGCTGTCCTTGAAAAGAGAAAATAGCCATGTTGTGAGAAGGTCACAGGGCAAGGAACTTTTTGGGCCTCTAAGAGCAGAGAAGAGCCCTGGTTGATAACCAGCCAGAAAACTCAGTTGGGCCAATACCTGGATTTCAGCTTTGTGAGATTCTGAGCAATGGACTAGCCTAAGCTATACTAACTCTTGGCCCACAAAAACTGAGTGATAATAAAATGCATGCTGTTTTAAGTCACCAAGTTTGTGGTAATTTGGCACACAGCAATAATAACCAAATACAAAAAGATTAAAAATAATACTGCCAACCAACAATCCATTTCTCAAACATTTAACTTTTTCTCTCTAATACCTGTAACTTCTATATATAGTCTATGCTTATTGACTTAAAAGAGGATTTGATGATGACAGAATTGAAAAGTGTGAATGATTTTATAATGACATATTTTAACTCTATAAACCAGC
Source organism: Macroglossus sobrinus (assembly GCA_004027375.1). NCBI lineage: Eukaryota > Metazoa > Chordata > Mammalia > Chiroptera > Pteropodidae > Macroglossus > Macroglossus sobrinus. Next base: position 44,199 of record PVKZ01002378.1, read on the forward strand.
ATCCAGTTTAAATATTGCCTAACTTTCATTCTCAGGTTGTAAATTGCTGAAGGTTGAGGTTCACTTATTGATGATTCGCTATTAACATTTGTTGAATATGTCTCATTGGATACTAAAATTACATTTTTTAGGAAGGTTGAGAGACACACTTTTTAGCCAAGGAAAAAAAAAAAAGAAAATTGTGATTTATTTACCATCTAATTCATGGGCATTAAATAATCATTTAATGGTCTGCAACTTCTGTGACTGGCTAAATCGTTTGACATCTAGTTGGAAAGTAAAATGTTCTATCATAGATAGCTTCTTCAGTTGCAAACCCATCAACTTTGTTTATTCATTTGTTCACCAATCTTTGATTAGCTATCTATACTGTGCCAAATAATGTGTTAGGTGTGGGGATACTAAGATAAATAAGACTAATGATCCATATAGAACCTTTTAGTATAGTGTGGGGGAGAGAGACATAAATAAATAAATATGCCAAATTATTTTAGCTACTGGGTTTGCACATTTTTTCTTTATACTTTGTTTGCATTTTCTGAGCCTTCAATGGTCCTATTTGTAAAACTAAGCTCAAGAGTCAAAGCTTTTGTTAAAATTAATTGCTCCTTCTAAACGTTTCCATCTGTAAGAAAGGAATTAAATAATAGAATATAATGATGTTAAAAAAGTACTTTCAGTGTAATGTTGAATGAACAAAAGCATTTTAAACTTGTATTTTAATCATGATCTCAATTTAGAATTTTGCTCTCCATATATGTGAATGTAATATATAAAAAAGAAGTTGGAAGTAAATTACAAGGTTAACAAAGTTTATCCCTGATAAGATTGTAGGTGATTTTTAAGAAATCATTTTTTTTTATTATTTAAAGTGAGAAATTTAAAGTGAGAATTTAAATTGAGAAAATGAGACAGTGTTCTTACATATTCTTGCATGTCACTTGATTATGATGAGAAAGAAGAAGAGAGATTGTGAGAAACAGAGGGAAGAGTTGGCTCAAAGAAAATTATAGTATTATGAAGGGAGTTGCTTATATATCATTAGAATTTTTTATATCATTACGATTTGAGCTAAATGAAGAAATAACAGAGAGTGAGAGGCTAAAATGCAAGAGAGAATACAAAATATTAGCCTTTATTATTTTTTCAGACGATTTCTGAAATGTTTTAATCTTAAACAAATATATTCACATGCTATGTAAAGAATTGTGGGAACTAAACATTTAAGAAAAGCATTGTTTAAGTACTTACCATGTACCAGATACTGTGTATAACACTGAATACCAAAATGTAATGATTGCTGAACACAAGAAGCGTATCTTTTAGAAAGATAGCAGAAGCAAATAAAACAAAGTATAACATGAAGTGAGCTTGCTCTATTAGTGAATTTGTGTGCACAGAGAAAGGGGTGTGAGGAGTTATTGCCAGAGGGGAATCTTTCGGATTGGTGCTCCAGGAAGCATATGTGCAAGGTAGCAGGGAAAAGAGCATTAATCGATCAACAGTGATGCTCTGGGAAGAACCATCATTTCTAAAACAACTCACTACAAAAAGCCAGGAAAGGAGAACACTAGGTAGAAGATGGATTAGGAGCTGGGCAGAGCAATGCCTTAGCGGAGGCTGTGGGCAGAAATTGATTATTCTAATGTTCCTCCATCTAAACTCTAGTAGTACCAGAATTACTAGACATCTTATGGACCTTTTGTGTACTTAACTTTTAGTGGAAATTTTTAGCTTTCTAAGTATTGCCTAATGGGCAATAATTAGTGATATGTGAAGAGCCACTGTCGGGCATGATTTAGGTGGGTTCCAGAGCCATATTGCCTGGGGTCGAATCCCCATCTCTCACTTAATAACTGTGTGACCTTAGGCAAGTTACATAAACTCTTTGTGCCTTGTCTGTATATTGGAGGAAATAATAGTACCTGTCTCATAGGAGTATTGTGAGGAATACACACACACACACACACACACACACACACACGCACACATATATACATATATACATATGTGTGTGTGTGTGTGTGTGTGTGTGTGTGTGTGTATATATATATTTATTTATTTATTATATTATTGAATTTAACTCAGTATGCCCCAGAAATGCTGTTTATTCATTTTGGCTTTTCTATTTAAAAATTTTTTCATCTTTTTTTTTTAATTTCTGTGTTTCATAAACTACCCCAAACCTCCGACCTATTTAAAAGTCATTTCAAATTCTAACAATTTCATTTTTTTGAACTGGAATAAAATAATTTCTTTAAATATATGGAAAAGTAAATGTCTTTTTCACAGTGCATTATATTTTAACAGCTCTTGAAAATTCACTTAAGTGGTCTACTGTTTGTGGTAATCTGGATGTGGTTACAAGAGTAAAAATTAATTTTATACAGTATAAAAATGAATAATTTTTGAGCATATACCATAAATAAGGCATTGTATCCGATGCTTAAGATCTAAATATTATTGAGATTTAATTTCAGCTTATGAGGATTTCAATTTATTGAGAAAAATAGGCACCATAACAAATAAGTGTTAAATTTAATACAATTAAAACTTGAATATCCAGAAGACAATTGCATCTATGTTTGGGAGATGTTTATAGATGTCAAGTTTTACAATGCAAAATCTGGGCACACCCCTTATAAGAGAAAAATGGTCACCTTTTTATATTATTATGAACATTTTTATTAACATTTTCAGATATCTTCTATGTACTATCCTAGATACTTTATTCCCAGAATTACATAAGATAGGTAATCTTTATTATGTTCATCTTTAGTTGCAGCTGATAGACATCCAAATTTAGCCTCCATTGACTCCTCTGTTTATTTGTCCAGAGGGTGCAGAGGCCCGTCTTAGTTATCTGTTGACTAGAGACTGCCCTCGCTTCATCAGGACTCTCCTCTTTCTTGTCAGCTTTTCACTTCTTTAATTTCATTTGTGTTTTCTCCCTAAGATGCCCAAGAGGACTAATTGTAATTTACAAATGTAGATGGTCCTCAGTACTTTAAATCTCAGGGGAAGAAAGACCTCCTTCCCCCAAGGTTGGCATTAGTCTCTATGGTCCTGCATAGGCCATGTGTCCAACCATGTGTTCAACAGAGGTCAAGGTACCTTGGTCAGCTTAGGTTACATTTCCCTGGGTATCAGGAAGGTAAAATTTCTTGGTATATATTCCAAAACCAGTAAATGATGGCTGGGGTTTGACTCCAGGCTCCTTCTAAATGATCTCTCTGCCTCTACTTGAAATACTTACCAGTTCAAACTGCTTCTTGATTTTTTCTTTAATTTGGTGTGAGAAACCTATTATGCTCACTTTTAAGGAAAGCTATGAAAAAAAAGGACCTGTGATATTTTTTCTTCCAAAGAAACTACGTTTTACACAGAATGGTTTTCATTAGTTGACCTAATTTTTAAGGAAGAAAAACATAGTTTCTTTAAATTGCTAGGATACCCTTTTTGTATTTAATGCCTTCGGGATTCTAAATCCTTAAAAAAAACCACAGGAAACATGTTTGTAGCATGTTTGTGCATACAGATGAATGTATATGTGTCAGTGTATATGTATGCATGTGGTGTGTGTGTGAGAGAGGCAAGGAAAAGAGAGAAAAAGCATCTAACGTTAACTTACAGAGGCACTGTGATAATTTCATTGAATGTTTCTTTTTTTCCTCTTCTACCCTGATAAAAGGACAGTTTTTGAATGTGCTATGTAAAGGAGAAGAATTTTTCCCCTTCTTTTCTGAGGGAGTTTTTAAAAAAGCTCATTTCTCAGATGTTTCTAGTCAAAATGACAAACCTGCAAAGTGCATTTGCATTATTCTAGGCATGTTTTATTGGAAGTATTTTTTAAATGTTGAATCCCCGTTGACTTTTTTGATCTTCAAAAAGTTCAGAGACAAAATTATATCCTGCAGGTTTTTGTTGTTGTTGTTGTTGTTGTGTTGAAAATTTCTGGTTTTGTCTCCTTTGCTTCAGTTGTACAGGATGTTAGATGGAAAATGTTTGAAGGTAGACTTGAGTCCCGAAGTTTGTCTCCTTGACCAGGGGGTTATTTTCTCATGTAAAAAAATGAGGCATGCATATTGAAGATGTTTGAGTGTCAGTACATTGTCATTTGTAGCACTTTTCAAAGAAAAAAATATGAACTTTATAATGAAGCCTTATGACTTGAAAGTAGCTCTTATTTTATCTGTTACACACAAGTAGAAACATCACAGAGCATTAAAATATAATATCTATAGTCATAGTGGCAAATTATTAAGTAAAATGAAAACATCAATATTTAAATTAGAATGTGTTCTTTATATTATACCATTTCAGGAAAAAATTACGAGATCTGGAAATTCTTTGTAGTTTAATGAAACATTTTGGTTTTTATAGCTCTTTTAAAGGAATACCCGCATCAGTAGAAGAAAGCTAACAGTCATTGTATTTGATTTTCTTTAGTATTTCTTAAACACACAGCAGTTGTTTTTATTGGGAGGATTGTTGTCATTTTACTGATTCCTTGATTTAATTTTTAGTCTTAGTAGTGACCTATTATATGAGATAAATCCACACTAAGGCAAAGCTCTGTTATGCTAAAGTACATAGCCAAATTTGAATGAAATGAATTACAGAATCGTAGAAGGGATCTATTTAAGAGTTTTCAAAACGATCCTTTGGTTTAAAGCAGAGAAGTATTCTACCATCAAACAAGATGGCAAGAGATGAATTTTTGCATATTCCAACTTAATTTTCTTTACCAATTTAAGTACTCTCCACATTAATTTAAATTTAGCAATATTAATGGACATTCTTTAGTGTGTCAAAGAAGAAAATTATGATTTATGATCTAGATAAAACTGTAAGACACAGGTATAAACAAGGAAAGTACTAAGAGTAAGAGCCACTCAAAGAAATACTAAATAATAAAATTATTTAACAATGTATTATTTATAAGATTCTTCTTAGTTGGATATTGAATTGAGCCTCTAAATTTTTATCTTTCTCTGATATTTTGATTTTCTTTTTATTCTTTTTTCCCCCGGGAGACTTTCTTATCTTTATCTTACAATTTTTTACCTTGATTTTTTATTTTTAAAAATTAATGTTATTCTGTGCTTGTTTCTTACATGCTATATACATTTCCTGGTTCTCTGAGGGTATTGAAGAGTTTTTAAAATTTTTATCTTTGTCTGTTTTTTTTTTTCTGATTTTCTTTCTAGTTCTCTGTTTTGTTTTTTCTCTTTCATGGTAGATTTAAAATCTCTGGAGAAATTTAGCTGCCTATATTTATCCAAGTGTTAGCTCTGTGGGTGTCAGAAAATTTTGTTAACTCATTAGAATATGATCAGCTTGTTCTTTAATTGGTAAGCTCTCAACTACTTATTTTTACAGACAGGTAGTTTCCATTCTTTTGCCTGCTTAGCATTTCTGTTAGAAGTGGAACAAGGGTTAGGTGTAGAATAATCACAATCACACCATTCGGTATGCAGATGTTTGCTTTTCTGTGTTTCATATAGAAACCTATGCTCACTACTATCCTCCGCTGCATAGAGAATGGAGACTTTCTGTTCAATTTCTCTGGAGAATAAACATCTGTCTCTTGACAGGTCAGCAATGGGGCAGTAGCTAGACTTAATGGGATTGGTGAGGGCATCTGGGGACCTAACCTTTTTTTTTAAGACTGATTTTGTAGCCTCAGTCTTTACTCTTACCATATAAATTATTTGATGTCTCACATTTCAGGGTCTTTTCTGAGGCTCAGTAGCTCAAACTGTCCTTACTGTGATTTCGTCTTCCCTCTTGATGGCACATCTTCACCCCAGCTTTCTCTGCTCTGGGCTAGTGCCACTCAGTCCATCAACTTTTTCTCTATCCTCTATGAATTAGTTGACATTTCTCTTCTGCTGTCATCTTTTGTCTAGTTATCTAGAGGCTAAATATCTTTTTTTTTTAATTTTACTTTTTTTTTTTTAGAAAGTTTCATAGGTTAAGTAGTATTAAATGTGTATATTTGTGACCATCTTTAACCAAAGACCCAGGTATAGGTACTTAATATGACACACAAACAGAATATGTTACATCTATCCCATTACTTTTAAGAATCGATGATTCCAAGCCATATGTTTTCAATAAAATTACATACTAATAATGTTAATCTCTTTAATTCTATGTGCATTACATGAATGCAGGGAAGTATATGGTGCCTTAACAGATTTGTCAAGTGCATGACTATTGTGAAGGAGAGCCTTCCATGTTATTTATGTATTTATTTATTTATCTGATAGCAGACATAGAATGAATTAAAAATTATTTTAAGTTTAATATCTCTCTTTCCTTTAAAAACACAGTCTTCTGAAATGGCAAAGAAAAAGTTTGTCATCTACATGTCTTATTGATATTAATAAAAGGGCAACAAACAAATACCCATATTTTCCCTTCTTCTGAATAAAATAAACTAATGAAGAGAGGTTAAACTAATTATCTTTTAGGGTCTTTGTTATCTTTCAAATTGTTATCACTTTTTTAAAAAAGAAAATACATGATTGGTTGGAGGAAGAATAGTGACCTAAGAAATAGATGATCTTGTTCTAGTACAGTTCTATCACTAACTGGTGGATTTGATCTCTGATGTGTGATCACAGATCACTGTAGAACTACAAGACCTTTAAAGCCCCATTCTCCCTGTTCTCCTTCCCTTTCTGTGTTTTTGCCTTCTTGATACTAAGCACTTATCTCAGCTTGATTTCAACTGGCTCACAACTGTGGGTTAAATTGATGGTGTACATTGATGACAAACGTGCAGATAAATAATACCATCTGATCATATTACTACTGTAAAAAGTTATGTAGAAAACGCTGGATAATATGGAGTATTTTCTTTATCTAGTAGAGATTTTATTTCTTACCTAGTAGATAGCTATTATTTCTAGTCATGACAATGTTATTGAAATAGTGTCTCACGTGATTGAGATTGTTCACATTTGGCTATCTTTAGATCCTATGTAATGTGAAATTCACTGAGTATTTTCTACTGAGTGCTTTGTTTACTATTATAAAACCTTAAATCAAAATGTTACATCAAAGGAAAACTTTCATCAAAAGAACCTCAATGAAATCTCAATACAGCCAAACACTCCACCTGTCTGTTTAAATCATTAGCGAAGGCAGCACTGATCACAGCTTATAAACTAACTAGACTCACTGTTTTGGCCCATTCACAGATGCTTTTCCCATGGCCAAAATTCTGTAAATTACTAATAAACCCTGGCAAGGAGAGAGGTTAAAAATAGGCCAGCTATTGCATTTTAGCTGACGAAACATTTATTGAAATGCTGTCTGTGTGTGAAGCACTGGGAAATTCATCGTCTGAGTAGTCTGAATTTTATTTTAGTTCACTAAGAATGTAACCCACTGGGGAATGTACCTTCAACATTCTTCTAGGTTAATTTAAATCAACATGCAGATGCTTTATGTGCTGCAGTGTGGTGTCCCAGAAGGTTGTGTTTTTCTTTTAGAGTTTTGAGGATGCTGATCACCTTTCATAAACAGTGCCATTCAATGCACTTAAAAAAAATAGTCTTTTCCTTTGAAGGTAAGTGGTAGGAAAGAGAAATCCTTAAAGACTGTGGTGTAGCATTGTTGCTAATTCAGAGGGTGTCAAGTAAGGTGAATGTCCTGTTTTTTTAAAAGGGAGTGATCTCTATTATTACTAAAAAGAACCTGCATTTTATGTGATACCTGACAAGGGGAAGAATTGCTTGATGAGCGGCCAATGATGTTGAACTTGCCGTATTTTCCAACTGACTTGTTTTTCTTACTTATGCAGTATTTTAGTGAAATTGTGTTTGTTTTTCTTCCTGATAGGTTCTAATTGAAGTTTGAAGGTTCATTACACAGTACCTGGGAATATGTTGTCAAATATAATTTGCCTCTCTCATAGTGAATGTTAGCATAATTTTATAGGACAAGGGACTCCAGAGTGCTCAGCTGTCATCATATTTGGCTCCAATTTCATTTATCATGGACAGAATTTTTACAGTATTTTGAATCTCTACTTTCAACTGTCAGTACACTGAAGTAAATATTAAAGAATAGGTTTGAATCCAAGTAGATGAACACTGGCATTCAAATAACACATTATAGGCTAAATCTTATGTCTCCTTTATGTTGAAAAATACAACCTTAAATATTTTACAGATGTCTCACCTGAAATTCAAAAGCATGCTACTTCATCAAAGTTATCTTTATTTAAGTTTAATAAGAAAAAATTCAAAATATTTGCTCTTATTATATACACATTTCTTATATAGCTGGACATTTCTAATTTTGTTTGGGAAATTGAATATATGTCAGGTAGGTTTCGGTTGCCTGGTAAATGAGTCTACTTCAGTGTGAGGACTGTCTTCTTCTTTTATTTTTTTATGAACAGATTTTATAAACTGTCTTGGTAGTTTCCAGTTCTGTGGCAAGGACAATCTATCACAATAAAGCTGTAACATAAATGTACAGGATACATTCTTGTTTCAAGTGTCTATAAGAGGAGTCTTCTCATGAAGAATTTATATGAGAGGATAATAAAATGAAGTCCAGCAATAGCACAAGCAACTTTAGTGAATTGTGTGTTGTTAAAGGTCCTTTAAATCACGAAAAATATATACTTTCAAGGATTTATTCAACTTTCTCCAAATATATACTTTTTGTAAATAACAATTGGAAGGAAGAATTTATATTTTCTAGAAGTACTGAGCTGGCCATGTATTAGAACACTGAATAAAGTAAGGCAGAAATCTCTGTTCTGAGTGAAATATTTTGTTCTGTTTCACATTTGGGTGCAATGATGGCTGTGCTTGTATAATTTTATTTTTCTCTTGTACAAATTTGATAAAACTCTTTAAATATTAATTTGAATTTTGGAAAACACAAACTTTGTTATATTACATTTAGAAGAAAATTGGCCTGAGGCTATGAATCAGAGTTGATAACATGTTCATCAACTGAACTATTTTATTTATTTACTAATCTGAAATAAGTAACTCTTTGACAGAAAATTGGTATTTTCACTTTTATTTTTCTGTCATCTTTTTTTTGTTTATTTAAATCATTTATTTTAATTTTTTTTCAGCTCAGAGTGTCTAAGATTGCAAAAGGAAATGAGAAGTCAGTTAAAGTGTCTAGGTTTTTGAGTGTGCGTGTTTGTACACAAACCACATCAATGCCATTATTGTTTATTGTGTTTAAATATTGTATTTAAACAGTTTAAAAGTATCTTCTGGTGAGTTATATGTATTTTATAATGTTTAAAAAGAAATCTTTGAAATGTCTCAAATATTATTCCTCCAGACAGCACTAGTTAAATCTACCTGGTCATCTTTTATTTTATTTTCTCCTTTTTTTTTTTAAGTTTAGAGGCAATAAATTAAAATAATATACAGAGGCCTATACTTCTAGTCCCATTATTCCTCCTTTCTGTTGAAATATAGCTAGGTCTTTGGAAGATTAGCATACTCTGAGCCATTCTTTTTTTCAATTATTAGAACAATCTGACTATTCTAAAACAATGCTTAGGATATAAATTGTCAATAAGGAACATTGAGATATTTTTGATGTTTAAATATCAGTAGATCATAACTGGATTAAAAAAAAAGAAAACATATAAAATTAGTAGGACTTCACATTGGGTTCAGCCTGGTATCTGAAATGCAAAAGTTTTGATTTGCTTTTTTTGATAAGCAGTAGTCTATAAAATTGGTCATAGATTTTAAAGTGAAACTGCCTTTAAATGTTGTATTAGTATAAGTTTAGAAGTTAGACACTTTAAGAGCAAGCAAATATTTGAATTTTCTTTTTAAGGAAATACAAGTATTCTCTGTAATTTTACCTTCTGTGGACAACTTCTTGAGGTCTTTTCTGTTGTTAATATACAGGCCCTTTAACTAAAAAAGATAAAAAAGCATAAATAAACTAAAATAATACATAAGGACAAAGACCGGAAACAAAATAAAAATAATTTGAACTCCAGGGATTTTCCTGGGTAAGGCCTCAGAGAATGTTCCAGCTCTTTTTAAGAAAGACATTGTATATAAAGAACACATTTAGCTGAATAGATGGAAAAATCATTATTTTGATTAATGTTTTAATTGTCTCAGTGTTAAATACTCATAAAAGTATTCACATTTTAAAGTGAGGGAAATTAAGAAAAAAGTAGGTCAATGTGTTGAGAAATGAGCTCCAATGGTTGATTCTGTATTCTTTAAAAAGAGCAAAGATCAGCTCAGCAAATAAGGTACTTGTGATAATGAAAGTACTACATACAGGAAAACTGTCTTTTTGTTTTGAATCTGGAATTGATTAGCTAAATTTCATTGTAGGCAGATTGTATAAAACACATTTCAAGGGCAAAATTCTTTCTCATTTCACAACTAGTGAAAGTTCAAATTTCAATGATTAACTCAAGTGTAAATGGGAAAATGTGCTCACAAACTTTATGCATATTATTAGAACAATTTGCCCAGGAGTCAACAGCCTCAATTCGTTCTTGCTGCTATAGAGCTGCCAGTCCTGGACTCTGCACTGAGATAGAAAGCAGCATCAGGGTAACTCCATTATCACTTATTTCCAGTGGGATTTGTCTGACCACTAACGAACAGAGAGATTCACACTCTCACCATTCCCAAAGTACAAAATCAAACATTTACAAAAGAAAGAAAATTAAATCAATTTTAAAAAGATAAAAACAAAAATTTTTTACAAGTATTAAAGAAAAATACAATATTGATAATTTTATTAAATAGTCATTGAGTAATGTATCTACTCTGGCACTGTTAGACTGACTTCATGTGCTTTGCATTGGTACCCACTTGTTATATGTCAGGCTTGAGATACACTCCTGACCACTCTTCATGCTACCATGGTTCCTGTCTGATATTGTACAGTTTCTAAAGAGCACAAGATTACCAGCCCCAGATCTATCATTACTCAAGTATAAGATCTCAGACCTCGTGCCTGCATTATTAGCCTTCAGCCCAGACTGTGAGGGCCAGTTTTTCTCCTTCAAGATTTGCATTAAACAAATCATTCATTCAGTTTTCTTTCTCCAGATGGAAACTGGTGTGTTTAATCTGACAAAAAAGGATATCAGTGTGAGGCAACTTTAGGAAGGGCTTTCCCTCTAGTCTGGAGAGAAGCTGCTGTGCTGACTGTTCTGGGTGATCTTTGCAATGACTGAAATGAAGTAGCAACACTAGTATCCTGAATGCAATTGTCTTTTCTAGGGGAATATGGCTTAGTAAACACACTGGAGCAGATAGTGTATTCATTCACTCAACAAAGATTTTCGAGTTCCTATCATGTGTCAGCCTTTGTTCTAAGCAGTGTGAAAACAAGAGTGGACAAATCTCTGTTCTTATGATATTTTCATTTTAGAAAGGGTAGGGACCAGAAGAAAAAGCCAATGAATAAGAAGAAAAATAGATTGACAGATAATTTTACATAGTGATAAGGAATGAGAAGAATATAAAACAGGTGTGATAGTTCTTGGGCGTGAGTCTGACTGAGTGATAGGAAGGTCTTACTAAAAGAGGAAATGTGTTAGCTGAAGATCAATTGAAGGTTTTTCTAGCTATGAGAGATCTGAGGTTCAGGTGGTTTCAGGTGGACAGAGAAATTCAGAGGTTCTAAGATATGAATGGATGTCTCATGTGTGGATGAACTTATGTCTGAGGAACAGAAACAAAGCCATGAAGGCTACAATATTGTAAACTGTGGGGCTTTGTTTGAATTTTATTATAAGTTCATAAGAAACCATTAGATGATTTTGAAACTAATACTTGTTTAATACTATGTCACTCTATCTGCTGTTTAGAAAAGCAGAGACAAGAGTTGGAAGCAGGCAATACTCCTAGCCTCAAAGACTAAGAGTATTGGGGGTTTTTGCCAAGTCTAGTTTCTATAACCCCCAAACTCTGAAAGAGATCACTTGGGCTTCTTCCTCAGTTGATCTTACTTGTTATGGCCCAAGATTCCTGAACAGGTAAAATTTGGGACCAATTATAGTGTTATGTCTGGCTGACACCTTGGCCAGTTTAATATGGTTAATGTAATTCTAGGGAAGATGACAGGAAAAACATATTTTTAAAATTACTTATTTGGTCCCTATAGTATGACCATAGCACTTTATAATAATCACATTTATAAATTTACCAGAAGTTTTAGATTATCACTGGCATTCTAATTTGTAATGGCCATTCATATGAATTCCCAGTTCTTTAAGAATATATTTTAGCTATTATATTACAACTTTCTATGTATTTTAAGTACTTGGGTTAATATTACTTTTTGTCTTAAAGCAAATTAATATAATATTTAATGTTATTATATGTGTTAAACAAGGAAAATTAAAAGTGCTCTACAAATGAAAGGTGGCACATACTTAGCAATAACTGTTTTTGCCATCCAGGTGGGCTCAGGTCTATGGGTGAAGAGCAACACCAAAGACAATTATAGCTGGTATTGCAGTTGTTTTAAGGTCTAAAAGGAGATAAAGACATCTATACTAAGAAGCAGAAAGTGTGAAGAAATCAATGGAAATAATTTTTATTTCAGAATTAAATAAAATAAGTGAAATAAAGAATCCATCTGTTAAGAGGAAAATATAATTTAATTTTTTAAATATACATTATAAACTGCAAATCAATAACATTATTATAATTGAAAATTAACACGTTTAATTCTATAATAAAAATTGAAATAATCTTCTGAAAACTTTGTCATATTTTAGCCATGTCTTTTTGTTTGTTTTATTTAAAAATCAATTTCTGAAAGAATTAAAATGTGATTTTTATTATGCTATATGTTATTTTTTAAATTATCTATATTAGTAAACAGAATGGAATTTGAATTTAAGACATAAAAGTGGAAATTAAAGTGCAAAATTTTTCAAATATTTTATTACTTTTATTATATCTCTCTTATGTTACTTGACCTACTAATGGTAAGAGTCTGCAGGTTTTTTACAGATACATTTGATTTTTTTTTCTCCCTGTGTGTACAGTTAAGGTGACTTATTTGGGGCTTTGTAACTGAAATTAAGTTAAAAGGGTCAAAAGATATAAATATAGTTAAGAATAAATAATATACACATATGTGTATTTAAATTACTTAAACAAATTTTTTAAAAATTTATTCCTGAAAGTGAATAAGTTAACCTGTATTACAAAATAGAAAATTTAGTTGTTGGAAGAGTATTCTGTTTTTTTTCTGATAATTTGCTTTTTTTAACTTGTCAGGATGCCGTCTCCTAAAATGTGTTTTATGGTTAGTAATGGAATTATCACTAAGTCAGTCATTCCCCATTGGTTTGTCTACACTAGCTATCTTTTGGTGAAATGGATTAAGTTCTAATTTAGAATGACTGTAGCCTTTAACCAGGAACATCGATAGCTAAATATATCTCTAGTGAGAGGTGCTAGTCTTCTTTCGAATGTCTTTTGAAGCAAGATTCATTTGCAATAGGGCTGGTTTTATTGGTGGCCATGTGGAAGATAATAAAAGGAGCCCAACTGCTCGCTACTGCTCTTGGCTTGTGGTATCCTCTTCCTGCTCATCACCAGTTTTTCAGCTGACTCTGGAGAGTATAGGTGCCCATAGCTTTCATAATGAGGAAGAGTTCATCTTTGCCCTCTTGTGCCCAGTACTGAAAGGCACAATGAAGACTTAAGAAAAAAAAATTTTTTTTTATATAGAAGAACCACTTTGTTACCTGCATTTATAATTTAATCTGATACCTAACTTGATAACTTAAACTTCAATACGTTATTTTTGCAGTGTTTAGTGTTCTTGTAGGTATAAATGAAGTAGGGTACCTGACCTCAGAAAAGTGTTTTATTATAGAGATAAAAAATGACTGTTTTCACTGAAAAAAAGAAAACTAATAAAGGAATCTCAGGCAAATAGGTGATGTGAGAATATAGAAGAGAATGAGAATCATTACCAGATGAGAAAATGGAGAGCATTCTAGAAGAGGTCGTACTTGTGCTAGGATTTGGAGAGTGTGTCAGGTTTAAATAGGAGAGAGATTAGAGAGAAGACAGGCAGGACAGGCAGGTCTCCCAGGTAGAGGTTCTCGAGGCAGAGCCTGAAGTAGGAATTTTAGTGTAAGTGATTTCCTGAGGAGTGCTCTCCTGTGAAAGCGAGGGAAGCAATAAAAGGTAGGGGGAGAAAATAGAGAAAGAAGGATACAGGTTATGAAATCCTGGTGTGCCGTTCCTTAAAGAGAAAATCCCTTCAGTCTATTGTGCAGTTCTCTCTTCAGACCACACCAAGTGTCAGGCTGAGGCTCAACTTCTCCTGAAATGACAGTCAACCCCTGCTGCAGGTGAGATGAGTGCTCAGGCCTGGTAAAGCGTTCAGGGCATGAGACCAATGGAATTTTCTACATTGGGAAATTAAATATTGAGAACATAGAATGTTAGGTGTGAGAAATGAGACCAGCTTTCTGGGAAGCATTCATTAATGCAGATTTGTCAAAACTTCTAGTTAGTAAGACTTTATTAACCATTAAGTATTACTCCTTCATACATTTTAAAGCAATGGCACTGTTTTTTTAAAAAAACTTACTTTGTAAAGAATCCATGTTATTCCTTTTCTTACAAATAGGATAGTTTACTGATTAAAGTTACTTAGATTTCTGGTCAGACAAACATGACCTTAGGCCCTAGCTTTTCCCCTTGCTATATAAAATAAATGACATTCTGTGAGTTACTGAACCATATTGAATCCCAAATTCTATCTGTAATGTGTGAATAATCATGTCTGCCTAATGCTTTTGTATTAAATACAGTAATCCATGGGAAGCATTCAGCACAGAGCCTGGTGTATAGTAAATGGTAAATGAGTGATATTTATTTACTATGAATGAGTAAAACTTTTATTCTTTCAATAGAGAGTATTTTGTAGTATTAGTGTTTGATTCTTTCTGGGTGGGGGTTAGTGAACAGGGCTGGGTCCAGAGTAGAGTGAGAGAGATGTCTCTGGTCAGTTGCATTTTCAGGACCTGGGAGTGCCTGCCTCCTTAATCTTTGTGCCCTAGGGTACCTCCCTCACCTTCATCATTGAAGAGTAATTATGCCGCATTAGAAAAAAAAATGATATTGGAAAGAATGGTATGTTGATATGTTAAAACGTTAATAAAATTCATTACAAATGAAATTATATTAATAATGAAATGACTTTAGTAATACCTCAAGAACAACTCAAAAATATTAATAAAATTTATTACAAATGAAATTATATTAATAATGAAGTGACTTTAGTAATACCTCAAGAACAATTCCAAATGATCTCTGTGTCTCTTGTAATAGCTTTCTAACATTCTATGACAGTATTGGCCTCATTTTAGTTACAATATTAATATTTGAGGTTAGTTTTAAAATCCTTTTATTCTTGATATGCAGAATTTCAGTTGAATGCAAGAATTGAAAAAACATAGAAACACAATTTGTTAATTTGTAATAGATTACAAATTAATCAAATTGCTTCTTAATTTAAAATCAGTTATTTGTAAGTTGCTATATTGCATGGATAAAAAAAATAAAGAAAAGTTTCTAAGACTGATAATTCAACAATTGCTGCCCTAAAAGATGAAGTCATTTTTATGTGGGACAATTCTAAATCAAAGTCATCATAAGGTGCTACAGATCTCTAATAGCTTGCCTCTAGTGTTAATGAGTGTAGGACATTAGAGCTCATTTGAGAGCAGGATTCATGATTCCCTTGCTGTGCAGCCCTCCTACTGCTGGTTTCGGCTTGATAACATAGCCACACACAGAGGATACTGATAATAACAGTTTAACATTCTGTATAATTTTTCCTCTGCCGGTAGCACTTTATAATACTTAAATCAAGAAGAGCAAGGAAGTTGTTTAAATATAGAAACTAGATTTGAAATATATTGTTTTGTGCCTTTCTTTTTTTGTTATTTTCTTCGGAACATGTTTAAAAACTTCATTGATGATTAAAAATATTGAAACTATAACAGTATTTATGACATGATTTTTCAATACTTATTTTAACAATGTACTTCTCTAGTTGTATGGCTTAATAGTTTATTTAATTACCCTTGGATAATATTAACTATAAGTATTTGCCAAGTTTCTTCATGGACCTTGGAGAAAAAGGAGGGAGGAAAAGGGAGACGTGTGGAGATAGAATAGAAATTGATCTTTCAATCTACTGAAGAGGATTCTGATTGCCAGAGAGCTGAAAGTTAGTCACAGAGAGAAAACTATTTAAGTATAGAGTTAATCCTATTTCTTTACCTGTTCCCATGAATGCATAACAAAGACAACTCACTACAAATGGTCAGCCACCATGGGAGTGGATGAAGCTCTTGCTTTTTGGTGACTATGCAGGGGGACCTAATAGCCAGTAATTCCTTCCATAAACAATCCTAAGAATTGCTTTTCAGCACAAATGCAGATTCACATTTCAGGTCAATGCATTTCCTTCTTCAATTGCTTTTTAAGCTTTGAACATTAACACTGACCTAGTACAACATTTAAAAAGCTAAATATATCACATAGTGGCTAAGCCCAATCAAAGTTAAGTAGTCCGAAACCAGCATGCTGTGCACAGTATGTCAGCTGGCCTTTCCTGTTATTCAGGGTAATCCATTTATGCCTAGTTAACCAGGTGATCCTCTGGTTGCTTTATCAAGCATAGTCTTAACTGTCAAAGAGAGCACAGTGGCACAAAAAGTATCCCTGCATTCTATGAAAATTGTTGTTTGAAATCACAGAATATTTGCTATTATTTGCTGACATCCAATTTCTATCAAATTACATGCCTGCATGACTTATGGTTAGGTCAATCCTGTGGGTAAATAGGATCTTAAACTCAAATACTCATACCTATTGGGATATATAGCAGTATCCCAGGAAATAGCCAGTATGTAGCATAAATATGGCACCATGTTGTAGAATAAAAATTCTACTTAAAGGTTTTGATGGGATATGGGGTAAGAAAACAGTATTTTGTATTCAAATATATTCAAACTTAGCATGGAATGGAACTAAAAGTTCACATGCAGTTTTCAGATAAGTTCTCACAAAGTTAATATAGTTCCTGGGGTACTAATTCTCATTCTTTAGTATAATGCCTTGGAAAAGTTTGAGGAGCATTGTCCTAGTCTCATTAATTTTCAGAGAAATATTTATAGAACCAATTAGAAAAGCTAGAGTCACTGATTCATCAGTCCACCCATCTATCCATCCATCCATCCATCCAATATATGTTTAACAAGTAACTTTTATGAACTAAATATTTTGTTAATAACTTTAAATATAAAAATTAATTGAAGAGGCATTGTATCTGTCTTGTGACACAGTCTACTGATAAACAACTTTTAAAGTAAGTAGCATATAGTGAGCTAAGTACAAAAATAAACAAGAGCTGTTAGAAATATATGATAGGAAAACAACAGATTTTTAAGATATAGGGAAGACTTCCCAGAGGAAATTGCAACTAATTGGAGATTTTAAATAGAATTTGCAGTGGGGTTGGGAATGGGTAAATAGGGCACAATGTTTTAGACAAATAATTTAGCACTTTAGCTTGTGAGGAGATACCTAGGTGAGAAATTTGGAATGCTTGGAATATAAAGTGTGGGGACAGTGATTGAGGAGAAGAAAGAACCAGGGATCAGATGGAGTGAGGAGAGGGAAGGTTGAACTGTGAGGAAGAATCTGATCATGAACAACTTGTGAGCCTTGTTAAAGAGTTTCAGGGAGATCTCTCTGATGGCAATGAGGAATATGAATCATAGGGATCAGGACAGGAAAATTCATTAAGAAGCTATTGAGGTAATTGAAGGAATTGATGGAAATGATCTAAACTAGGATGATGGCCATGGAGATGGATGGGAATAAATGGGCTGACAGACTTTCTTTGTACTTTGACTTAAAAGGACTTGGTAACTGATTAGATGTTGAGTGTGAAGAAGAAGAAGGGGTTGGCATGACACTCAAATTTCTAAATTGGTTAAAAGAAACAAATTTTGAGAGGAAACAAAGGTTTTCACTTGGATTTTTTTCCTTTTAATCTAGCGCTTGATAGTAACCCTTATGCAAAAGTGTCTAAACTGCAGTGGAATATTTAGAGTCAAAGCTCAGGGATTGAACTCTAGCTGCTTACAATTATTTGGGAAATTTCAGTACATAAATTGTCATTGGAACCCAAAGGAATGAGTGAACCCAAGGGAACTTGCCCAGGACAAGTTCATAGAGTGAAAGGAAGGTATAATAGGAATACTGTGAAAGACTTCAACATGAGGGAGAAAGAGATACTTCACTTGAAATATATTCTGCATTTTAATTTTTTAATTATAGAGAGGCATTGTGAAAATGGAAGAAATAAAATGCTTCTCATATTTCAGACTATTTTTCAGTGGTATCTCACTAATGAAGAGTGCACAATTTGAATGCTATTGATTTTTATGAGGAATGTGTCTTGGGCCCTTCAAATCTGTAAATATCACTTTAGTACCTATGAATGCCAGGAAATTATGAGAAGCTTAGGTTTATGGCTCTGTGTTGGAAGATATTCTCTAAATATAGCACTTATGAAACTGATCCAAACAGTGGACCTATGACCCAATGCCAATATATGGAAATAGATGATTATTTTTGTCCTCCAATAGAGCATGACTAATATGTGCTATTAAGTAAAAGACATAATCTATATCTGGCTATCTTCTCCTCTTGGGATATACTCACGGATGCATTTTATTCTGGTGATGTTTATGATGAATGCCTTTTCTGGTTTGTAACTTTTTTCCCTATGATCACCTTTGGTTAGAAATAATTTCACATGGCTACATGGTCAACTTTCAGTCTTACCTTTTAATGTTCTTCTTTTTTTCTTTCTTTTCTTTTTTTTTAACAGAGATTCTTAAACTATATAAACTAAATTTACTTATTCTGATTACAAGCTGGTTCATTAGCTTCAATACTGCTTCAGCCTCTGATACTTCAGAGGAGAGTTATATGTATTTTACATTTCACCTGAATTGGGTTTCTGTCGAGACAAGTATTTTCTGAATATGTCCTCACTTCACAAAATTAATTTATTTTCAGCCTCTCTCTAGTTTTACCACTGTTTTGATAAATAGTTTTATAGCAGAGGAAAACATATTGAAACAATTTCAAGACTTTTTAAATTTTTATTGTTTGCCTCAGAGAATAGGTTGATTTGTTTCCTCCCTATACTGAAAATACTGCAAAAATTGATGTTTTACTTTAAAATGAATCCAAACGTATACATTCTAGCAAGTACTCTCAGCATTATTAGCTGATTTTTTTAAAGGAACTTGTTTTTTAAGACAAAACAAAACAAAACATTATTCCCTCAGTTACTCTATAAGAGAATATGAGTATGGCATAGCAAGCCTTCAGTAAAGTAAATATCCTGGGTGCCTGTCAGATTCATAGGCTAACTGACTGAGCTATTAAACAATTTTGAGATTCAAAGATGGGCCTGAGAAGAATTACCAATACATATTTGTAATAAACTTTGGGACTGCTTGTGAATAGTTGAAAATTTAAATATTAAGTCTCTATATGCCAAGAATCTAATTATTCTTTCATTAATTTTCTTCTGACCATATAATCTGTGTCTTAAGCACAGACACTGAACAAAAACAGACTTGTCCTTTCTTTAAAGACAGTTGCAGTCTATGAAGAAACAAACTTTAATCTAATAACTAAGCTTACTTAAATATAATTCAACATGATGCAAGATAACAAATGGGGTTATCATTTGTGTGTCACCAAAGAATGTACCTTTGGGACAGATAGCAGTCAGGAGGCACTTCTGAGAAAATAACTCTTAGAAGATTGAGTAGGAGCTATACAGGCAAATTGGGGTGGAGCAGAGGGTTGAGGAAGGTATTGAGAGAGAGAGAGAGTGAGCAAGCACAAGCATGCGACCCTCAGAGATTAAAAACTGTCATTGTGGCTGGAGTACATAGGTGAGAGACAAGTTTATCTTGAGAAAGGGGCCAGATTATACAAGGCTTTAAAAGTCATATTAAAGGATGTGGTACATTATACCAATTAAATAATCTTGACTATTTAGCTCAGGAGTTGAAAAAATAGCTTATTTTGTAAGGGGCCATATTCAACCCTATTCAATCCTGCCATAGTGAGGGAGAAGCAGCCATAGATAATACGTGAGTGAGTGTGTATGGCTGTTTTAATAAAACTTTATTTACAAGACAAGTCAAAGCCAGTATCTTGTATACTCCTGATTAGATAAATTCTAAAGTTATTGCCTTATTTCCAAGTTTCACCATCTGAACTTGTGCAGGAATATTTTGGGGACTTTAGCAGTACATAGCATCAATGTACTTTATACATTGAAAATTGGGTTAAGAAAAAAAAAATTGGACTCCTTTGATTTTCCTTTGAAGTCATGTCACAAGAAAAGCAGCAAGCTGGTTCATCTGCCAAGAGAAAGAGCATATAAGACAAAATGAAATGCCAGCAACTGGATTACTAAAGGGAATGAGTGCTAAGAAAATGCTAAAAAGTTTTCCTGAAAAGCAAGGATCACTTGGGAGGTGAACTTGTTCAAAGCATGCATTAACTCGCCTCTTGCAAGAACAAACTGTATTACAAGGCTCTGCTCCAGCTCGTCTGATATACAGCACCTGTGGTCTCTGTAGACAACAGACTCTGTACTTGAAAAGTATTGAGTTTAGTGCTCATGCTGTAGAGAATGATGTACTGTCATAAAAGTGTTCATATGAAATCTGGAAAAGCTAAAAAGACTTTTAAAAAGTGGTTTTGGCTCTCCTTTATAATCATGGTTCTAACTTCTTTGAGTAATTTCATAAAATGTTTTTATGCTGTAACAAGGTTGTAAAATTCTTGTCAAAATCACATGGTGTACTTAAAATATTTTGGAATTATAACAACAAACACACTTTGGAGAAGATATTTATTACTCAGGCTGGGCAAGGTTATGCTGCAATAACGAACAACCCCCAGAATCTCAGTGGTTATAAATAACCAACTTTTTCTAACTTGCAGTGTGGTTGTTGCAGTCAGCAGGTGCCTTACTAATCATAGTCACTGATGGAACAGTCATCTCAGTGTTGCTGGTGGCCATGATAGAAGGAAAAAGCTTTGAAGCAATTAAATGCTTGGCCTAGAAATTACATATATTAATTTTGTTCACAATGCTTTGGCCAGAACTAGTCAAACGGCCCCCACTCACCCATGGTGGGCCAGGATATTCAACTTAACCATCCACAGATCCAGAAAGTAGAAAGCTGGGGATATTTGGCAAACAGCTCTAAAAAGTATCACAAGCAGTTTTATATTTGCTTGTATAATTGTTTTATTAATGCTTATCTTGTCAACTTGATGGGGAGGAACATTAGAGTGCAGACTGTGATTGTTTTGGCTCAGTTTCCTTTGCCTAGTGTCTAAAACACTGCTTGGCACAAGGAGGGACTCAAGAAATATTTGTTAAGTGTATGAAGCTATCTCTCTGGTCTAGACTTTTGTCAGTAGGCAGTGCAAGATAATGTGCCCCTTCTTGTCATCAAGATCTTCAGGAATGTGAGTTCTATATAATATTGCCCTTAAAGTAGATGTAAAAACATTATTGAAAATTACAGCCCTCAAATCTCTCTTTAAAACAGGTATAGTTTAAAAGGAGCTGAGGCTAATTTTTTTAAACAGTCACCTTTTCCTCTCTATGACAGGAGAGACTGTTGAGATGCTGCATGTTTGACTTTGGAGATTACTCTATTGGTTCATGCTAATCAAGATTATTCTGCTGTAATAAACACCCTTTCAAATAGTGGTGGCTTAATACAACAAGGTTTTATCTCTGTCTCTAACATTACTTGTCCACCTTGGATTATTAGGGAGGTAGAAAAAGAGACTTCATATAGCCACATTAGGACTGAAACTAAAGGATGCTCAGTCTTATGGAAATTGCAGATCACCTTGACTGTGGTAGTGACACCTGGAGGGTTCTATATATTTCTTCATGCTTTGGCCATGATGATAAATGCCACTTCTACCTATAAGTCACTGTCCAGTAACCATCACATGGCCTCACCTAATGTAAGGTATCTGAGTGATGTGGGAGAGCAGATCAGATATTTGAAGGGCATCCCTTTTTCTACTACACAGATAATGTGTACAGAGATAGGTGAAAGGCCTAAACATTTATATGTACATATATAGGAGAACCCTTTCTCAGCTATGGGAGTTTGATCTAGTTATAGATTACACTAAAAAGCAAAGGTGTGTTGAGACCATCACTGATAGAATAGCTCAGTCATGGTTAGCAAAAACCATCAATGTAACTGATATGATAATAAAGTAATAGGAAGAGTATCAAAGAAGAAACATATTGGAGTTTTAGAGTCACATCTGGGCCCAATAACTATGGGCTGTTACAGCCATTACAGTACAAAACAATGAAAGGTATATCTACTATTAGGAGGAACATTTTATATATTGATGTCAAGTTATTTTTTATATCAAATATTAGAACAATGCAAGAGAAAAATGGTTGTTTTGCTTTGCTAGATAGGTATCACACTCACTAACATTTGGTATATACATTTAAAAATATTTTGCTGGTCATCCTGTAAATACTTCAACTTTCTGCACTGTGTATATCACCCTAATAGACAACACTTCACACAGATGAATAACCTGAAGATAACACCTTAGGCTCTAGAGTTTTATATTGATTGCTGTTAGCAGAATGTCTAGGTTAAATTTGTGTAGGGTATGCATTTTAACATGGGAGGCAAAAGGTTCACTTTGGGATTTAATTTTTTTTTGAGGAACGTTTCTTGTGGAATAATGGGTCATATTAAGTTTAGGAAACATGTTTTTTGAGCTGTTTACATATCTATTAAAAGAATTTTATATCTATAAATAAGGTTTTTTGCCCAAGGTGTCAGAGAGATTAGACTTTTATATAAAAATATTTCTACCAGCTGAAATATCATGATTGTTATTCTAATATTTTCTCGACAAATAATAAACTGTGTGTCTGTTTTAGAAAGTTGGAGTCGATTTTTAAATTTTTTTCTTCTTGAGAACTACTTTTAACAACAAAATTAGATTTGATTTTAATATGTGTATCTCAAGATTTCTTTGGACCAATACTAATAAAATGAAAATATATCTGGGATAAAAATCATTGGACAAATGTAGGATTTTTAATGAAACTTAAATCAGTGCAAGACAGTGTTCAGAAAGTATTAGCACTTATCTTACCAGTTGCAATTGTGATTGTCACTTGCTCCAAACCAAGCTACTTTTTCCTGTATTTCCTAATTTGGTGAAACACATCCTAATTATCCAGATGGCTAAATCAGAAGCCCAAAGTAATATTTTCATTTTTTCTGTCTCTCAGAGTCTTATTAGTTCTGTAGTTTTCAGTCCTTAAATACTTCCTGATTCCATTCTCTCTGTCCTATTGTTTCTCCCCTAATTCAGGTCATCATTTCTGTTCAACTTGCCTTTTGTAAAGTAAAGCTATTCCGTCTCCCTGCAGTGATCATTCTACAATCTACACCTTGTAATATTTTCTTAAGTCTTCAGTGATCTCTGTCACCCAGAATAAAGTTCAAATCCTGAGAGCTGGATATACTTCCTTTCAGGATCGACCCTTGTCTGCCTTCTAGCTTCAACTCTCACTACTTGTCTACACACCCTCTGAACCTGAGACATTGAAAATGACTTCTAGTTCCTCTGAAATCACGTGTTTTCTTTTACTGGCTTTCCTTTGTAATACTGTTCTTAATGTCTTCTACAAAGAAACACAAACTATAATCCCCAGTTCATTAACTTCTATTCATCTCTTAATTGCTGGTGACTTCATTTGGAAGCCATTCTGTAGTTTCTGGTTAATTACACAGCCAACCTCTCTGCTCTTAGCGCAGTTTATTTTTCTAACAGAGCATCAGTCACGCATTATCAAAACTGTTGTTATACGTGTTTGTCTTATTCACTGCATTTCTCCTTGAGGATAGCAACTGTGTCTTTTTTGTTTATTTTCATATACTGAGGAAATTTAAAAATACAGAAAAAAGAAATACCCATATTTCTGTCTTAGAAATAACAACTTTTGACATGTGTCATGTTTTATGTTTCTTACTAAAGAAATGAAACAAAATACTACTAATTTTTCTCTCTGTCCTAAGTCTTTTCTTACAGGCAAACACCATCATGGGTTTGTTATCACTTTTCTTTTCATTGAAAATACTTTAAAATTCATATTATGTATCTATAGCCAAGATTGTATATCTTGTATATCTATACTTGTCCAAGTTTTAAAATGTTTTTATATCTTCCATGAGCTACTACTTGCAATTTTATTTCAATATGTATAAATCTCAAAAACATAATATTGAGCGAATATGTCAAGAGGTAGAATGTTACAGAATTTAGTTTTTGTCAATTTAATGACAAACATCATTGTTGCTGTCATTTGTCTTATTTAAATTAATAATGTATTACACCTTTTTTTTTTCTTTTGGCCATTCAGATGTTCTCGACTCAGAATTTTCTGTAAATTCTGATTTGTTTGTTTGTTTTTAACCCCCAGAGAATAAAAGATTGACTGCCTGCAGCCCTGAGTAAGAGGACATATTCTAAGATGCATAGGTGGAAAGTGTTAGCATTCACTTTATTGGTAAAGGGTGATAGAAGGATAGGATGGAGAAGATGGATGAACACAAAGCTAAGAAACTTGGTTTTACCCTCTGGTGATGAAAATATATCTGTGGTCTCTAACTAGGTAAGCAACTACTTCAGAACTGAGTATTAAAGAATCAGCTTGT
This sequence comes from Macroglossus sobrinus, assembly GCA_004027375.1. Lineage (NCBI taxonomy): Eukaryota > Metazoa > Chordata > Mammalia > Chiroptera > Pteropodidae > Macroglossus > Macroglossus sobrinus. Next base: position 69,061 of record PVKZ01002378.1, read on the forward strand.
GAAGGATACTTTGGAGGTTAGGGCAGTAAGGGGCAGATTTGGAGCAGTAAAATGACTCAGTAAAACATTATGATAGATCAGAGAAGAAATGATAATTGTGTGAAATGAAAAGGGGGAGTGGAGATGAAGAGGTGTCTGCACTTGCAATCTTTTGGAGAAACTGAATTTCAGTGATTTGGATTGGATCCAAGATAAAGTTAGGTATTGCATACATATAATATCAATGTTAATGATGATATTTGTTTAATGTATACCACTGATTTTATTTTTCCTTCATTAAACTGAAAATTAAGGCAATCAGACTATATTAAACATGTTCTCTGTAAACCATTGTATACCCAGTGCTAACACATAAAAAGTATACAATGAATAAATATAACAGACACCTACATACAGCTACCTGATTTGCAGAGTGTAGTCTTTCTTGCAGATTCCATCCTAACCCTTTTTATCTTTCGGTCATTCTCATTTTCCCATGCCCAAATATGATTAAAACACCACATATTTTTGTTTCATTTTGTTTCCTGCTGCGATACTGTTGCAAGTAGCAAATTCTCATCTTTGGTCTGATGCAATCTTTTCCCGTTCATCATCTGCTCATGTTCTTGCTGTGTTGTAGTCACTATGTATAACTAATTTGACTAACGCTACCTCATCCATGGCAGATGTTTGAAAACTTACCTCTTTCCTTAAGGACCCATTCATAGGTATTGAAAAATAAAGATCATTAGAGACAAGTATCTTGATGTGAATTCCCTCTGCTACTCCCCATATTTTTAAACTTCTTGTTTTCACTGTTCAAAACATTGCCATTATTCAACTTTCTGGACACTTCTAAAACAAACAAACAAACAAATAAAAAGAAAAAGCTGTGTCTTATAAATTCTTCAGGATTGAATTTCAAATTTCTCATACTAAAAGGCATTTCTCAGGTAGAGATGAGAATTTAAATGAATTTTTTTGCAGTGGCAGAAGGGAGCCATTTTTCACCAATCTTACTGGTTTTCATCTGAATTTCTCTGTAATGTAATTGTGATAGTCACTTTGGATGTGACAGACATGGTTTAGTTAAATTTTACTCCATTTCTTAGTTTTCCTGGGGCTGTACCTGCAGCTGTGTTTGTACTACAAAACAACATAAGTTGTCTGAATACACCTTGGGAATCACTTGACTGTCTTGAATCAGGACAGAAAATAAAATAAAAATTCATGAATATTTTAAAGTTTACTAGAAACTATCGGTTGCACTGCTCTTTAGATCTACAAATTAATTAGTTGATAGGTCTAAAATATATAATTTTTATTATGCATTCAAAGACTATTTTTATTACTTTGATATCAATTATAATATAGTTCTTACAAGTACAGCTTAAAACAGCAACAGCAGAAACTCTTGTTCATAGCCTGCCTCAATCTTTTTAAATTTATGTCCACTAGGTGCATGGTCCTGAATGTGAAATGTGTCTTATGAAAAAAGTGGGTCAGATGGTTGCTTATGAAAATTGGGTAGAAACTGATAGCTTCCTGGGCTTTTTGGAAGGGAGTTGCTTTAAAATACAGAATAGTCAAGTTTACAGTCCTGTTACCAACATGAATACTTCAAACCACTAAGTGATTTTAAACTATTCACTGTTTATGGCAAAATTCTGGTCTTTTGATATTGGGGCAAGAGGAGACTTTTTTTTTTTTTGGAAGTGAGGCAAAATAGAGACAAAACATTGGATGATGTTTCTGGAGGAGTCGACTTTCTCTTAACAAGAATTTTTTAGTCCTTTAAGATATAGAAATGTCAAAATGACAAACAAAAACAAAACAAAAATTCAGTTTAGAGCCCACTAATGATCTGATATAGAATTTATTTATTTTTTTTACTATGCAATATTTCAAACATATGAAAAACAGAGAATATAGTATAAAGAATCCCTCAAGGACACATTCGTCTCTTCAATAATTACCACTCATCACCTAGATTTTTTTAATCTGTAACCTTCCTGCTTTCTTTTGCCACTAGATTCTTTTGAACCAAATCCCAGATAACATATCATATCATCTGTCATCTGCAAATATGCAAGTATATATCTCTAAAAGACAAGGAGTCTTTAAAAATAATGTAAATATCATTATGTGCTAAAAAATAAATTATTGCTAATAATCAGTAATGATATAACATTGTCTTTTTATGTATTAGCTGGAATACTTATATAAATTAAAGCTTTCTATCGTTAACTCTGTTTTTTACCCCCAGGTAGAATTCACACAGGAAAGCAGAATAAATATTTGATGTTTTCTATTTATTTCCCAGGTTTTGAAAAAAAAAACAAGTTGGTTCACTTGTATCCTTTAATGATGATGAATTTACTTTTTGTATCTTTATGAACTCATGCATTTTTAACATATTTGATATGTTTCAATTCATTGAAGTTTTTCTCTTCAATGCTCAAATTGTCTCATCTGTCTGGTGGAGATGTCTTCAACTATGCTTCTTAGTATTTTTAGCTCAATGTCCCTTTGTACTTTCTATGCTTTCTGGTATATTAAGATGTTGCAGGATTGTCTTGTATGTTTTCTACAGTAGTCTTAGAAACAGCTATTTCACCAAAGAACCCTGGTTCCTATAGTGGGAAATAATATTCAGAGACCACAACTAGGCATGCAGGGCTGTTTGCTGTTAATACGTTCAGAGTTCCCAGGTCTTTCAGCAGATCATGTGGAACATAGGTATTTTTTAAGAGAAAAATACTTTATGAGTTCATACTGATATGTCCATTTTGGATTATAGAGTTTATATTTAACTCTTTTAAATTTTATATTTGTATTTCTTATTCACTGCAAGTTTTTATACCTAATAACTTATTTGCTTTTCATGCTCTCTGTCTGTATATACAGTTTTAGAATAACAATACCAATATTATCATATATAACATAGTTACTGAAATTATTTCTAAAGTTTCTTAGTCATTATTTTGTATTTTTGAAACATCCTACTAGACATGTATAGTCAAATTACCTTTTTAAAAATAATTCACATTTAAAACTACTATGGTTAAGCCACCAACTTTAATAACAACATTGTTTCATTTGATTTTTTTTTCCTTAAGAGATTTAATTTTTTTGTTTTGTTTTATAATGATGTAAACTTTTCCATAGTTTTAAAGTTAAATCTACAAAATAAGATATACTCAGTGAAAACTGGACTCTAACTCTGTCCACCTATCCCATGTTTTCCCTCCTTGATCTGTAACCATTTTATTTAGTTTTGGATTACCTTTCCATTTTTTTAAAGGAATATATAAAAATAGTTTATTTAAACAGTCCACTTAAGGATATTTTCCCAGTCTTTTGCTGCTATAAGTAGTCTTACAAGCAATTTTTTTTTGTGTGCATGTGCCTTTTATATATTTGTCAGTGTATCTTTAGGATTGATTTCTAAAGTTGTGATTACTCAAAGGGTAAACATTGATGTAAATTAATTAGATTTTGTCAAATTCTCTTTTGTGGTGGGTAGTGCCATTTTCTAGTCCCAAAGTCAGTGTATGAGAATGTGTGTTTCCCACACATTTTCCAACAAATCAAGTTTTCAAATTTTATGTTCCAAAGCTTTTCTCAGTGTATGTCTAGTAGGTGGTTCAGGAAGAGGAAAATGGGAAAATTTAATATGATGGGTTTGAATCCTGGACATGAAATGAAAAGACCCATGTTCAGTTCCTGGTCTGTCAGTGACTACTTATTTGACCTTATCTGCTCCATAGATCTGTAGTGAGGGTTGAAAGAGATGACATTTATGACATATGTGACAGAATACCTTACTATAATACTCAGCCTGTAGTTTTTAAAATGTAAAGCAATAGAGAATTTTAAAGTATTTGGAAATTTCTAAAAGTTCTCTGATGAGAACAGATAAGGGGATATCTCTTATTGGCCAATAACTTTAGGATTGCCACCTTTCTAGATACCATGCTTCTAGCACCACCTCTGAAGGCCACACATTTGTGTGTCAACAATAATTATAATAATGGTAGATATGGATTATATTCAAAACTATATACAAAGTACTTTACCTGCATTAATAATTATATAATTATTTTATATAACTATTATATAACTATTTTATCAGATAAATAAACTGAGGTAGGAAAGGCTAAGTAACTGCCCAAAATCATTTAGCCACTATGGTTGAGTCAAATATTTGAAATTGATAGTCTGCAAGTGTCTGTGTGGGTATGGGTGTATTTGGAGGAAGAAAAGATTTAGCTCAACAAATCAAAACCAGTTCAATGCCTTATGGGTAGTGTAAACTATATATGCCCAAGACCTTGTCAGTTTATACATGATATTTTGATATAATTGCTAGTAGTACCAACTATCATCTTCAGAAGTCACCCTACTTATGGGTACAAAGAGACTATAACCCTGTAGGCAATTTGCCCTGTAGGCAAATAGTTTAATGTTATAGTTGTTCAGTGTTTAGCTGGGAGTTATCGTTCCTAAATTAAAGAAAAACCATTGAAAGCAACACCTTGGTGTGTAGTCTGCTAACTCTTTTGTAGTAGCTAGGGATTGATCCAGCCTTCAAGTGTGGTAAATGCCTCTTAGAACTTCAGTATCTGGTGGGGCTCAGTCTAGGATTGTAGAGAAGAAAAAAGGCAGGCTGTTCTAAACACTGGTCTCTGATTCCCAACATTTTAACAATCCATATGTTTATAGGGCTTAGATTAGTGCCTGGCACAAACTGGTCACTCAATGTTTTTTGAATGAATGAATGGCCCTTAATTTGTATATTGCCACTGTGATAGAGGAAAAGTTACCTTAACCAGAGTACTCACCAAGTTGAATTCTCCCCTAAATATGTATATTCATATCACTTCACTCTGTGGTTTCAGAGAAAAAAATGTCACTGATTTAAACGGTTGGTCTGAGTAATAGCTTTGTTTTATTTTGTTTATTTATTTTGTTATTTTTGATTTATACAAGCACTATTGAGCATTTGATCTGATAATCAGCACCTGGAATCTTAGTCTATTTAGAGAGCACACCATAGAAGTACAAATAGAGTTTTAAGCATGGGTACGACCAATGCGATTTTAATGTAGAAAAAAATGTCCACTTGATGTTAACAAAATGGCCTTGCTAATGCCAAACCAACACACAGGCCGTGAATATGTGATACTGAACAAATGGAATTTTAAACTATCAAATGCATTTTTTCAGTAAAAATAAAATGTTAGTTAAAAGTATTTCTATAAACAAATGTTTTAATAAGAGAGTTTTAGTTATTAAATTCCAGTAAGCTAGTATAAGACTAAGACAATAAAATAACATGCAGCACAAATGCTACCATGAGCATGAAAAGGGCTCAGGAGGCATGGAGTTCAATTCTGTGTAAGCATTACACGAACAATGAAATAGTCATTTGGGGCTCACATATTCTTAGAATTTAGACTAAATTAGGAATAGTTTTTTTTAAAAGAGTTTGAAATCACAAGACTGAGAGAAATTTGGTTCTTCACATTTATATTCTATATTGATAGAATTAAATTTCATCTGAAGTGGGCCAAATAAATTAAAACAGAAATATTTGATTTAGAAAAACTAGATATTTCTTCAGGCTAAGATTATTCATTTAAACAAGTCTATTAGAGTCTATTCAAATTAATAGGATAGTGAATAAAAATGAAATTATCCTTTCCTAGACAATTAAATGAAAAAGAGAACAAAATTATTTTATAAAGTAATATATATATATATATATATTGAATTTCTAAAACAGCAAAGGATTATTTGTCCTGATGAAAATGTTCTGTAAAGAATGGTGTGGCGGTGTGTGCATGTAGTTTGCTTAAAAATGATGATTATCTAGATATCGTGATTATGTTTGAGTCCTAATTCTGTAACATTTAGTTGCACAGGTTTATTGATACTTTGACTTAAAAAAAATTAAAATGACTAAAAATGGGACTCCATTTTTTTAAAGTTCTAACAGTTAAATTGTAGTAAAGAATATACATATGAAATATATGTTCTTAAATTTTAAAACATAATAGTCAAATATAAAGTGTGAAAATGGAGTAAGCAGAAAAAAATCATGTGAGCTTTAGTCTTTTTGAATATGTGAGCTTGGTGCTCACATATACACTGGGTTTATAAAAGATCAGTTTACAAAATAGCACTCGAATAGCCTGCATAGGCTATGTAAGCACAGACCTTTAAATTTGTGTTGAAATTCTTGACATACATTTTCTACCAGGGCTACGAGAAAGGAAGATAACTTTCCTCTCATGCCTCAGGTGCTCTATCTATTATATCTCTGCCTTGCAGAGTTGCCCTAAGGATTGGAGATAATACACATAAAGGACCTGACACATAGTAAGTGCTCATAAACTGTAATTTACTATTTTTTACTTCACATCAGGCTTTGTTGATATTTATAAAACCCCATTTTCTAGATAATTTACCGAATAAAGCTAAGAATAGTTATAAACATATATTATTTTAAAATGCTTTCTAGTTACTATGGCCACTGTTAAAACTGAACATGAAACTCTAGTACCAGCCAGGATATCTTTTATAGCTTTGTTTCAGAGGAATCTTTATCAGGCTTCAGCAGCATACAATATCTGGTTAGCTTTTTCTGTTTCTTTCGGGTCCTCAGTCTGTGCTATTTCAGAAAAAAAATTATTCTTTTGCGTTTTCTATTTGTTTTTTAAAGGAAGCAAATATTTTAATTATTGATTATTTATGGTTTAATGGGGGACCATTTTATTCTAACTCATAGGAATAAAACAATAACAAAAAGAATGCATGTGAAACATCTCATAAATGTGTATATAACAAAGAAAACATACATCTTCAAATATGAATATGTATTTAAGAGCCTGGCTTGCTGCCCAAGCTCCTAACAAGTTCTGTGCTTCAACTTCCTATTATAATAGATCCTGCAAATGGAAGCTCTGGGTCCACAGCTAGAGGTAACAGTACCCTATAGAGTTTAGTGTCTGGGATGAAGTGGACTTCTTTGTGGTGAGATGATTAAATATTTATTGGTTTGCCTTAAGCCAAGAATATGATAAAAGACTAGTTTGTATTTTTTGTTTTGTTTTTGAGGAGGCCACTTTGACTCTTATTTATCTTGCTTTAATCAGAGAATTCATTTGTGTGTTGGAAAGCTTTAATCTGAAATACTTTCTATATTATATATTTGTTACCTAAAATAAATGAGTAAAAAATGTTTTTAACTGAGCTGTAAGTGCATACGTAACACAATATTGTACATTTCTTTATGGGCATAAAGAGGATATTTTAACCAGCACATGTCCCTATATTTAAAGGTTGAAACAACTATTTTTAATAGAGCTAAGAATGTAGGTATTAATTTTTTATCATTATGAAGAGGCCAATTCTATTGTTATTTCTTTAGTGTTGGATAGAAGATTGTGATCCAATCCATTTAAACAAGTATAAATACAGAGATGATTGTTTAGGTTGGATTTTGCTTCAGAGTGTAAATTCTTGGGATTTGGGGTATTGTGCAATCTGTTCCATACAAGGGAAAAAAATCACCGATTTTTTTTTTTTTTTACCATGAGAATGACATCCTGTTGAAAAGCTTATTTTGTTTTTTTAGATTTGCCTTCTATTTTTTTTCCTGACAATGATGACTGGCTTACAAATAGAAATTTATAGCAACTGACACCATCGTTTTTTTCAACTGTACTACAGTCCTGAAATATGAAATACTATTGCTAATTTTTGGTACAACTAATGCTCTTAAAAATGTAAATGGATGAAAGTGCTGCAATCTGTTATGGGAGCACAAACATCATATTTGCCTTACAAAATTTTCAAAGTAAAATGCAGTCATTTTTGTAGCATTGCATAAAAAACATTTTTTTGAATTCTTCATAATAAATTGAAGAAGATAAACCAATCTGTTCCTTGTGTTACACAGTGAAGTAGAAAGCATGATTTTAAAGAACTATTGCTGTTTTGTTAAGATACAAGTCTGCGATAGTTGCTAACTTCTTTAAGAAACTCTTTAGGGGAAAATTATGGTTGGATATAAAATCTATTCTAGGACAAAATAAAATTCTATTGGAATTACATATATAATTAAATGATTAGATATTTGGGCAAACTGAGCATTCAAATTTTAATTTTCACAAATATTTTCTTTGCACTCTTGATTTCTGTACAGTTGATTAATTTCCAATTAATTTAAATTTCTGTAAGTAGTCTCATTTGAGTATCAGCTTGGGAAATACATTCATAATCTAGTAATCTTTTATGTCTACATTATTTTAAATTTGAGAATGGTTTTGCCACTGTGTTTTATGGCCAGAGTATATCTATTTAGGAATTATTTAACTATTTTTATATTATAGCATATAGTAAACGACGATTGATAATTAGTGGTTTAAACATTCTAATGCAATCACAGAGTCTTGGCATTTATAGATTTAGCATTCACAGCTATAGCTTTTGGTTTCAGACATTTGTGAGAAATCTCAAAGGTGTGTGATACAGTTTGAAATTTATAAGGACAGGAATCTGAGCTCTGTCTCTAGTCATCGGCAGCCAGTAAGTGTGCCCAGCTGACCACCCAGTGCAAACATTGTAATATGGTTTCTATTACTTGGTGCCTTATGTTAACTTTTAAGAAGTAATAAAAACTTTATTTCATAGTAGGAACTGGTCTGTAAAAAGTTTAACTGATAGTCCTTTAGGGTTTTTATGTGTTTGGAGATCAAGAATACCATTGTTTTACTGGAGTTAAAGACATTTCTTATTCTGTGGTCAGATTATTTCATTAGTTAAAATGTAGTCTCCCATTAAATGAGAAATGTTGTGAATTAGAAATAGTTTGTAACCAGCAAAGTATTCAAATAATTATCATTTTTGATGATTTTTTTCAATTCATGTTATCTGAGTATGGGACCCAGAATTCAGCATTGAAGAGAATTACACACACACACACACACACACACACACACAGACACACACACACACACACATGCGTGCGCGCGCGCACACACACACACACACCATGCTTTCACATTTAAATTTAAATAAGATATTTATATTCTATACTATTCAATTAAATTTTTGGGTAGTGGGAAGAATGATGAGTTGAACTCTTGATTACCTAGGTCAGGGTAGAAAGACACCAGCTGTGTATTTTGTGCAGTGATATTTCAGTTTCCCACATGGCTTTGTCCTTTTGGTCTTCACTTCTTATTGATGGTTTTGTTGCAGATATTTTACATACTTCATATCATAGAATCCACTGGTATAAAGAAAAAACAATGAAGTTGGGACCATGTCAAAGTAAGGCCCAGTTCTCAAGTCATGTACAGAGGTATCTGAAAGAAGAATAGAAATGTCATTGAAGAAGCTGAATCTTTAGTTTTAAATAAAACTATTTAGGGTCTTATATGCCAAATACATCACTGGTGCTGTTTAATTTCTCTACCTATCAATAAGAACTATCCCTGAGATATACTGTAAAATCTTTCTGTGGATAAAATCACTTTACCAGCAGTGAGAGCCACAAATTATTTATTTAAAATGACAACTACATTTTTATACACATGTATTGATCATGCCAAAAACATTCTGACTGGAAAACTTAAAGTAACGTTTATATGAAAAATTCTTTTTTCTATATGAAAGATTACTGACAGGCAGAAACTGGAAAAACATCCACCAAGAATTTAGATACCATGTAGATAAAACCTGATTTAACAATGAGTGAACAGTTACTTCTTACAAATTTCAGTAACATTGTCTTGACAGTGGTTCCTAGTGCCTCTGTGTTGCTAGGCAACTCAAAAGAGGTTGGGAAATTTGCAGTCAAATTTACTTATGAATGTTAGATTTTATACATATTATATTGAGAATGTATTTCACACGTCATTATAGGCTAGTTGTATATTTCTATTCCATCTTTTGTGTGAGCTTCTTAGTATATATGAAAGATACTCTGCCTGCATCCATGCTCCCCTTTTTTTCTGAAAATTAACGTAGTCCTAATATATGCATTGTTATGGTTGACTATTGTGGGTACATGAAAAAATGTGCAGCCTTTTTTTGACACAAAAATAATAATTGTTTTAAAAAGTACATAAGCTTTAAAATATATTCTCTCTCTCTCTCTCTCTCTCTCTCTCTCTCTCTCTCTCTCTCTCTCTCTATCTCTCTCTCTCTCTCTGTGTGTGTGTGTGTGTGTGTGTGTGAAAGAGAGAGACAGAGAATTTCTAAAACAAGAAATCTCTGAAAGAAAGGAATAGTCTCTCAGTTCTACCTGGTTCTTTTCATTTAATTACTATAACATGTAGAAGAATAATTAATAGAATACTTAAATCCAGTGAGATATTAAAGGTCCAAACTGTGGATATTTTAATTAAAGACTAATCAACTTGGGCTTTCTGAACAGTATTCTATGATATTTTAAAAATTGATAACATAATTTCAAGTGGGAATATTATACTTGAGAACATGAGTAGTTTTGTGAATCAAATTTTAAGAGTTAATGTTATGTCAATACCACAAACCAGAAAATTAGATATGTATAACAAAAGAGCTTTAAAGAATGATGCATAATGGATTGTGATGCTTGACACTGCTGAAAATTGATGGTCCAAATCAAAAGGATGAGTTAGAAATCTTTGTGGAATGATGACACACCTGTAATATTGTGAGAAGGGCAAGTGAAAAGAGAAGAAATACTTTTATTTCTTTTAGGGACTTTTATTTCAAGAAAGACTTTGAGGATTTAGAGTTTATTTTACTTTATTACCTTAGTTTCCAACTAGCTGAATGGTTTAAATTTATGAATAGATATTTAATGTAATCACACCAATATTATGAAACCATTTGACGGAAGGCTGAAGTTTATAATCTCCCTGTTGAAGGAAGACGAAAGGGAAAGAATCTGATACATTTAGAGTTTAATATCCTTTAAGTTCCTTATGGTAGTTTGGATCAATATTTAGTTGAATGCTTTTTATTTATTTGTTTATAGTATTCCCATTTGATTGAACCTATGTAGTTTCATCTTTATAACTGAGATTAAATTAAATGTAAGTTCTACTGTATTTTTTACCAAGATTATTTTTTTACAAATAACGTAGGAATTCTGATCATATATTGAATACAATCTCCTACCCTGTAGAAATTTAGAGATAATTAAAAAATATCCTCAGAGACATAGCTTTTTGGGCAAAGAAAAATTAAGACTATATAAAAATTTATCATATTTGTGGGGTGAAGATTCCTATAAGTAGTTTTTGTCAGATGGCAAATTTAATATAATTCTATTATATTTAGCATAATATCCTATATACCTGCATAGTTAAAGATTTTTGTAGAATGAAGTTAAGAGGTATTGATAAGAAACAGATATTTTGAAGAGAAATCTCATGATTCCTGAGACTTGTGACTCTTCAGTGATACATTCAGTTACTTAATAATCTGTGACTCTCATAATTTATTGCAAATATTATTTAGCATACTTTTTTATTTAATAATTAAAGTCTGATTTTCCTATAGATAAGTTTCTGGGTTCTAGCTATATCTTTCATGCTGCTTTGAATTTAGTTTTTTAAAGTTTAATTAAAAAAATGTTTCCAATTACAGTTGATATACAATACTCTATAGTTTCAAGTGTACAACATAGTGATTAGATAGTTATATAACTTATGAGGTGATCACACCCATAACTATGACACCATACATAGTTATTTCAATATTATTGACTGTATTTCCTATGGTGTACTTTACATCCCTGTGATTATTTTTATAACTGGCAGTTTGTACTTCTAACAAATTTAGTTTTTAAAAGTTGAATATGAATGCCATTTTTCTTGCTTTATGCTATCAGACAACTCATTTGACCAACTTTTATAATATTATATAAAGAGAATAATTAGTATACTTGATATATACTGATTTTTTTTTGGTATGGATGGCTAAATGTTGATCTTTTTTTTTACTCTTTTTGGATTTTTACAGGTATATAGTCAAACTTTACTCTCCTCTTATTTCCCGTTTACTTATTCCATTAGTTTGAATATGAATTTATTCTTTCTTAATAATATATAAGTGAACAAAACAGGTAAGGCATTTGCCCTATGGAGCTTATTAATTTAACATAGGAGACAGCCAGTAAGTAATTAATATAATTATATGCATGGTAAGTGCTATGCAGGAAATATGCAAGCCGATGCAATAGAAAATAATTGTTAGGCCATTTTCAGATGAAATGGTCAGAAAAGGCTGTGTGTGGAGGTGATATTGTAACTGAGACAAAAAGGATGAGAAAGAGGCTGACATTTCAGGAGCTGGAGAGATAAGCTCATCAAGCAGAGTGATGAAAAAGTAGATAGGCATCATGGCAAGAAAGGACTTGGTGAGTTCAAGATATGGCCAGTGTGGCTAGAGTTAAGTAAGGGAAGAATAATATGAGTCAAGGTTAGAACCTGTAGACATGAGCTGGGTATTAAAGAATTCATAGTTGTGATAACAAATGCAGATTTTTCACTATGTTTTAAGAAACTGAAGAGAACAGCTTTCTTAGAAGAGAAAAGGAGTTGAAGAGGTTTGTAATGCAGTGATTTTAATGATTGATCATGGGACCCTTAAGCTAGGGATGAGGGAATGATGTCAGGGAGGAGGTGATGGATAAGAGAAAGAACTATGACTTATAGTAGAGTACAAGAGTGGGTCAGTTGAAAGGACAAGGTGGTGTGGTAAATGCCAGGTCTACAGAGTTGCCATGAGCCTGGGTACCTGCGATAAAGAGGAGTAAAAGAGGTCAATGAAAAAGTATAGGACCTGATTACTGGGTAAGTCTCATGTGTAGGTTTTGAAGTTACACAATGTCAGGTAGGAAGGAAGATGGTTTACCAGAAACTATGTCTTTGATTAATGTCTAGAAAGTGTTTTTATGAAAGTAATAAAGGATGTAGGTTTAGGCTTAAACCTAAATCCTTCTTCAATTCTCAGTTTCACAAGAATTTTCATTTAGTGTTCTATGCTAGAAAATGTAGCCCATTCCCAACTCATAAGTTACACCTTGACCTAACATTTTTATGTTTCATACTTTTGCTTACTATAGTTCCATTTTAGGGTTTGCCAAAGATGGCGGTATATAGGCTGTATTAGCAAGAGTTGGTGAGGTTTATTGGAATATATCAATTACAGAACAGGCTCCTCTAGAGGGATATAAAGCACTGCCAAGTCTTTTGAGTTTTAAGCTGTTGCTAGTAGTACTCTGGCAAATAGTATTGTTATGTTAACTATCTAGGTTTAGGAAAAGGTGGCATAGCCTGATGAAAGAAGCTTCAACTAAACTGAGATTTTGGGGAGGCAAAGAGAGAACTGATTTAGTAGTAGCAGCAAAGAGGAGCAGGTCAACAAGTAACCTACCATTAGGTCTTGAAGGGTTTTTTGAAAAGTACATTTCCAAATCAGAACTATTATTATGGTGGTCATTTTTCTTCAAATAAAATCATGTCTGAATGTTTACTGACTTTTACTCATATTTATTTCTGGGCAATTTAGCGAAAATGTAATTCTTTGAGGACAATAATTGTTTTGCAAACTGTTGAATCATCAAGGCTTAAATTTTGTATTTTTAGTAAATACAGGTTGACAAATCAATTGACTAAATTATAAACTCAACTTTGTGTTTTTCTTACTTTGATTTTAATTTGAAAATTAAGAACAACGTATTTTTCTTATTTTCTGTCCTTATTCCTAATTTGTTTTGTTATGTACTATTATAGTATATGCTCTTAATCTGACACTTTATAATTATTGCTAAATTATAAAAACTATTAAATCTTATTGACACTTTATAATATTCTATTAATTGATTTTAACACATTCCCCATGGAACACATTTTAGGACATATTTATAGTTAGTTGCTTGTTGACATTATTTCATCCTGGTTTCAATTTATGTGACACAAATTTTCAAGTAAAATTTCATGAAATGATCAGATTCTTCACTGATGTTCAAAATTTTATAAAACATCTGCTGAGTTTTGGAAAGAAAAAATGTACTCAAAATAAAAGTCTGCTTAATATAATGTATTTTATTTTGAGTAAATGCTTTAATACGTTATGATTTTACTGTCCTTTTTATATAAAAATGCTAAGATTTCTTTTCCAGAGTTTATTCTCAAGTGTTTATGAGGTTAGATTTACATAAGGCAGTTATTTTATATCTTCCCTCTTTTTCTCTCTCTTCCGTTTTTCTCCCTCTTTCCCTCTTTCCTTCCTTCTCATTAATTTTTAAAAATATATACATCTTGCTCATTTTGTTTTATAGAAGGAATGGATCATGATTGCTGCATTTTTAGACCACTCTAATGCCATCATTGAAATTTAAAAAATTATTTATGAACATCATTTATGTGCTATATGTAATAATATTATATAAAAACACTTTATTTTTTTAGCATTTTATATTAGTATTTTACCAAATCAATGAATATTAATAACTTTTTGACTTCTCATTACTTTGAAGTATTTTCTATAATTGCATAGTATATGTATAATTTTAATTAAACTCCAGCTTCTATACTAAATACATAGAGACTAATAAATCATTGTTGAGGAAATAAGTTACAATATTTTCATTCTGGAAAATATTTTTAATTATTTTTAAGCTCTATAAATTGATCTAAAGCTATCTCAACTCAAAGGAAAGAATATAATTTTCGTATCTCTGCCTCTTTCTCTCCTCTCAGTATCTCTCTCAGATTTTACACACACACACACACTAGTATTATTATTTTTTGTTAGATAATATTTTCAAGTGTTCTCTATTTTTAAATTTCTTATTCAGAAATATCAGTTTGAGATTTATTATACTTTCAAAGAAAAAATATATAACTATATAATTTTTCTTAGTTTTTGGTAAAAAAAAATAAGAATTCTAAGATTGAAAATTGCCTATCAGTGTTTCTAATCAGAGCCTATTCTTAGGCATTTATCATAAGATTAGATCAGTATTAAGTCAATCTATAATTAAATCAATAATGATGGCAACAAATATCACAGGCTGGATAAAAATCAACTTGTAAAGTCTTTAAAATGTGATCTAATATTGAGACCCAGAAACATTTCATTTGTGGTTATTACCGTATATAGAAAATGATAAGTGTTCTCTGCGTAACACTTTTGTAGAATTTTAATGTGAAATATTAAGGTGCTTTTAGATAAAGTTTAGTATCTTTTTACTATTGTGTCAACAGATTCTTTAAAGGAAGAAATGGGTGATAATCTTAACTTTATTTTGTTTTACATGACTTAAACAAACTTTTATCTTGATCTTAGAGATTGGGTGCCAGGCAGCATGACTTCTCATCTCTTCCTCTCTATTCCTGATCTCGGTGAATAGCCCACCCAGTCATCTATCCACACCACAAGGCACACTATGGAGCCCTCTTTTAGAGTCCCTATCCACTCAACCACCAAGCCCTGTGGGTATAGCCTCTGACATCTTTCTAAAATTTATCTGCTTCTTTCCAGTTCTACAGCCAGTACTTTTATTCAGAATCAAAAGAGTTTATTCTCTTGATTTCTGTATAGCTTCTTAAGTTAGCTAGTTATTTGCCATTCTCTCCTCAATCCTCCCATTCACATAACAATCTTGCTTAATAGCTCCCTAGTGATCTCATGGTCTCCAATATAACATTCACATAGACACTTTTAATAAGGCATGCATCCCCTTTATCATATGATCCCTGCTTATCAGACTCATTACATCTTTGATGACATACTGTACTCCTGTCATGCTCATGCTGAACTCTTTGTAGTTATTATGCAATGAACTTGCAAACACTTTCTCAGAGGCTGTGCCTTTTGCCTTTTTTTTTTTTTCTAAACTTGCCATTTTTTTGCCTGGGTAATATGTTCCCGCCTTTTAAGAATTTCCTGAAATTGTCTCTGATGTCCTAATACACGAACAGCCACCATTCTGGGCTACAGAGGTCTTTACTTATATCATTTGTCACATGATATTGCCACTGAAGTTTTAAGTGTCTGTTTCCCATCATAACCCTGAGTAGCTATGCAGAGGGGCTTACAAGAAGCAATCAGTGGATGTAGGCCAAGGAGACTTGTCTCTAAGATGCATTGGTAGATCACAGTTTTACTTAGATTATATTTATTTGAGGTGGTTTTAGAGAAGCTCATAAAGCTCATAAAGCTCATTGTTCACCTCTTGACACCATGGTTATCATTTCCTTCACTGTGGAGTGAGCTCCTGGAAACAGGGACTTTATGTCTGTCATCTGTGTGTTTCCTGAACACCGTATAGTGTTTGACAAATAGATTGTATGCCTGGTACATAGTAGGATCTTAATAAATATTAAGTGAATAGGGGAACCTAGGTACTATTCATAAACCCATATTAAATAGCTGTTAAAATGTAATCCCTCTGTGGCATTAAAATTTATTTAAAATACACTATTTTTTTGCAAAAAACATCTGATCCATGTCATTTGATTAAATGTGAGGGATCAAAAGGGATTAAAGCAAACCGTTGCCATGTATATATAAGTATTATATGAGTTACTCATCTAACATTTCATTCACTAATGGAGATTTAGAGAAAAGAACTTTTTTGGCTAGAGCTTTTCTGATAGAAGAATAAGTCAGAAATGTTAAGAGAGAGCTGTCTTTATATGGGGCTGCCATTTTTTCCTAAGAGCTACAACACATCAGGCATACCTAAATTGCCTTTCTAAAATACCGGACCACAAGTGTATTGTTGGTAAAATGGTCTGTGTTGATTAGTTTGTCTTTAGGGTATACTTGATTCATCAGATGACGGAGTTGCTGCTGGCGTTTCATGCAACATGCCATGGCATATGGGCTTTATTGGCTTTCTAGCAGTGACACTGACACAAATTGTCAGATTTTATGGACAATTTTAAGTCTAATGAAATACATCCTCTAGAAACTTCCTGCACTATTTTAGTAGCTGTACAATTTGAAAGGAAAGAGCCAGTGTATACAGCACAGGATAGTTCAGGACCAAAATCATGGAAGACAATGACAACATGCTTATTTTGTTCCTGCACATGGTGTCATTAACTGCACGATGGGATACTGATGCTGCCTCAGAGGCTGGTATTAATCTTTGTGCCAAGCTTGCAGAAACCCTGCATGAATTCATGATGTAAGTGTTGCTGTCCATCTTTTTGATTCTAAGATTACTCCTTTGGATATAAAGTAATATCAGGCTGCTGAACTTAAAAAAAAAATTCAAAGTTAGTGAAGGTAAGAGATGTTCATTTACTCCCGGTACTGAAAATTAAGAGTACAAAGCCACACTAGAGACAGGAGTCCTATCACTGTTGGGTAATTTACATACATTATCCAATTTAATCATAACACTGGGAGAGTAGAAATATTGTTAGTCCTATTAAACCAAAGAGAGACTAAAAGGTTTGCTAGTATTTGATCTCAGGTTTACAGAATTCAAAGATATATATATCCACAATTAGTACTTTATAGTGAGTGTTGCCTTTTGAAGCAGTTGTTTTACTAAATTTGGCTCTTTATGAAATCTTGATGCCAAAAACAAAAAACAAAAACAAAAACCAACTTTCCACAAGTAAAGGAATGCTGACAAAAATCTAAGTTCAAGAATATCTAAGTTTTAATTTTTTTTCAACTTTATTCCTGAAATGGTGATATACTCAAGATCTGTGTGTTGTCAGAAACTTGATTAAGATGATAAATTACTTTTTGGATAGAATCACTAGTAGGAATTTTCCAGATGATTCATGGAGAACCAGCTTAATCTTCTGGAAAACATTTTAGAAACCACAAATACACATTGTACTCATGATGTAGTGTGCTTACTGCAGTGTGGTCTGTGATTTTTTTCTTTTGGTATGCATAAAGACCTAGATAGAAATAGCTGATTTTAGCATATCTACTATAAAACAAATACTTTCGTACATGAGAATATCCTCATTCATATTAAACATACATGTATCTCTATCAGATACTATTGAGAAAGACATCGTGCCATTGGGCTCACTCCTGGGGATAATGGAAAGTGATCTCTCCCCTTGGGTTTATTTGGGGAGTATAGTTGTTAACTCTTACTTAAATACTCATTTAGTGTGTGTGTGTGTGTGTGTGTGTGTGTGTGTGTGTATGTATATATGTATGTGTGTATATATATATATATATATATATATATATATATATATATATATATATACACATACATAAATATATAAAATGCTTGACCCACTTTGGAGAAATAAGGTAACTATCTTTCCACCCAGAACATAATCTCTCAAATAAGTATTAGGAATTCTCTCATTCTCTCTCTTTTTGCCTCCAAGTATTTTATAATTTTGCCTTATATTCTTTAAAAACTGAGTGTAGTGATTAGTTTTTCAAAAACCTCAAAATTTTGATAAATATTCTACATTATTTTTTAATTAAGATGATAGTTATTTTAAAAAGTCACAATGTGCTTAATCTCCAAATTTGGGCTAAAAAATTGACATTAAAATGAGTATTCAGAAAAATAAAGAAATATAATTTTTTAAAAGCATAAAGTCATTAATTAAATATTTGACATTTTTGTTGCTTCTCAAATGTTGATTTTCAAAAACATGGAAGTTGTTAGAAGGATTATATATGAATGTAGATTCAGGGCCGGAAGACAGAAATAGTTTAAATTGACTGGATATCTATGTTCATAGATTATAAATGAGCTCTTCTTAAAATTTAAACCCTTGAATATGATGTCTCAGGCACAGAGTGAGTTCTTAATATATACAATGTTATTCTCATTGCCTACCAGCTGTGTTCTGATTTCAGATGACCTTTCCTATAAGTTTTATACGTGACTCATAAAATGTACAATTCTGGAGAACAATTATCATGACAGGGAGTGTGCTTTCTTGATGATACAGTGGGGGCCTGTTCCCACCTTTGTTTTTGAAGGATATTAAAGGTAAGATTAAATATGCACCAGTTGTTCTGCTTTGCTGATTATAACAGTGAAGGAGACAAAATTGATTCTAGCTTATGGCTCAGTGTTTCAATGTTATTCAGCAGCACCTGTTGGCCAGCAGCTGTTAGGGATTATTGCAGGTTTCTTTGTCAGGAACAGTGTGGCAACAATAATAAATCAGATTTAAACTCATTGCTGAAGGGGTTTGTTTAAAAAAATTAAGTCTTTTTATAGTCAAAGATGTTAATTCTAAGTGGTAAACTGAATGAACCTGCATATATCTTGGGACCAACTTATATTTTCTGAGTCTGAGTAATGATCATATAGGCACTGAAGCCAGAATAATTTTCTCCCAGATATACAGCAACAATAAAAGCTTCTTTACCAGGTCTGAAAAGATAAGAAGAGTACAATATTTAAATTTTTTTCCCCTCTTTGGTTCAAGTAAAATGGAGGGTACTGCTTTGATAATGAGAATTTCATAAAGAAAATGGTCACATACATAGTGGATTTGAAGCAATCAATTTTCACTAATCTAGAAAGTTCTCTCCTCAGGAGAGAAAGGATTTATAAACTTTCATGATCTATTTAAATTCAATGTACCTTTCTCTTATTTTGAATAAGGAAAAAGTGACTCTAAGGTCATAATGTGGAATTGACTTCTCCCTTCCTAGTATATTATGACATTTCACATTAAGGCAAATTAGGGAGAAACATTCATGGGTGAATAGAGAAGAGAGAAATGTAGTTCTTTTACTTTGTTATTTTTCATGGCAATGCATACTTTATACAGTACATCATTCCTGGTTCTCTAAATATGTATTTTCCCTTAGGTAAAATCTCAAAAAATTTAGAATATGTTATGGTAGTTCTGTCAGGGAGGCAAATGATATAGAGCTAAAGCAGGTATTATGTGATTTTTTAATTTAATATTTTATTTTCTATACCTATACCTTTACTTGTGCATACACATGCATCCATATCATATATTTTAAAGTGTTCAGTTTTCATATTACAATTTTGGTCATGAGAAACAGATTTATTCTTAATCTTATTTATCTACGTGGGGAATAGCCCATTTTACTAATTTAGTTTGCAAACCCACTCACTATTATCACCCTCCTTCTCGTTCTTTTTATCCTTCACTATTAGAGTTGTCAGCTATGAAGGCATACAGGACCATATTCTGAAGAGTAACTGAAATTAACAACATACATCATTTGGCTGTCAAACCTGGCAGTCTCTCGTCATTTATAACACCAAGTCTCCACCCTTTTGGTAATGGGGGTAAGAGATGCTATCCAAGCTCCTCATGTGGAGAAAAGAGAACTGCTGGTTCTTCTTTTTAGAAACCTTGAGGCTGTTCCCATTCCCTGTGCACATGTATGGAATTACTGTGATTTGTCCTTTGTCTTTTCAAGCATTGATATTAATTAGCTTAGGCTCCACCTCTTACTCTGTGCCCAGGCGGCTCATCTATCACTGAGTCTTTAATCATAGAAGGTAGCAGTAGTGTTCTCAGCTTCAAGAGTGAGCAAAGAAAAAAATCTTCACCAAGATTAAAACCTCCTATTCTGAGAGCACCTGTTTCTCCCAGTGCTGTTTTCTTCAGGACCTTCAGGGTCAGCAGGAAAGCTTTACAACAAATTCAGTTTATTTTTTGAAATTATTTTTGGTAGTTTCGTCACATGTTTTTGGTAGTTTAAGTGGCAAAGGATGGAAATAATAGTTAGATAGGATTCTAGATGCCCTAGGGCTCTTTTATTATTCTATTTTTTTCCATAAATTTTATGCGTTAACATACAAGAATTGTAAAAACAATAATAGTTTAATATTGAATACAGAGAATCTATTAGAAGCGGGTAAAGACAACACTGGGCTCTTCTATTATTGCTTATATTCTTTACCCTTTTGCTCCTTCATACCCAGGACCGAATTGTAAACTCTCAGGATTAATTTTAGTCATTTCATGCAATTCCATTCTGTACGTTGTCTTTCTGCAAAGCAAAGATAATATTATAGTTTAAAACTTGGCCATCCACAACCCTTAGGAAATATGTTTTGATTATTTCTCAGCAGGAACATTTAAAAGTTTTTAGTTATATTTTGTACTTACTTGCATTTTTAAACATGGAATATAGATAATAAATTTACTTATTATTATAACTCAGTCACCGTTATTTTAGTTCTGTTTGAATACAATGATAACATAATGCACCATTAATTTATTTAGAACTGTTAACCTCTATCTGAAAATAACCCCAAACTCCTATGTTATTACCCTTAATTTGTTTCTTCACACTCATAGTTTGGAATTAAAACTACTAAAATTATAATTATTTATGAAATGAAAATGACTCTCATGGAAAAATGCACATTTATTCTAATATTAAGACTTTTTGTTTGTTTTTAGAACACTTATTTTTTCTTGACTATTAACTGGAAATAGCCAGTTATCATTTTTACATATCTCTCAATATTGTTGCAGTTTCATTAGAGATAATAGGTTTTTGTCTTCAAAAAAAAGATACTATGCAAATAATGCTTGTTCACTGGAGAACAACAATATACTGTATTGTTGTTTTGGTTCATCAAGGTGATGGTTCATAATAAATAGATGCTTCATTGACAGTTACTCATGTATTTTACCTTATTAAATAAATTAAAGGAAAATTAAAAGAAAATTATTTTCAAACTTGCTGTATGCAGCACTCGCTAATTATGTTTTTGCCTGTGGGATGTAGATTTTTGAGGATATATTAAGAATTAGTGATACATACGCCATTTATATGTGATAAAATATAAATATTTACCTTAAATAGGAAAGTGCTATAATGTCACCTTCCCTTCATTCTCTAAACACCAGCAAATTCTCATCTCTTCTTGAAGTATTATCTACAGCCATTAGGCTATGGTATGAAACTCATTTCTAAAGATAAAGGAAATATGCCCAAGTGTCACTAGTCTTTTAGATTTTTGTATGTTTGACATTTTTATTGAAAAATTATGAATAATAATGTGATAGCAAATGACTAGGTAGATATAAGATGGTCAGGGAAGACGCAATGAAAAAACCCATTGTAGTGTGTTGTAGGAGTCAAAGGTATGCTGGTGTGACTGAAGCATGGAAGGAAGGTATGTGTTAGAGAAATAGAATGTCCCTATTCTAGAAACCAATGTCAGAGAGGTGGGCGGGGACCATGATGTGTAGGGCTTTGTAAGCCAGAAGAGACATGTGTATTTATCCTAAGTAGATTTTAGGTAGAGATGCAGTATGATTTTTGATTTATATTTTAGAAAGATAATTTAGAGAATTGATTATTGGGATTCAAGATCTGAAGTAGGGGGACAAGCTAAGAGGCTGTAGAAACCCAGGTGTGATGGTGGCTTGGAGAAGATGGGGTTCATGGAAATGAAAAAAAAAGTAGACATGTTGTATGGGATATTTTGACAAGATCAATTGATCAATAGTACCTACTGATGAATTGGGCATAGGTTATAAAGGTAAAGGAGAAAATTTAGTTAAGGTGGTTAGAGGAGGAGAATCAAGAAAAGATCCTAGATTTTGGTCTTGAGCAATTTTGTAGATGGTGGTGTCATTGAATGTGATGGAATAGATTGGGAGAAGAATAAGATTTTTAGTGAGGGAAGGCCAGAGAATAAAGAGTTCTGCTTATCCATGTTGCATTTGAGACACCTTTTAGACTTCTAAGTAGAGCTGTTGACTTTGTATTTGGATATGTAAATCTGGTGTTTTAGAAAGATTTGTCTTGAAGATAAAGGTTTGGGAGTCTTTGGCGTGTAAATGGTGTCTGAAGCCATAGGACTGAGATAAATAAATGTTGTTATCAAGGAAGGTTGAACATATAATATAAGAAAAAGGTGGGTACCCTCAATGAGCTATGGGGTACTCCTACATTTAGTTATTAGCAAAGGGATAGGAAACAGTAAACCAGTTCACTAAGGGATAGCTATTAATGTTAGAGAGAAACCAGGAGAGTGTAGTTTGTGAAATTCAAGTAAAGAAAATATGTCAACAAACAGAACATGGTCAATGTTGTCTAATTTTGTAGAAGATTCAAATCAAGTGGGAACTGTGGAATGACCAACATACTTGGGAAATTGGAGGTGATTAATGCCTAGGAAGATTAGGATTAGATGAAGTTAAGAAGGAAATTGGAGAGAACAGTAGACAACGTTTTAAATAAAGTTTTCTCTGAAGGGGAGAAGAAATATGGGGCAGTAGGCAGGGAGGAGAAGAACTAAGAAATTTATTTATGAGGTTGTTTTGTTTTTGAGATTGTGTTTTATAAACTGATGTAAATGATCTGACAGAAAAGGAGACTGGTAATTTAGGAAAGAGAGGGGATAATTGTAGGAGGAAAGTCCTTGAGAAAGTGGGAGAGGTTGTGATGCAGTTTTGTTGACCACATATGGAGAGCTTGGTCTTTGATAGAGAGAGGTACCTTACATCTATAGCAACAAAATGGAAAGAGAAATGTATGGGATAGATGCTGGTAGGTTGATATATTGGTATTACAGACATGAGAGGGTTCCTGTCTCATTGCTTCTAGTTTTTCAAAAAGGTATGATGCAAGCCATCAGTGGAAAGAAAGGCAGGATAGAGGGGTACTTAGTACCTCTGAAGAGCAAGATAATATGAGTATATCATCTATATACCATCTTTTCTTATCTGATATTTGATTCCTACATAATTAATTAATTAATTAATTAATTATGTCTCTTGAGGTATTTTATTGGTTCTGAGGAAGAGTTGGTTGGCAGGCAGCCCCTGCCTCCTACTGAGGATGCCACAAGCTCTCACTGTTTCCTGTTGTCATTGATGGGCAAGTTCACATGCTCCGGGGAGGCCAGGAAGACGTTGAGCTTGGGCCGGGTGCTGAGGTGAGCCACATAGGCCAGGGGAAGGAGTCAGGCAGCTGGGGGCCAGAATCTGGTAATCCAGCAGCAAGTCCAGGAGTTTGCAGTCAGCAGAGATCTGGTTGCCCATGGTAAAGGCCTGGCCTCCTTGGTTCAGGGACAGCAAGATCTCAAAAGGCTTCAGATGCCCTGACAGCTCCTTCACATATTCCTCCTTGCCTGCCTCCTAGTTGGTGTGGATGAGGGTGACGTATTTGCAGTGGAAGTCCTCCACGACGTCATCCACCAGGGTCACCTCTCACTGGTCCTTCCCATATGGCCCAAGAGAGCAGCCCAGGTGGCACAGGATGGTGTTGGACTGGTAACAGGGCGAAGTCTCTATCCTGGAACTTGGGGGAGTTGCCCATACAGACAGGAGGCCTTGAGAGGACCCTGCAGCCATGGTCACCATGTCCTCCTTCCAGCCCTGGCCCTGGTCAGCCAGCAGTATGAGCATGGCTTCACAGTGCCCTTGAACAAGGATGATGGTATAGGGCGGTGTGGTTGCGGTATAGACAGAGACGGCAGCGGCGGAAGAGCTCCGACTCCTGTGTACTTTTTACACTGGCTTGAGCAGTCTAGCAAAACTTGGAGTTGGGTTTGTTCCCTCTGCACTTGTACTATTTTATTGGTCAGGTTAGTTCTAGGTTCTACCTTTTTTAGTTATTCATTCATGCATAAATATTTTCTAACAACTTATTGAGTACCAGAAACTGCATTTAATCATTCTGTTATCCAGATTTCAGCTGCATCAAGAGAACCCATATAAGAATTGCCTTCAAATGGCCCATTGGTGATCCTAAGATCTCCGATGTTTTGAGTACAAATCAGAAGAGATGTTCCCTTCATTTTGTGCACAGTATACTATGTTGTGATTTTATATCTTAAAGAGCATATTGAAATGATTTTTTTTAAGTGCCATTTAGGTGTGAATTTCTAATCTGCAGGTTAAATATTCTTATTTCATATTTCACTGGAGTCAAACTTGTGTCCAACTCTTCCTTTTACTAGATATTCGACCATGGCAAAATTACTTAGCCTGCCATCTTTTAAGTGAGGATTAAAAAATCTAACTAATAGAGATGATAACATAATTATGAAAAAGTAAGGACATAAGGAATATGAAATGATAAGTGTTCAATATTGTCAGTAGACTATAACCAAGCACGAGTATATTAAGTATTATATTCTGTCATGGGAATTATCAAGCCTTATGCTTTGAAATAAAACTCAGGAATCTATTCAAATAGGAAATTAAATGGAATTTGCTTCAAAGTAACTAATTAACACTTTCAAAATAACTAAGAACACTTCGCTGAAATTGAATTCAATAAGATCAGTAATAATGTAAGCATATTAACTAAAGAATACAAACTAAGATTTTAAAATGCAGGTAATCTCATTTGGAGGTACAAACCAAGAACATGGATATTAAGAAGTTATCTTAATTAATTGTATCATATCTGCAAAGTCCCCCTGACCCTTAAAAACACATGTAGTACAAACTGAGACTGATCAGGATCATCCGTGTCTTTGCTCAAGCTCCTCAAGGTCATCTGTCTAATCTAAGAAGCACTGGTGTAAAAGAGCAGATCAGAGAATCAGAAAAGGAGACCTCACTTTTGAATTCCAAGGAAAAGGAAATACAAAATGTCTTTGCTTTTTTCTACAGTTCATCTGTATTATGGATTATAACTGTATTTTAAATAATACTTAATATAATAGTATCAACATCAACAGTATTTCACCATAAGAAACATTAAATATTTAATATATAGTATGAAATTCTCTCTCCTTATAATTATTTTTATTGGCCATATTCTTGCTAACTCTAATTTTATTAGTATATTTAATACTCTAATACTCTAGAATTTTAAATGTTTTTTTATTGTTGATATGACTATCAAAGGAAGGTATTATTTTTTAACAAATATAGTATTTTTCATTGTTCCTAATCAAAGGATTTTTTTATATGTAGTCTGAACAAGAAATTGGAAATGATGCATAAAACCACAACTTTTTAACTTGCAGGGTTGTTTATGCATCGTGGGTTTACTTATTTTTGCAGTCATGTACATTTTAAAATTGCCATTTGTATTCTGGCTTTTTACTGTTGTGGAAATTTGGATTGGAGACAATGAGAACTGTGATGTACAATATATATGTTGCATCCAACTGAGAAAAACCACTACTTTTATCTGTACTTCAATCAGCATGAGGTTTTCTTTTAGTTTGTTTAGAAGAATCAGGTCCTGTCACCTGCATGGCATACAATATTTGACAGAAAAATTTTCTTTTGCCCTTTGTGGCTTAAATGCTGAATGCCATTGAATCCTTTGACTAGCTGAAGAACAGTTTAAGGTTTCATCTGTGACAATGGTAACAATAAAACATAATGCTATTTTAAATTATTATGCCTGATAGATCAAGAACCCTTATCTGAATACCAGATAGAGCCAAGTAATTCTCTATGATTCAGGTTAGATATAAAAACACTTAAAAACAGGTATGTATTTTAAACTATTTTGGAAAACTCTTTGGCATTATCTACTTATCTAATATATGCACACTCTATTATGCTGCAATTCAAGGTATAGGCATATATTCAAGAGAAATTTGTGCACCTGTGCACCAAACACATACCCAAGAATGCTTAGAGCAGTACTATTAATAATATCTAAAGCTGGAACTAACCAACAGCATCAGTATTAGCATGGATAAATATTTTGTGGTATGGCCATGTAAGGAATACTATAAAACAGTAAAAATGAACAAACTACTATACCTGACAGTATGAATGAATGTTCAAACATAATGTTGAGCAAAAGAAATTATACATAAAAGAGTATATACTACATGATTCTATTTATATAACATTAAAAAATAACTACAACTTAACTATCATGTTAGAAGTTAGGGTAATAGTTTTTGGGGGAGTGTGGAAATAGGAATTGAGAAGGTAGATTTTTGGATGTGGGAAATATTCTCTTTTGACCTAGATAATGGTCATGTGGGTTTTTATTTATGATCATATATTGATAATATTATGAGAACACATTATGATATTTATGAAATTATGTAAATATGTATCTGTTCATACATGCATTATATATACACAAAATATTGGTATATATAATATATTGGTATATGGCATACAACCAATTTTTAAAATGTTTTTAAAGAAGAAAAAATTCTGGAAATAAAAAATATATTATTTTCTCTTCACTAGAGATAAATAACTCAATTCTTGAGAAGTTGTGTAAGTAGTATATTAGGCATATGTTAAAATATCCAAAATACAAAATATAATAATATAAGTAATTCAACTATATTTAGACTTTCTACGGATCACAAAACAGAATTATATTTCACTATATTTTATACAGCCACTTAAAGAATTAAAATAAAAACTGATTTTTTCTTGAATAATCTTATAGAGTAAAATTAACTGTAAGCAAATTTGACATGAGTAATTATTTTAAATATTTTGTAACTTAGTCTGTTGAACTTATCTTGGTTTTCATTGAGTTCAATTTACTTCGATTTTAAGTTAAAACATTCTATGTAAGTCATTATGTTCTTATATAATAAATGTTCCTATTATGGCTTCCCACTTAGAGAATTTTGTACATAAGAATACTATTGATTTCAGCAAGAGAGTGCATATTATAAATCTATAGATTACTCACCCACTGCTCAAATGTGTATTATGAAAGGTCGAAGACCTGTGTAAACATGCCTGGCATCTGATAGCTGAACTTGTAACATAAAGTCTAACAAAATCTTACTATTCAAATGTATAATATATTACTTTTTAAAAAACTATTTTCATAATTGTTGAGATGCATTATCCCAGAGGATGATAAAGGTGATAATAATAGCTGCCATTTATTAGGCATATGCCACATGCCAGTAACATACTGCCATGATTCATAACACAGATTTGTATTTCTTGATCAAAACTAGTTGCCTTAGAATAGTAAAAGAGAGGAGATGTGGCGGACATTGTAAAATGTTTTTACTATTTCAGGTTAGAATTGGTTGTGAAATAATAGTGTCACACTGAATAAAATATTTTCTTTTAAGAAACAAAAATAAGGTATTTTAGAAGAGGACTTATTGAAAGAGAGGACATGATAATCTTTTATGTTGCTATAAGAAGCATATGCAGTAACTAAGGAAGTTGAAAGTGTTAGGGAGTTAATATGAAGGAAAACTTGCATATAAGAATCAGAAATGATGAGTAAGGTCTTAAAAGGAAGAATTGATAGGATATGTTAAAAGTTTGGGTAATTTCTCTGTTTTTTTTAAAAAATGTAAATTCTATCTCATTTTTCTATTTCATCTTCTTGAAGCTCCTTATTAACAAATTTGGTCTTCTTTTATGGATGATCTGTCATCTTTCCTCTCATTTTAGTTTCTTTTTCTTTTTTTAATATGCAGTGTCTTCAACTCTGTCTTCCAAAAGTTGTATTAAAACATTATTTTAGAAATATTTGGAACATTTCTTTTTATATTGCTCTATTCTTTTTTTTTGAATCTCTCCAAGAATATTAGTGATTTTCCTTTTTTTTTTAAAGTTATCAGTTCTTTGTATGATCTTTTGTCTTCCAGATTTTTTTTTCTATTTAATCTTGGCTTTTCTTTTATGTGAAGTTCTCTTTACTAAAAAAAAAAAAAAAAAAAAAAAAAAAAACACCTGCATGTTTTCATTTGCTATTAACATTTCACTTCGAAGTCCTAACATTACCTGATTGGGGAGCTAATTGAGATGTTTGAAAACTCTGTAAGGACAGGGCAACAGGGTGATTAGATAGAGAGCCAGCTGTTTTACTGGGGCCGCATTATGTGCAAGAATGTGTACATGTTTTTTTCCCTCTGGGATCATATCATTTCTCTAGAGAGGTAACCTCTATACTTATCCCTTGGGGAGAGGCAGCTACAAGTATTTAGGGCTACAGCTGTTCTTGACCACAAGTCAAGAAAAGTGTCCATCACTTTTGTCAAATTATGTCTCTTAATAAAATTACGTCTTATAAATAATGTTTATCTCACATAACTGATTCATTGGAGAAAAAAAATGCCACAAATTTAATTCCCTAGTAACTCTGAAGCTTTGCCTTTTGGGATTTGTATTTGTGTATACAATTACAATCCACTTGATTGTAATAGAGCCTTGGATGCTAAATTACAGTATCAGATGCAGCAAGTAAAATGTTGAATATTTAGCTTATTTTTTCCAAAATATTTATCATTTATTCCAAAATATTTTATCTATAAATTGACTACTGTATTATGTTGACTTTTCTTTATATAGAAGTTAAAATGATTGTGGAAAGGCAAATTATTCAGATGCTGAAATTACATATTCATTGATTTCAAGTAGATTATAGGCTGGTAAATTAAATAACACTTTATGTAAAAGAGTTTATTTCTTTAAATCATACAAAAAATGCACATGATTCTGGAAATAATGTTCAGGTTCTAAGAAGCTCTTGTTATTTTTCTTTGCCTTTGCTACAAACACACACACACACACACACACACACACATGCACACGCACACACACACTAGTTTTGTAGCTATAAGAATTAGCAGCTTTGGAGAGAAAAGGAAGGAAAAAGAATGCCCTGAGCATGCCTTTGAATAGCTCAAGCAAGAACAGGTGTTATTATCCCAGGAGGAAACTCTAAGTGACTTTTTTTGTAATTGGAAGTGTGTCCTGCCCTGATAAGAACTTGTGGATGAAAAAAAAAAATCAAGAGAATAGTAAATAGCCAAGAGGAAGAAAGCCAGAAAACTTCTCTGTGTTCCTCCACATAAATGTATGTTATTTCTTTAAGGACTTCTTTAAAAAGAAGACTAATTTGGGATGCAACCTACCTTTGTTTTCAAAAAACTCTTCTAGAAAATGATTTTAAGTAGGCCAACAACCAAAAATAGGGCATAAGACATGTCAGGCAGCTTTATGAACTTCAAGGTTCTAGGAAATTTCATCCATTGGAGAGTTCCCCAGTGCTTTAAACAGTATGAAAAGGAAACAGCAGTAAAAATTAACCATGCTAGTAAAAATCTCTCCTGTAAGAAATTACTGAGTAAAGTCTAAATAGTTTTGCTGCTGTTCTTGTTGGTTGGATGTTTTGCTCGGGATATTTGCTTCTTTGCTTGTTGATTTTTAGTATATAAATAAAACTTTGTAAGACCAAAAAAAAAAGAAAAATCTTTCAGGAAGCTTTAAGATAATATCATACTTTTTGAGGTTTTTAAGGCTGAGATTCCATTTTGTTTTATTTAAAGTGAATGTTACAATGTTGCACATTTTTGTTTATTCTCCATTTTTGCTTGTTCATGAAATTCAGAAGAAATTCTTTCCATTGACAATCTCTCATTGTGCATTCATCACCACTCTATACCCTCATTTACTCTAAAATTAAGCATTCAATGATATGCATGTTATAAATTCATTCTCAGTTGCAAAATTTCTTGGTGCTTATGAAATTGTACTTTAATCACTTTTAGTCAAAAAGTTTAGCAAAAATAGTACTTTGACACACAATGTCAGCATGTTCTTAGATTTTGATAAATGTGGACAAAAATCAATAGATAGGTACATGAGGAGAACTCAAATAAAATCATCATACTTCACAAGCTTTTACTAACAACTCACAGCTGTAGACTTTCCTTTTCAGTAATAAAAGAAAATAAGTCATGGAAATGTAATGTGCATCATGGCGACTATAATCAATAATAATATATTGCAAATTTGAAAGTTGCTAAGAAAGTAAACCTGAAAGTTCTCAGCGTGAGAAAAAAAATTGTGACTTTGTATGGAGACAGATAGTAACTAGACTTGAAGTGGTGGTCATTTTGCAATATATACAGATGTTGAATCATTATATTGTACATTTAAAATTTATATATGTCAATTATGTGTCAATAAAAAAAGGAAAGAAAATAGTGTTGATAACTAGAGAGCACCTACTGAACTTTCTATTCAAAGAAGACTTCCTTGCAAGGGGCAGAATAGTAACTCAAAAATAAATAGAATCAGTAACTTCAAAATACTGTTGTATTCAAAGGTAACATGAATTTTAAAATTATTTGATACTTCTAATTTATACATTGATAATTCTAATAGCATCAAATACCAATACTGATTGATACTAAATTTAAATATATTTCATAACTGGGTCTCATTCCATCCATTTTCTTCTCTCCTAGTTATACTTTTAATATGTCACCCTACTAGCTCTTTCCTTTCTGCATTCTAATTGCTTATTTTTTTATCTTTTTAAACATAAAACAAAACAAAAAAATAGTCTCTTCTCTTTATTGCATGCATGCCCATTCCTGCTGCCTCTTATTCATTCACTTCTCAACTGTTAACAAACTGTATTCAGTTTCCATCTCTCTATAAAGCTGTTCTCATTAAGTTCACCTTCTGAAGTCAGTGAAGATGTTTCTCTACCCTTCCCCAATTCTTTGTGGCATTTAACATGTTGAACACTTCTTCTTTGTTTGAGGATTCTCTTCCATTGACATCTGAGAAAACATTTTTTTCTAATTATTTCCTACCCTTTTGGTTTTGTTCTTTTGGGTAACCTTGATTGGTTCCAAAGTGTAATTCTATGTGCCAATGTTCTTCTGAGTGCCAGCAAAGAAACTTGGAGGTTGTTCTTGAGTCTTCCTTCTCTTTTACTCTTAGATTTAAGAAAGTACCAATCTCATTGATTTTTACCTTCTTAATGCTCTTAAAATTTTCCTCTTTTCTCAAAGATCTTGAGAATATCATGCTAACAAAATAAGTCAGATTGAATAAGTCATGAACCATATGATTTCACACACATGTGAGATATAAAACTGAAAGCAACAAATGAACAAGATAATCCAAACCAAAAAGTGATTACCAAAGGGAAAGAGGTAGGTAGAAAAGTGCAAAGGGAATCAAATATATGGTGATGAAATATATGGTGATGATTGCAATATCCAGATGATATATTATAGAATTTACACTTGAATTTTATATAATTTTACTAACCAATGTCACCCCAATAAATTTAATTTTTTCTCTTTTCTCTATATCTATTGTCGGTTCCCTTCAGCCATGGTTATATCTTGCCTACATTGGTAGAATCACATCCTAATTTCCTGTATTGTCCCTGGTATTATTCAGTTCACTCCTCTAAATGCCTTCCCTTTTAACATTTATAATATCACTTATCAATTTGTATTATATATTCTATTTTACTTAATCCCATATAAGTCATTCTCTGTGTTAGCTCATCAGGTATCAATTCTGTATTAATATATTTTTTGTCTTTGTCATTCACTCCATATTATAGTGCTTGTCACCAAATGAGTAGTGGTGCATGAATAAGAGTTAGTCATTCAGATTGAAAGGGCCTTTTAGCAGCTGATTTAGCAAGAGTCTGAAAGAAGTGCTTTACCTTTTCCTTTCATTTGTGAAATTTGACCTATATTAAAAGCAAGTAATTTATAAATTTAGTATAGAAAGTAAATACAACCTCAGTGTTGAATCTACTTAAGTACTATGTTATATAGAGAATATATAAGATAAATCAAATGATATGTGAAAAAATGTAGAAACCATGATAAATTTTTAAAAATTTATACAGGAATGTTGTACATACTAAATTATGACATGTTATATCATAATAATGGTATAACCAATATCTTTTTATTTTTTGATTAGGTAGAAGTGTCCTTAAAGTCAGTCAATATAAAAAAGAGCATAAGAAATACTTTCTTCTAACATCTGAAACTTTAAAAATTAATTTAGTGCTAAATAGTTTTGGGGTTTACAATGTATAGAAATGAACCTTGCAGTGATAGTAATTTCCCATTACACATAGTAAGTTTCTGTATCTTAGTAAATTTGAGAAATTTAGTTTGAATCATTGGGATAGAGGAGAAAAGAGGTAGTATAAAATATAAAAAAAATTTTAAAAATGTGTATCTCTGCTATTTTTGCAAAAAATAGACCTTAAACTTCTAATTATATATAAAAAAGTCTTTTTTCCTCCTCTCCCTCTTGGGTTGTTTGTTAGCTATAGTAAATAAATTTTGGAGAAAAGTGCAAATATTCATGTACTTTGCCTTTGCATTTAAATGAGTATGTATTCAGACACAAGCTACTATTTTTAAAAATTAAAAGTTTAAATCATAAATTTTGTTTTTGTTAAGAATATTTTCAAAAATAGTGATTTGAGAACAGTTATTTTTTTCATAAAAGTAGAGATATCACATTTTGCTTTTATATAGTTATGATTATTTTTTTCATCAATTGCTTTGTTAGTAGGTCAAGGAGAAATCATCCCTAAGAAAGGTCCATGGAGAAAAGAGACCAATCATATCAGAATTAAAATTAAATTGAAAAATTTAAATTAAGGGAGCTACTTTTTTTCTGCTTTCTGTATGATGTGAAAATTCATGCATTTTAAATGGGAAATGGGAAACTTCATAGCCACTCAACAGCAGTGATGTGAGCTCTGTAGTCAGAATGGAGGCAGGGTACAGTATACCTGTGGCAGCTTTTGCTGTTAAAGAAATTATATTTGAAACATTCTGACTATATTATAGAGTCTTGAGAAAATTTACAGTGTTTTCTTTTTAGTGGAACAAAGTACTTGCTCTTTTTTAGCTTAGAATAATTTTCCAACCATGCAACATTTAACAGGCGGTGCAGACTCAATCACAGAAATGTATTTGCTGTGCACACACCTGCACACACACTCACACATGCAAATTTTACCATATTTGTATTTCTTTGTGTGTGTCAAACTTAACCGAACTAGAATTTATGAACTAGAATTTGTGTTTTAGTTTGAATATTAATTTACTTTATCAAAAAATGTCATTTACTTTTTCTCTAGGCTGTTTTACCTAAGATGTGTTCATATTTCCATATTTAATATGATATTTAATAGAATGAAAAGTTGTGTAAAGTTTAAAATCATTTCAATTATCTTTCTCTCATGTAAAATGAAATAGGTACTTTGACCAGATATAGTATCTAAATGCTAATTAAATATATTTAAATTGTATCAACTAAATTTATAGAATGTTTTCTCTATTAAGTTATATGACATTCTGATGAAACCAAATATATTTTCAAGTTGCAAGTAGCACAGTAGTAAAACATTTTGCATTAGACAGTTGTATAAACGTACATGAAAACTGAGTCTAATATAGTAGTTATAGAAATTTAGAAAAGAACAAGAATAAAGCTGTTTATAAGCAATTAATATATATGTGTTCGTTAGAGTGGGGAATGCATTAACTCTTTTAGGCATAAAGATTCTATTTCCCAAATAAGTTCATTCATATAAAAGATATGCTTTGAGTAAGTTAGGATTCAGCCTCTAGCTGCTTTCTTATGTTGGAAAATGAAATACTAGGATTTTAAATGGTTCTGGAGACACAGCCTTTCTTGTCAGAGATTCTAGCAGATGCTAGTATAATTTA
This sequence comes from Macroglossus sobrinus, assembly GCA_004027375.1. Classification (NCBI taxonomy): domain Eukaryota; kingdom Metazoa; phylum Chordata; class Mammalia; order Chiroptera; family Pteropodidae; genus Macroglossus; species Macroglossus sobrinus. The sequence goes on from PVKZ01002378.1 coordinate 103,457, forward strand.
ATATTCGTGAAAGACAGAGCAAATATAGAATAGCATCAAATTGATTTTGCAGAGTTTTCAAGCCAGATGTCCCTTGGCATTTACATGGAAGAAGTCTACTGTGTACCAAGTTGCATATTTTTGTGTGCAAGTTCTCAGCCATGGTATGTAGTCATTGGTGTTTTGACAGCCATCTGCTCATTCCTTACTTTCTCTATTCAACCATAGCTAAAATTGAACATATTTCAAAGTGGAAAAGTCCAGGCAGTTTTGATGATAAGAGAACAGAAAACTAGTATTAGTATTAAAAATAAAAGGCAATACATATTTTTGCTTAGTAATACCTCCTGTGTTGAAAGAGAATGTCTTGAAATAGCAATAAACTCTTTGAGGACAGAGACCTTATCTTCTTATTGATAAAACTTGTTTTACTTATGTGCAAGGCTCTAGGTAGATCCTGAGGAAGTTATAGAAATGAGTAACTTCACAGAGATTAGCCCAAGGCTAGTCTTGTCTTGTATATAGTAAGCACTCTATACAATTTGCTAAATGAATGAATGAATATGTTAGAATCCTTATATAATAGCCTGTTTATTTGTAGGAACTTTTACCTAATAACTGATAGATTTTAATATGTGCAGATATGTGCGTGTGATATGTATGTTTATACCTTGTAAGTAAATGAAAGAGTTTGATAAAATTTTGAGCACTAACTATGCACTTACTGATATGCTAGACATTCTGGAGATTCAGAACAAGTATGTGATGAATGCATCTACATAAAAAGAATAAAATAAACATTTTTAAATGATAAATTGTATGATACAGATTAATTGATAAGAAAGGATGAGGAATTTTTTTTTATCAAGAGGATAGGTTTGGAGCTGATTTTGAAGGAAATATTAAATTTATACCTATGGGGAATAATTCAGGTAGAGACCTTAACACTGGCTAGGTGAGGTGGATAATGTTGTATTCATGCATTAAATGAGTCATTTATCAAATGTTTTTGCACACTTTCTTGGGTCCAGCATGATATTAAGCAGATATATTATCAAAGAAGCTTTCAATTTAGTTTAGAGAAATAGAGACAATAAACAAATACTATTATGAGTAACTACAAATCTTAAGGCCCTATATCTATCTATCAGTTTCATGAGCATGATTTACAAACCTGCTTTAGTATTCACAGGGTAGACAAAATATATATCTCTAAAGAATAACACTTGACTGAGTATGTTTGTTGTTGCTAAGCAAATATATAGGATTCTGAAAATGTTTTTTAAAACTCTTATTTCAATGTGTTTGGGACCAGTTAATGTTTACAGTTTTGTGAGTGAATAGATTTATATAGTGAAAATATTTCATTCAATAAATTGAACTTCTTGTGATATGAATAAATCTTGGAGCCTTAGGGAATCAATAAAGCTATTAAATTTAATCTTTTATATGTGTCTAAGATTAAGCTCTTAGTTTTATCAACTCTTTATTAATATTTTAATATTTTGATTAAAATAATTATTTTGGGGGATATTTTATTCTGACCAGTAATTTCCAGCCATAAGCCAATCTGGTGACAAGCATAAAATTCAATATCAATAATTAAAAATGACCAACCTTTGACTTTCTTGACCTGACTGAACTCAACAAATATATATTTTACTGCCAATATAATTCAGTGTATATTCTCTAGATATGATTTTACATTATACAGTATGTTGTTAAATTAACCATAGTACCAAAATAGATAAAACTGTATAAAAGATACAAGGAGAGAACAAGTTAGGGAAATTGTCAGGCACAAATCAGAAGTTCCATGTATAAAACTGAAGAGCAATTTACTTTGGAAGCAAAAATCTCATGACCCTAAAACAAGATGACAAAAAAATTACTCTGTGTGCAGGTATGGAGAAAAAAAAATAGCTTATGATACCATAGTGATCTGAGAGCTCATTATACATCAGAAGTGAAGAGCTGTAACTAACCTGCAATTAAAGTACTAGAGAGTGTAAATAAGAGTGTATCATGTGTGGTTGCATAGAAAAATTCAGGAGTGGATGGAGTTTTGGTAGAATGATATTCCTGAAAAAGGAAACTGATTAAGAATATTTGACCAAGGAACAATTATACAACTTCTGTAACACGTTCTGTCACATTTAACTGATTAAGAATATTTAATCAAGGAACAGTTAGACACCTGCTGTAATACTTCCTGTAACATCTTTCAAGCAAGAATGTTTCATTTTGGATATCATACTTGTTATAAGATTAATACTTCAAAGGTATACGATCCATGGACACTTACAGAAATATTCTTCTTTATCCCCCATAGTATATATGCTGGAGTCCATCAACTTGACTGCCAAGCAGAATTGGGAACTGAATAAGTTTCAGTGTGGATAACTAGTAACCACTCCAAGTTACAAAGAATCATCTCTTCTCTTTGTCCCAAACTCATTGACTCTATCCAGGGAAGATAAAACACTTTTTGAATGTCTGGAAATACTTGTAATGGAAATACTTATAATGGTATTCATTCTGGGGGAACGCTAAAGACGATTAGAACACTTAAATAAAATGATGTTATTAAAGAACCTAAAATTGGTGATGATGAGTTATTTTCTTAGAGCCTACTAATAACTGGAGAAAAGAGAATGCTTTCAAGTACACAAACTGTGAAAAATTACATGAATTGTGAAAAAAATATGAACTGTGAGGGAAAAAAAACCCCAAATCAGGAGAAATTTTTGGAAATGTTTTCAGTAAGCAATAGTAAACTATTTTTGGTCACATTTGAAAAGCAGTTTTTTCAAAATTTTCTAATTTTAAATATCATAAGTTGATTTTTAGCAATGGTATGGTCACTTCTTCCTCAGACCTCCAGGGCAACCAGTTATAGAACCTTCTTGCCTTTACTTATTAGTTGAGATTGGCTTGCTAAAATCTACCTCTGTCTCTGAGCAAGGATACAGAATTTTCCTCTTTAACAACAGTTGACTTAGTATCATATTCTTTCTCTAGACTCTTATCTTTAAGTTCTTCATCTCCAAACCTAGGCTCCAGATCTTTACCTAGGCATGTAAGGTAAAGATTAGCTGAATCTGGTTTCTTTAGATTTGGATCCACCCTTACCTCAGCCCATTTTCAGGGCTTGAACTCTATCCAGACTTACCTGGAGTGTCTTTGAAATTTTCTCCTTGCTGTCATTGTCAACCCCTACTCTGGTTCTTTATTTACTATTTTCAATATTGAAATGTTCCTAATACAATTTATACAGAAATTATATAGTTCTTTTTCACTGTTTGAAGTTGTGTGAAGTCAGGGGCCTTACTTGTATTGTTCTTTCTTGGATAATTACTGCATACCTAAGTGGACAGTTGGAGGAATTCAATGAAGATGTGTTACATATAGTTGAGGAAGTGTTGGGATTGGATTTAAAAAATACAACTTCCAGACTTAGGAAATTATCCATCATTACCAATCTTCCATTATTTTATTTATAAAATTTAGATAATAAATGCCTATTCTATCTATATTATAGTTGCATTGTGAGAATAGAGATAAATGAAAATACTTTGTAAAGTTCAGTGCTACACATTTATTATGATAAATTTTATTACTCAAACAAATGTTAACAGTACATACCATGTGACTGGTTCTTGGTTTTATTTTTGTTTGCTTGTTTCAGATCATCTAAACCAGAACAAGTATACTTGCTTGATAAATAACTTTTTAGAAAAAAGTTAGAACTTGTGTGACTAAATTAAATTGCAGAATCTCTGAGGTTTTTACTAATTTTATGAATATTTACTGAGCACCTATTCGATATCAATGACTCTAGTCATCTCTGAAAATAAAAAAAGATTAATAAATTATGGCCTCTATCTTCAAGGAACTTAGAGTTTAGTGGTCATAGAATGCTGGTAAAAAGCAAAGGCAAAATTATGACAAAAACTCATATCTGGAAGTTTATATGTGCTTGGTAAATGAAAATTATTATTAATAATGCTTGCTAAATGACTGTAAAATGCTGATTTATTTACTTCAAGTATTTTCAAGAGCAAACAGAATATTTGTGTTTTCTTGCATATTTATGTGTGTGTTCAAACACCTGACAGAGAACAAAGTGTTTTGCTATAAATGCTGTCAAATCTTACTTCAAAAAAATTTGTCTATAAAACTAGTTTTTCCATAGATATACTGAAGCAGCATAGAATATGCTTTTACAGCATAAAACAGAATTAGTTGCTTAAGTCAGTTGTGAAGGACTTTTTATTCAACCTTTGTTCTAAGTCTTCACCCTATGGATCAGGCTAAGACCTGGCACAATTCGAAAATGATAATGGAATATAAAAGTTCTAGAATCAACCCAGCAGTGAACATAACTTTAACATAGTATTTATTTGAACCATACATTTATATATTCCGAATTTTTTTAGGGAATTGAGGGGGAGGATAGACTGGGGTATTAGGAAAGACATCTATCAGTCAATCTAAATTCTGATTTATCAACCACACCAACCTAATCCCAGAGAGAATTCAAAGTGACTAACAACAAAACACAGAAGATAGTTTTTATTTATTTTCTAAGAAAGAAGATGAGAAACTACTCAGAAGATAGGGATTTGGGCTTAAGAAGATAATTAGTACAATAAATTAAAACACACACACACACACACACACACACACACACACACACACACACGAATGCTAACATTCTCTCTGTGTTGTCAAGCCACCAAAACGATAATAGAAATGTATGTATTTATGAGATTTTTTGGTATGTTTTTGTTATGTTTTGCTTTTTTTCACATTTTACTCTTTTTATATTTTGACAAAAGGAAGTTTCCCACTTCTTCAGAACAGGTGCACAATTTTATGTTCTAAATTCTATGGTGAATTTCTCATTAGAGAATATTTTTGAGTACCCCTATGTATTCAGCACTGTCCAGGTTCTGAGAATACAGTGACAGACAAAATAAACAGAACAAATGTGGTAATAGAACTTCTGTTCCGGAAAAAAAATAGACTTTGTATAAATGATTATTATTTAAAATTACATAATGAAATCAGTGTTACTTAGGAAAAATACGGCATAATTAGGAATTGCGATGGAGGATGCTTTAGAAAGGGTTAGGAAAGATTTCAAAAGAAATAAGATGTAAGGAAGAAACATTTGTGGAAGATAGGAAGGTATGAAGAGTGGAGGATAGTTTAGGAGCAAGGAAACTGTTTAAAGTCAGAATTCTCTGAATGTGATGAGAGGATATTGTAGACCAGAATAATAATTTTGAATTTTAACCTATATGCAATTATTATCCATTGAAAAATTTTAAAAGAAATGACCTGATTAGATTGCATATTAAGAAAATTAATTTTGTTACAATGGATTGAAAAAAGGCAAAGGATAATCAGGAGTTCATTTAAGAGGCTATTGCAGTAGTCCAGATGTTAACTGCTTGTAACTTGGCTCCAAGTGTTGGCAGTGGCACTGGAGAGAAACAGATGGACACGAAATTAATTTTGGAGTTAGTATAGTATTTAGTGATAGAATGGTGTCAACAAAGACTCCTAGATTTTTGTGTGGGACACTGGATGGGTAAAGTAAAATATGTTGAGCTAGAGAGAACTCAAAAGTAGTTTATTTGTGTGTGTGTGTGTGTGTGTGTGTGTGTGTGTGTGTGTGTGCGCGCGCACGCACGCGCGCGCGCGTGTGTGTGTGTGTGTGTAGTGAGGTGCTGGAGGGCTGGAAATCATTAGCTCTGTTTTGGGTAGGTTAAGGTTGAGATGCTCAAGAGATGTCTTAGTGGAGGTGTCAACCCAGCTGGTAAGTAAGCCTGGAGCTTCTGAAAGATATCTGGCCTGGAGATATAATTTTGGAGTTGTTGACTATGCAGATAGTATGTAAATGAGTGCATGAGATTATCTGGGGAGGAGAATAAATAAGAAAAGTATCCAGGATCATGCCCTAAGGAACACTAAATCTAACTGATAAAAACAAATTAAAAATAGCAAAGTAAATTAATGTAACTTTCCTTTTTTCCTTTTGTGTAGGTCTTTTAAACCAGTAGAAACACAAAGTAAAACAGTGTTGTTGTGGTGGTTTTAATTCTGTTTCATCATGAGAGATAAAAAATTTTCTAGCAGTCCTTAAAGAGCAGGGCCCATGGGGAACAGCATCTTTCCTGCTGCCATTGTATGCATCAAAGCTTACATGAGCTTTTTCTGATATTTTTGTTTGAGGGATGTAAATATAAGTCTGTGCTCCTTGCATAGCAATTAGCTTAGAGATTTATCATATTTTAATCTTTATTTTTTTGGACTGTTAGCAGGCACAAAGTTTTTAATTTGTGTATTTCTTTATTACAAACTTCTCTGTTGTGGAGTAATTGCCAAATTAAGGCTATAATTTCATTTTCAGTGACTTAAAAAGTGTTTTGCATTTCTTCTCCTTTGCCTTTTTCACTTCTCATTTTGAGTTTTCAGGCAGACCTGCCAAAGAGACATTCAGTTTATAGACTTGGTTTTGGAAGCCAGGCAGAAGAGAGCAGATACCGAGCATATGTTCTGCTGATATTGATGAAATGAAGTTGGAAGAAGCTTGGAAGCAGTATATTTCTCCCCAACTGCCACCCCCGGATGAATATTTTGGGTATTCTTATACTAGAACATTCTAAATAAGTGAACATTCTATATAAATAATCTATAGTAATTATTTTCTATCATATGATTTTGAAAACCTTTAAGATGATTCAGTATTGTTCTTCAAGAGGAACATTAAAAAAAGGAAGTTTGTAGATTCTAATTTTAATGAATAGTGGGTAAGAGTGCCATGCAAATTGTAAGAAGTGGAAATTCTGTGATTAGAGCAGTGCCTATCAGATAATATGAACTCAATAAATATGGAAAGTGGAAGTAGTGAGGACCTGTATTTTGTAGGTACACATTTGAAATTAGATAAATAATTTAATATAGCCATAGAGATGATTTTTTTGCTATTTTTGTTTTACATTTCAAATTGTTATTAATTTTTATATCTTTATTGAGAGCTAATGTGGTCAACTTCAATTTCTCAAGCATAGGGTAGCTAGAGTTGGTTTCAAAAAAAATATTGGAGGAGTTTGAGGAAGTTTGAGTAAATGGTTTACTTGAATTCACTGTTACAGAGACGCACTGTTATGTATCTGTTAGTATTCTCACCAGAAATCTGGGTTATAATGGCAGTTAGTTTCTTATGTATGTTTAAGTTTTAGGTCACTGCAAATTCATAATATAATCTGCCCTCATAAGATTAATGATGTTCTCTGCCAAAAAATTTAATAAAATCTTATATTGCTTGACTAGGCTAAGTGACTAAGATGCATTTGAGTTTATAGTAGCCCTCATAGTTCATATTTTAGTCAGAATATCTGTTATGCAGAGTATGTGTTGATATTCTATAAGCAAAATTTTATTAAGAGCTATTGAAGTATGACTGCATCTGATTTGTTTGGAAGAAACAGAGTAAAAATTTTAAAAATTCTACAGAGGAACATATACTACTTTCTCTGATTAGAAAGGAAGAATGGAGATGAAACCAACCCAGAAGCCTCCAAAAATATCCTTTTATTTTTTTTTTTGGAAAGTGAAAAGGGCAGAATTAAGCAACAGTAGAAGACAAATTTGAAAGGCCTGTAAACATGAGTTAGGTTTTGAATACGTGCTCTCCTTGTTGTTTGCTTCTGAACAAATGGATTCACGATTATTTTTTTCTAGCTTATAAGCATTGTGTCTGGATGGCTATTAGTTCAAATTGGACTGATTTTCTAGTTTTATAAAACTTTTGTCTACATTATAGATCAAGAGTATTAAGTTGCTTACTGCAGTGCACAGCTGGAAACCATTCTCTTCAGCAACATTTTGTTTTGTCCCATTTTTGTTTTATACCAATGTGTTTCTATGCTCCCACATAGCTACAGATTTCCACAGACAAGTATCTCCTTTTTTTCCATGACATGTTTTAGAACACTTTAAATCGGCAGGTTCTCTTTCGTCTTTCAAATACTGAAGCACTTGCAAACAACTCTGTTTGCTCACATGAATATTTTTTAAAATGCTTTATGGATACAGAAGACTGAAATAGAAAGTTAGAAATATTTAAATAGCTTCCTCTAGTCTTTTGAGAGGCGATAGGTGCTTAGCATGAACAAGCAGGATAAATATTGTGTACTAAGACTAGGATAACAGGAGAGAGAGAGAGAGAGAGAGAGAGAGAGAGAGAGAGAGAGAGAGAGAGACAGAGACAGAGAGACAGAGAGAGTCAGAGAGACAGAGAGACAGACAGAGAGACAGAGAGACAGAGAGAGAAAGCGAGGAAGATGTGTAATGTGTTGTTGTAAACAATACAGAATAATTTTTATGTTATTAAAAATCAAATATATTGAAGAGAATTGTTTTATTGACTGATGACTTCCATTGCAAGTCTCCAATACCATCTGTTATCATTTCAATTAATGAGGATTTTTGCAAGCTGGACTATAGATGTTAAAAAACATCTGTGAAATTAAAATACATATGTTGTGTATACTGATATATAAGCATATATAGATCATATTTTACTATCAAAAAAATATTGATACACTCAACACAGGAAATGAAGACAGATACTCCACCATATTCATTTTATTTAATATTTAAAATGATAAAACAAAGTATATTTATAAATTATTTTTGTGAGACTACATTAGAAAGATTTCCTTTAAAGACATGAGTTAGATCTTAATCATTTAAAAGTGATGATTTACCAAACTTCACACATTTAAAGATAATCAAAATAAAGAGTGTAAAAACAATGACAAGAACAAAACTAGAGGGATTTTCATCCTGAAACAGAATTTTTAGTGACACTGTAGCCACTTCTGATCATGATCATTGTATAAGCATTGGTCTTTGTGTAAGAAGTTGTGATTGTTCACTACTATTGTTCCTTCACATTTTATCTTAAAGATGTTTAAATGAAGCAACTGTATACATATTCATCCACTTTGTCGGTTATGATAAAGTTATCTCTTTTAATCTTCCTATTATCACGCTGTCGTGTGTGTGTGTGTGTGTGTGTGTGTGTGTGTGTGTGTGTGCATGTGTCTGTGTGTGTCTGTGTGTGTGTCTGTGTGAATATAGGGAGATGTGCAATTATAATATATGATCTTTATATCAATCTGGCTTCTTTATTCTGAGCAACAGAAATCACTAATACTGTTTAGCAAAACATAGCTTGCAGAATTGTTGGAAAGATTTGAAAACCAGGCTCAGACGGTGAGAGACATCAAGGCCATTTCTCAGTTTCACTGCCTGAATAATCTGGTCAGGGTCCTTTTGCAGACCTTGCTGTCACCCCTTCCTCTCCTACCTACACTGGTACTATTATCTCTGTCACTATCATAATCTTATTTTCCTTATCTCCCTAGTCCTGTACTTTAAGTTTTCAAGATTCAGAGCACTGGACCGAAGTCGTACACAAATGTTCAAATTGTAAAAGAAGGGGAGAAGAAAGATCTTCTTACTTACACTTTTATGGCAGGAGGCAGGGTACTGCATACCCTCAGTACTAGATACAAGGCCAATTACCCAATAATAGAAATCGATGCTGGATGTCTGGACAGTCAAGAAATGAAAAAGGTCGACTATGTTTTTTAACTATATATATTTTTAATTATTTCACTGAGCTAGAGTACCAAAACAGAGTTCTATATTTTGACTAAATAGAGGTTCCGATTGGATTAATGGCTCTTGTTTGCCAGATTTCTCTTCAGAAAGATTATACAAATACTTGTATTTTTATTCAATAAATTTAAATTCAAGTGCCTTTATATTCTAGCTAGTGTTATTCCTGTACTCATTAATGCTATAGATATACCTATAAAAGATATTGATGTTTCAGTGTGAGTATTAAGTACTATGTAGACACCAAGAAAGAAACAACAAATTCTGTGGGGCAAAGTACAGGAGATACTGGAGCTGGGTCATGAACAATAATAGATGGCCATATTAAAAAAGAAAACAAAATTCTGTGTAGAACAGACAAGATAATGGCATGATAAAGAATTTTCAAAGCACCTGGTTTATTTGTAAACAGTAAGATATCAGTACACTGGACATTTATGAAGGCATGAAAGGAGAAACAGATGAGTTCAGAGAGATAGATGGGGGCCTCATAATGAATGTCCAGATTACCAAGGAGTTTGTTAGGCTGTAGGTGACAGGCAATTCACAGAAATCTTTAAACAAGAAAGCGACATAATCAGACTTAATTTTTAGTCACATAATTTCTGTGGCAGTGTGGAAGATGAATGGAAGTAGAGTCATGCAGGAAGACTAGTTAAGATGCCTTTGCAGTAGATGTACGGTAAGAACTATATAGAAATATAAATAGATAGATGATAGATAGATGATAGGTAAGCTTAACTAAGGTAAAATCTGGAAGCAGAAATCTTAGCATGGTGAGAAGTAAGACATATGTGTCCTCAAAGTAACTTTAACATTTTCTGGTGTCTGTGGAACAACATTTTATTAATGTTGGTTTACATTCACCTACTTAAGTAAGAATGTCAGAAATTTGAGGATAAAGATAAATGTGAATCAGTTACCAATATTTTTGTGGCTGTTCTTCATGAAGTCACTCAGCAATGGAGGTGAGCATGTGAAAGGGTGGGTGTTTTGGATTTTTAAAAAAGAAGTTGTAATTCACAGTGAAAGGGACTGACTTGTAAGTAGTAGCATGTGGAAGTCGGAAGAGGCTCTTTTTCTTCCCCTAGTAATTCCAGAATCCATTGGGGAAAGCTACAGAAATGTCATTGTCAGGAAATTAAGGCTTCAGTTACATTGAAATGTTGAAGTGCTTTCTTAAAATGGAGAAATTTGGCAATAAATTATAGGACTTGGAAAACTGTGATGGAAGTTGGCCCATGAGTGTCCATAAGCAAGGGAAAGGAGAACTAGATGGCATAAAACTCAGGAATGATGGAATTGGTGAAAAGGATTTTCATTTAGAGCAGGAAAGGAGTGAGACAGTGTGGCTCTTTAATATTACAATTCTAATTCATTTGGAATTATAAGAATTGTGTTTGAAAACTAGCTGTGCCACTTAGGTTCTGGGAACTCTTTTTTCATTTGTAAATTTGTAACAAGGCTTCTTTGAACTGAATTCTTTTTGCTACCAGACAACAATCATTTAGTTCATTGCCTAAAGAAATATTTCCTGGAGCCTAAGGAACCATTCTGAATTGTGCCACATAGCAGATCACTTACTAATATCATAGATATATTTGTCTCTAATTCACTTATCGTTTTTTAAAAGACAACACTTATGTATTAAATATGATTTTAAATCAAAGTTCTTATGAAATAAAACTTGGAAGAACTGGAAAGCTGTACAAAGAAAATAGAACCACCTGCTTATTGCTTACTTGCAGGTGTCTTGAAGAGACTTCTAGCTGTTTTGTTAATCCAGTGCTTTTTCTGCTTTGTTCTTCTGATTCTGAATGAAATTGAAAATGTAGTTTTCCTTTATCATATCCAAAAAACCTTTTTTCACATTTGATTTAAGAAATGTCAATTTAATATTTTATTTTTACTGACATTGACAATTTATAAAAGCCAACGAATAAGATAAATCATATACACGTATGTACATTTTGTATATATACACTGATATATACTTTTATATATGTATAATATCTCTACAGATTTTTTTGCCAAATTTTATTTAAAAAATTTTTCTACATATAGGAAGTTGAAAGAATCATATAGTAAAAACCCATATACTCAGCATCTAGCTTTTAAAATTAGCATTTTGCTGTATTTGCTTTATTATATGTCAACCCATCTGTACATAACTAATCTGTCTTAAATTTTGATTTATTGCAAACTTCATGCCTAAGCATGTCATCATCAATATCAATAACTAGACTTCAGAAATGGTTTACTTCTTTTTTAAGGTAAAATTTACCTGCAGTGAAATGTTCGTCTCATTCAGTGTAACATTTATTCGTCAAGTATAATATTTGAGTTTTAACAAATGTATACACCTGTATAGTACAAAATCCTATTGGAATATTTGCATCACCCCAGTAATTTACTTTATGCCTCTTCCCAGTCTCTACCCCTTAAAGTCAACCTTTTTTTTTTTCTGTGTTATTTTCTCAGTTTACCTGATCTAAAAGTTCATGTAAATAAATAATAGACTGTGTACTTTTTTTGGTAAAATTTCTTTTATTTGTCATTGTGAATTTTGGATTCATTTTGTTGTTGCATGTATCAGTATCATTGTTTCATTTTAATGTGGAGTAGTATTTCATTGTATGACCATACCACAATTTCTGAATTGATTCTCCCGTTAATGAAAACCTGGGCTGTTTTCACACTTGGCTACTTTGAGAAAAGCTTCTATGAACATTCTTATATAGGTCTTTTCAAGGACATGTACTATCATTTCTATTGGATACTTACCCCAAAATGGAATTTTAGGGTCGTGTTTAATAAAAATGCCTGTTTTCTAAAGTAGTTGTTCTAATTTACATCCCTGGTAACAATGGAGTAGAGTTCCAGTTGCTCTACAAACTTTTAAACATTTAGTGTTGGCAATCTTTTGAATATTGAACCACTTAACGTAAAGTATAAGAACCTTGAAAATATATAGGTCCATTTACTGAGATCCCTACACCCACCATTCATTTGTTATAATTGTCATATGCATTACATCAACATACATGGAACCCACACTCAAAACAATGTTATAATATTTTTATTTAAACATTGATATGTATTTAAAGAACTTAAGAAAAAAGTTAAATGATTTATATTCATGTTTATGTACACTTTCTTGTTATCACCAATTTCTATTAATCCCATGCAATGATTTTTTTCTTATTCTAGATGATGCATTTTTTAGTTTCAGTATTTGTATTTGGTATTTTTTGTAGCATTTATTTCTCTATTAAAATTTATTATTTGTCCTTTTATTATAAGCCTTTATTAAGTGTATCCTTGATCATAGTTGTAAAACCTGCTTAAAAATTTCTGTGTGCTAATTTCAACATCAGTGTTGGTCTCCATTCACTACTTCTCCCCTAAGAATAAGTGGCATTTTATTGTTTCTTTGTGTGCCTAATATATTACTTTATATTATATTATATTAATTGTATTATATTATATTATATTAATTGCATTATATTATATTTATTATATTATATTATATTAGACTAGACTAGACTAGACTATATTATATTATATTATATTATTATATTAATTATTAATTTCATTCTGGATGTTATGAATGATACCTTGTAGAGACTTGGGATTCCGTTTTGTTTCTTGAATAGTCATTTATCTTTCATTTTTGTGTTATATCAGTTGGTTAACTTTTCTGGACTCAGACTCTGAGCTCTTGTTTCACCTGTAGAATACAGCTGTGATCTCTGTTCTAGCTCCAGCTGGGGTACTTGGAGTTTGCCTTTGACATAGGTAGGTTTGTCATCAATGAAAGATTTGTGAAGAGTTTATGCATATATTTTGAGGCTCCCTTTCTGTGGCTTTCTCCCTTCCAGTATTTTCTTCATGTCATAGCACTTTTGGTTGCTCTCAGTTTTGTCCTCTGGTTGTTCAAGTAAGTTTAAAACAAACAAACAAAAAAGAATAAAACTGAGTTTCTATTTGAGTTTTAAGCTACCTTGCATGGTGCAGCCTGGGGCACTTCCCATACCTCCCTTCTTCTGAGCGTACACATTTCTCCTGCTTTTCCTGCTTTGAGTTGTTCTCCAATATCTTAAAGATATTTGGGGTTTTAAAACATATATACTTATAATTCATAGCTGTTTTCAGTGAAAGGTTTGATCCAATAGTAGCTACTCCACAATTACTAAAAGTAGAATCTCCATATGTAGAAGTTTTAAAATGTTTCTGTCATTTGAATACCAGAATATGAGATTTTGAGAATACAGATAATGAAAATCACATAAACTTGTATGAACATACTATAGGATTTGAGAAAGCATGTATAGTATAAAAACAAAATTCAGTGAATTTTCTGAATATTTACCATATTGTAGCAAAATTTTTATTCTTCATATAATGTAGATTTAGCCTTTTTCCAGATCATCTATTTACTAAATGTATATATTACAGAACATAATATATTATTTTATATAATATACATATTATAATCTTTAATAAAAATATACAATATATGGAGAATAAATATTATTTGTGTTTTGTTCAAATTTGTTTCTTAAGCTACAAATCCAAATAAATTAGTCTAGCTACTATTCAGAAAAAAAGTCAATTATAATTGTATGAATAATGATGACTGGCTTTTATGTCATTAGCATTACATGGCCTCAAATTGAATTAAGAGGCTACAAGTCAATACTCCACAAAAGTTCATCAGCTATTTGTACTTCATTTATACTTTCAATGTTTATATAATCTTAACCAAGTAACTCATATTGAATATGGCAATAAATATTGCTCCACTACTTTTGAATAGGAATAAGTAGGTACAGCCTAATAGATTTAACATGTAATGAAAATTGTCTGTGATCTATAATACAACCTGCTGAAGATTCAATAAAAGCTCAGATATTGACTGACTCTTCAAAGTGGTGATTAGCAACTAATTGAGAACCTTCCCTGACAAATACACTTTACCAATTTTTAAAAATAAACAACAAAATAACTCATAAAATTACAAAAGGCAACTGTTTTCTGACCACAAAGTGAGGCAACTAAATTGCAAAAATGTTAATTTTGAGAACATGATCAATAAGTATAACAGAAACAAATCAACAGAAAGAACTAAAAAATAATACATATAAATTTCAATAATTTCTTTATGAATAAAAAAATTTTATGCAGCAACAAAGGGGTGGGAGCTGGGTAAGTATTTCTTTTATTAAATATGTAAATTGATGAGCTTTGCTGATAAGAATAAGTCTGCGTTAAAGAGCTGAGTTCAAATTTTAGTTGTCAGTCTTATTCATTCACAGCTGTGCATACCTTCTCTGAGCTGCACTTTCTTTATTTGTAAAATGGGACTAATAAAATCTACACAATAAGGTTACTGGAGGCTATATCATATTATTTAATGAATATGAAATAGTTGTTGAATTAATGTTACTTCCATGCCTGTAATTATTTTGTAGCCATGTTATTCTACTCACATATTATTCATTTAATTTTATGGGAAATTGGAATGTAATTCAATTCTATATTTTTAGGACATATAATAAACAGTAAAATAGTGTTCATCAGCCATTTTCCTCTTTTTGGCTATTTAGATCTGACAAGTCATAGGCCTGGCCAACTTAAATTAAGTCCCACAGGGATGCACCACAGCAGGACATAGGGATTCTTACTCATACTTAAAATCAGAACCCAAGGTCGGGGTCTAGGTTAGACTAGTCAGAAATGAGGGAGGAGATTAAGATCACAGAGCTAAACTGACAGTGTCCTAGTATAGTTTTAGAGATGGCTCTTGTCTGTGACAGTATTTGTGTAAGTAATCTGGCTTTGTTTGAAGGAGCTAGAAGAGGCTTAGCTACATAAACTCATCCTGCAGGCCAGTAAAGTTTGTCCTCTTAAAAACAGGGTTCCCAACATACCTTTCCCTTCTTAATATTTTTTTTACACTATAAATTAAAATTATGAAAACCTGGGGAAAATCTTACTAAAATTACTAACAGTGACAAATGGGCAGTGGCTTGTGTTTATATATATATGTGAACCATTATGGATACTTTGTGTGTAATCTATATGTATCTTTATCTGTGTATGTACATTACATACACACACACACACATACGTATGCACACACAAACACACATAATCGCATAATCTAACAGGTTAGAACAATTACAAATTCAGGTACTATCTCAATCACTACGCATACATAAGCTATCAGGATAAAGTCTGTACTCATATGCTATTCCCTGTGAAGTTATGTTTACTTTTTACTTCTTTCCTCTACCAAACAAACTTCTACTTCTCCTTCAAGATTCAGCTCAAGATCACTTCCCATGATAAACTCATCAAATGGTATTTTCATTTCCAAATATTTTATGGTACCTGGAATAATATGTGTTCAGCATATTTTTGATGAAATAATAATAATTATACAGTTAAATGCAAAATGCTAATGAATTACAGAAGAGAAAGCTATATAAGCAAACCTTATTTATTTAATTATATGTTGTTTACCAACCTAGAGAATAAAATACCTGAGGTAGAGAGATAATACTCTGGAGACAATTAAATTATTTCTAAATTTGTAACCTGACAAAGTTCACAAAATTTAAGTTGTTTCCAATAAGCCATGTCTACACAGATAAAACTAAAAAATAAATTAATAAATATATAACATTTGTATAGTAGTGTACCTTTTATAAACTACTCCACATTTCCTCATGAAATAAAAAATAATAATTTTTCAAATGGTTAATATTTTTCTGACTAATCATATTAGCTGACCTCATATCACATTGACAGAATGTCTCATTAAGTGAGAGCTAAAGCATAGAGATGATGTGGGGGCCTGAGGGAAAAAATTTGTCAGGAATAATGAATGAGATAGTGACTACAATGAAGTAAAAAATAAGTTCTGAACTCCTGGAAAACACAGAAAAATCAAATACCTATTAGCTGGAGAAAAGCACAAGACAGGAGGGCTGTTGGGTGTGCATGGAGAACTGGATTGGAACAGAAGAATCAGAGGGATTTAATGAGCAATGATTGAGGGGAGGGAGGAAAAGAGAATATTGTTTGGAGGCCCCTCTTTGGGAGACCATGAGAGAGTTCGAGGTGAGCATTGAGGTGTTTCCTATTATGAATCCACCTACCTCTTTGAAAGTTTGATAGTGATTACAGTAGAGATTCAAATTATTTAAAATTATTTTTATTTGCTTTACTATTGTTTCTTCATGGCAATTCTAAGGTTAACCAGGATCACAAATTAACACTAAATTTATGTAGGTTTCACATGACGTTTGTAGAGATGGTGCAGTATAGTGATTAAGAGGATAGACTGGAGCCAGCTTGTTTGCACTCAGATAACAGCTATGCTACTTGCTAGCTATGATTCTGGGCATGTTACTGAATGTGCTAATAAAATAGGGGTAATAGTAGTGTGTAACTCATATGGATGTTGTGTGTAGCAAATTAGTCCAGGCAGACGTAGGATGTTAGAACAATCTCTGACAGAATAGTGTCTGGCACTTTATAAACATTCACTAATGCTAGATACAATTATGATTATTATTATCAATATTATTGTTATTCAGAAGAGGCACCAGAACTCTTATGAGGCAAATATTTATAATTCATTTTAAAAATATAATGAGTGATCATACTATATCCAGCATGAGTTAAATTTTGAAGATGAGGCAGAAAACAGTTATGAACTCAAAACTCTAGGTATCTCAAGAAAAGATGAGGACATAAGATTTAGTCAATAAAAGACTTTTTGTCAGAGGTTAAATTGATATAGACCTACTTGGCACGTGTATAAAACAGAGACCACCTAGATGCTCAGCATGTTTCTTACCTAAATTAAGTCCAATTATTTATAATCTCAAATGTACTTTCTCCAAAATGAGTTTTTCAGTTAGAGAGTAACTTCTGATAAGTCACTTTACTATATTGTCATTGAAAAGAGATCTACTAAATATAAATATTAGATATGTATGAAGCAGAATTGATAGTAAGTCATAGAAAAGAAAGATCCTGAGTCGGTCTCTCCTGTGGAATGAAAAGCCCCACAGCCCTGCACTGAAACTGGCCTCTGAGGTTGCTTCTGAGCAAGCTACTTTTATTTTATCTAGGAAATAATTTATGTTATATGAGCATAGATTACTATGATTACTTGTTTCTGGTAACATATTGCTGTATAATATGGCCATGTAGTGCAAAAGGCAGTAAAAAATGGTTTTCCAAAATATTTCATCATTTTCTATCTTCTCCAATCTGAATATAAAGAAATTACAATAAACACTTATGCTAAGTGATAATTTGAACATAAAAATGACCATGCATAGTTGTGTGAAGTTTTTACATATGAATATAGTTTACTACTATGTATCAAATAGCTGAAATGGAAGATGAAAGATTCAATAAGACTTTTTCCAATAATGTAAACAGAAGATTTTTAAAGTCTTTATTAGAGAAATGAACTTCTTTCCAATTAAGTATTAGAGGTTAATAAATTAAAAAGATATCTCTAGATACCATATTAAAGACCCAGAAAGGAAATTAAATGTTTTCATTTGATACCACATGATATTGATGCATTATACTAAATCAGATATTTATCACTAATTATTTCATTTTGATTTATTTAATATTCTGAAGAATACCCTACCTTAATTTTATTTTAAAATGCAGCAAAATTCTACCTCATTGTTTGTGGTCTATACACCTTCATTTGTCCATTTTATTTTTCAGGCTTATTTCCTGCTGTCTTGAATCTTGCTTCTAATGCCCTCATCACCACAAATGCAACATGTGGAGAAAAAGGACCTGAAATGTATTGCAAGTTGGTAGAGCATGTGCCTGGGCAGCCCGTGAGGAACCCCCAATGTCGAATTTGCAATCAAAACAGCAGCAATCCATATCGTACGTATTTTAATATGTGTTTGTTTATAGTCCTGGGAAGGATCTATAATTCAGAAGTTTCAAGCCAATTTGCATTAAAGTCAAAGCACTTTTGATCTCCAAATTTCCTAGAACTTTTCTTTCACTGTGAGATTCTTTAACATCCTTCTCCATCACTTGATAGACATTACTGGGGTTCCTTATACATACCAAGTGTGGTGCTTGAGGATAGTTTTCTAGCTGAAGACCTGTGGTGGTCATTAGGTTTACTTCTCAAAAATAATAGTTATTAATTTAGGCATTAGTCATTCATTGGTCACTTATGTGCCAGGTACTATGCTGGGGATCCAACAGGAATAACGTGTGATCCCTGGCTTCTACAAATAAAGAAATGGGCAAAGGCATACTTTTGACATATAGTGTGGTAAATACAAAGGAAAGAATTAGCATAGGGGCCTGAGGCAGAGGGAGAATGATCACAAATTTAGTCTTGGTGTAAATAAAGCCTTGCCAGATGAAGTGCTGTCTGAGCCGAGATCCAAGGACAAGTTTGAGCAGAGCAGGAAACGAGGAGAGAGAAGGAAGAGAAGAGGAATACCAAGAAGAGAGATCAGAATAAGACAGAAAACTTCACTTGCTCTGGGAAATACAAGTAGTTAGGGATGGCTAGAACTGATATATCAGACTTATTCAACAAGCATTTGAATACCTGCTATTACCAATGCATTGTACTGAAGCATTATGTCAAATCATACAAACCCTTGACTTAGGGACTTGGAGGGGAAAATAAGAGAAACAGAAAAGTAAATCGAATACTGAGGGAACACCTAGTGATTTCTGAGTGAAAGCAGCTCATGTACTGAAAAAAATAAGAGTTAGTAAGATGAAAAGGGGAAAAATGTTATGAAAGAAAAAGCCTACACAAATCTTGAAGGTGAAAAACAGCAATATAGATCCAGAGAACTATAAGTGATTTAGTTTGATGAGTAAACCATTTACATGGAGAAGTGGAGAATGGTGTGAAATGGAGATTGATTTAAAAATATGCACTGACAATTCATCAAATATATATTAGGGAGTTAATAAAGTGGATACTTAATGTCAATGAGGTGAGATAATGGGGATAAAGCTTCACAGTTTCATAATTTACATTTTTCATCTCAAAAGAAAGTTGGGAGGCATGCATTCTTTCTTGCAGCTGGTTAAATGGAATAATACATAGTCCTCTCTCTGTTATCTAAAATAGAGATGCTGAGAACAATATGTGTGGAGAACTGGAACTTTTGTGATTAAAACTGCTGGTCTTATACATGACAGAATTTAGCTTTTTAGTGCCTAAGTCTGACCACTTTCTTGGAACTTTGTCTTGGTATTTCAGTTCCCATTGATGTTTAAAAAAGTAATTAATAAACCAAAGATGGTGATCATGAGAATTTTCCTTGCCTTTTAATAACTCTAGTTATTTTCTGTGGTATAGATTGTTATGGTATGGGCATAAGAGTGGGGAGTGATGGAACACATCCAATCTGTATGCTATTCTTGTATAGAATGTGAAGAGCAAAGGATGTGGGTCAGAGCCCTGGGAAAACATCAAAAGCAATAAATTTGAAGTAAACTTCAGAAGATAAAAGACTGATGGACTATAAACTTTGGGTTCATTAAGTAAAAAGATGAAGCTTGATGGGGAGAAACTGTTATTGGTTCAGGACTGGTGGCCTTGCTGATTTTCTAAAGAACATGACAAAGCCTAAAGGCATGGAAATGATTGGGGGCAGTGGTGAGCAGTTTGTTGGGAGTGAGTAGATGTGTATTGATGAACTAGAAAGAGAGTGACAGTTAAAGTATATAAAATAACATGTGTGTCTGTGTGTATGCATATATACATGTACATCTGTGTATATATGTATATATATATGTATAAATATGTATATCAATATAAATATGTATACTTATAGTTTCTGCCTACAAGTAAAATATTAGAGTAAACGTGACTTTGATGTAGATGTAGAAAGCAATTAAAGAAATATTCAAAACAATAAACTCAAGGCTCTAACTTGTAGTACATATTATAAATGATATAAAATTTCTAATAAGAAAAACATCAGAGGGAACTGAAATAACAAGAGAAAATTTCAAGAAGGTGGTCAGATCTGTATTGGCACTAAAAAGTTAAATTATCTGAGATAATAGAGGAAGGCATTCTAGAAAAGGAGAAAAAGTAGGAAATGTGAGTGGTCCTAAGAGACAGGATGGAGGGAAAATGCAATGATTGGGGTGGGAATAAAAGTCTAGCAATAATAAATATATTTTGATAAAAGTTGGAGCAACAGATGAGAAAATTCCACAAATTCAGAGAACAGCTAGAATAAAACAGCTAGAAGGTCTGTATGTAGTTACCATACAAAGAAAAAGAAACTTGAACTTTCTGTTAGTAGACTGTGCTTCCCAATTAAAAACTAGCAATTTGAAAGGTTTCTTTCATTATGATTTTCTTACCAGTTTTCAGATGCAGTTAGCTTGGATTGGCTTGTGTAGCTATCTCTGTTAAGGATAAGTTTCTGTCTCCTTTGAAATAAGGGAAGTATGCCAACAATTAATCAATTTTTGCAAATTAATTATGATTAAACTTTTATAATGGGGATTATGGTTAATTGTTTATTCATCTCCCAGTCTTTCTTTCTGTAAATAATTCTCATATCAATTTGACCTGAGGTGGCAGATATCAACATTTCCAATTAGATAGCTCTTCTCACAATTACTTAAGAGCCATGAATTTAATTTTGAAATGTGGTTGTGTGTCTTTGTGTTTATATCACATATTAAATCCACAATTGTAAAGAAGATGCAAGATGTTTAGGGAATGTTTGCTATGATATTTATTTTTCTTCAGAAGCAATACCAGTAATATTTCATTTATAGGTTCTGAGTCCTAATGGGCCAATTTCAGCACCCTCTCACATTACCAAGGGCATTTATTTGATATTTAGTTATGCTTCTTATATTTGTTGTCATTATAAAGACCTGACACCTTCAAAAGAACAAGTTAACTAGAATTAGTTATTTAATATATTCAGCAATTTTATTTTTCATTAATGAGGTAGGATGCCTCATCTCAGTGGACTGCTGTGATAAGACAGTAGAAAACAAAGTCCATGTTTAGATAAATTAAATAATTTATCAATAAAAATCAATTTTTTTCTGTCCTGTAACTCATATTACCATAAGCATCTCATTAGTACACATGACTGGATTACTAAATTATGTAGGCAAATCAAGAGTTCGTGGTTGTTCTTTATAGTGATGTGGTTTGTTCACTTTGTAAAGTATTTCTTCAATTTACAAAAAAAAAAAAAAAAAGACTGTGTTCTAATTTACAAGGTTATTGTTAGGTCATTCATTTGAAACATCTTCCCAGAGAATTAGTTTTATAAAAGTTCTCAAGACTGAAACTCATAGGCATCCATCATTCATGAAGAAGAGTAGCAGGGAAGCTAAACCCCACTTCGTTTACATTTCTGTGGGAAAATATGCTGACTTCCAAGTGAGAGGTTAGGAAGTTAAGTACCCTTCATGTAGCCCTAGGAATAAAAATAGGAACATCCCACAACTACCACGCCTGCCATTCTCACCCATGCATGAGCTAGGCTTGTTTAAAGGAGGATAAAAGGAACAGAATTTGTGGGAAATGAGAAGCACAAGGACCAATGTCTGAGAACCAAAATGTAACAAGGGCGTAGGCAGCCCTGAGGTAATGGCTGATGTTATGAGATGCATGGAACTCAGTTAGAGGAGATGAGGAACCTGTGAGATTTGAAGATTGTAAGAAGGAAGGAAGTATAAGAGAAGACGTAGGGCAAGGGGACAGTGATTGTCCGCACCTCCTACTTTCTATCTTCAATTTCCCTTTTATTCTCACAAAAAGTCCTGTTCTCATCTATCTTGATCAAAGGCAAGGAAAGATCCATGTTTTGTTGGCAGGATGCAGGATGCAGTTTCTCATGCCATTCTTTCTTTGCTTGCCATTATTGTCCAGACTCCTCCACTGAGTTAGTGATTATGAGGACAGGCAAATAAATGATGGATGGGAGGTTTCAAGTATATTTCATTATTTTAAATAGTGGCAGAAAGTTGGCAAGTTAAGAACTGACTACAAAAAGCCTCATAGTATGGATTTGACAGCGTTTTTTTTTTTTTTTTATTAAAACCAGATACATATTGGATTGTCCAAGTACTGGTAATAATGAATGTGTCAAAAGGACAAATCTTCAAATACCTTTAAACCACAATTCAGATGTTTTCTTCTTTGAATGATTGACACATCAATTAGATTTCAATATTATTTCTTCACAATTTATGTGGTTATCATTAAAGTTGCCCATTTTAGTTGATGGCCATACTGCCAAGCAACTTCTTCTCTTATAGCCTAAGAGTTTAACCATTTTGCACTACCTTGT
The DNA here is from genome assembly GCA_004027375.1 of Macroglossus sobrinus. Classification (NCBI taxonomy): domain Eukaryota; kingdom Metazoa; phylum Chordata; class Mammalia; order Chiroptera; family Pteropodidae; genus Macroglossus; species Macroglossus sobrinus. The sequence goes on from PVKZ01002378.1 coordinate 126,508, forward strand.
GGCATGCTGTGAAAAAGTTAGCATTAAATAAATTCTGTTGAAGATAGGAATTGCTCTCTATATTATTTTAATGTTTGATAGTCATATGATGATGGTTTTGTGTTAGTTTTACTTTTTTTCTTTAAATAAACAGTTGTATATTTATTATATGATCTTTTCTCCTCCTTCCATACGCTGCTGCTGATTCAATAGAGAGACATCCGATTACAAATGCTATTGATGGAAAGAACACTTGGTGGCAGAGTCCCAGTATTAAGAATGGAATTGAATACCATTATGTGACCATTACACTGGATTTACAGCAGGTAAATGCCTCTTTTTTGTGTGTTTGTTTTTAATCATTTCTTACTTTGAAATGTATCTTGGATTTTTTATTTGTGTAATTCTTAGGTGAAAAGAGACACCTTCTTATCACCCTCCATTATTTTCTTGATACAATGAACAAAAGAGCCTATTCATTTAATATGCTGTTGTATTAAAATATTTGGCATTTATTTCTAAAGCACAACTAAAATGAATTTACAGAAAGAGTTTACTGCTGAATTAAGAACTGATTCTGTTTTGACTAATGAGAGGCAATGAGAAAATACAGATCAACAAAATTTTACAAAGAGAAAATATAATAGTGACATCTTTAAGTTTTCCTCATGGTATGTATCCTGAAAGGTTGTTGGATAATAAGGATTTGAGGAAAATGGCCTCTCATTACTAAGAGTTGAGGAAGCTGTGACATTGATTATTAAATTAAACCCAGGCCACTAAATGTGGTAATAATCCTTGTAGTTGTATAAAATTAATGTTGAAATTTGTTAAGAGTTTGTGTTGCATAGACCTAGGTGCCTTCTACACTTAATTTATTTCTTTTTTTGTTCTCAATATTCAGGTCAGGCTGACACTATTAATCAAGACTCACCATCATCCCAACTCTTTTAGACTTGCAAATAGCATGAAATCTGAAAAAATGTTCTCATAGTTTTCTGCTGTTCCAAATTCAAAAGCTTATTTAATTGATTGAAGACTGAGACTGGAAGCATTGAAGTTAGACTTCACTAACTCAGTCTATTTTTTCTCTCACTCTCTGGAATCAGCATAGGAAAGATTCTTAGCCACTCCTGTCTGGCCCAGTGGAGATAGAATAGAGCCTCAGAGTTTGGGATTAGTAAAGAGGAAATGGCCAAGATAGTTACTGACAGAAACTGTACACTATACAGCCTGTGGGGATTAGCCACCATCTCAGAAGACCAGATAAGAACCAGGCATTTGCAAAATGGATAACATTTGTAATCACTATAGGAACACAACCTTCTGCTTTAAGGTTGGAGATCATTTTGGCCAGGGTGCACACATTCAGGAACTGCAAAGAGCTGGATGGTGGGTCTCACAGCAGACCCTTTTCCCATCCATCCAGAACTCCTTAGGACCTGAGCATCTAGGTAGCATCAAGGGTTCAGTGCTTCAGCTAAATCAGCAACTAACAGATTTATTTTCATCCATGCTAGCAGCTGAATGTTGGCCTTGAGTTAAAGATATTTCTCAGGAAGTCTCAGAGCACTATCAGGAAATGGCAGGTCAAACTACCGCAATGATCAATCATACTTTAGGTCAGTGAAATCTTGTGCATGTATTCCCTGCAAATTCTGTCCTCAAAATAGACTTCATTTCTCTCCTGATAAAGTCAAAGCAGTTCTCCCACTTTATGTAGTCGTTGAAAGTTGGCCTTCCCAGTCAGGAGTGAATCTGTTGTCTATTGCCTCAGGTCCTTTTCTGGGAAAGAGAAACAATAAATAGAGATGGTTAATTGCTCTGGTTTATTCTCTACCTATTCTTTAAGATTGCATATGGAGCTAGAGGGTCAGTTATTGATATAATTCATACAGATCACTTATATTACGTTTTGAGTTCAACCACAATGGTGCATGGTACAATAGATGGTACAATCACAAGTTTTTACTAAACAATTTCTGTCATACCTACCTATCATTATTAATTCAAGAAGTCAAAGACTTCACCTGAAATGGTCATTTTTTTCAATGACCATTTATAATTTTCTTAGTTTGCTTTGTATCTCTACTCATCCTACATGATATCTCAGGAATTAGGTAAATTTAGTCTTGCTTCTTCAAATTAGTTTATTGGCCTTAAGATGAGTGAATACTGAAGACATCTTTCTGGTATAGTTCAGTTTTCATAAAAAGTAGCAGGATTCTGTTTATAATACAGGTCTACCTGACTCCAAAGTCTAGAATATACCCAGTGGAAGTAGTACTGTGATATGACCTCATATGCTCCTCTATGCCAAGATGGTGCCCATTTATGTCTTTCCTTTAGCTCTCCCCTACTTCCTGTAAATCAACGTGCTCCATGTTCAAGAAAATGGGAACACAATCTATAAAATAAAATAAATCTTATTTCTACTTGACTCAGATTTTTAATTTAGTTAATTTAGTTAATGATGTTAAAAGTAAAGCAGATTTGTAATCAGGATTTATAATAGAATTTCTCAGAAAGGAAGGAGATTTAGATCTTTTATTTGACTTTAGATTTTGGAGTAACAAACTATGGAACAGTGTCACAAAACTTACTCGGCTAAAGGGTAAAGCTTCAGGAACACATAATTTAATGCATCAACAACAGAAAAAATGTGGACATCCTTATTTTTTCATTTACTTCTCACAATAAGCCTATAAGGCAGCTAGTATTATTATCCTTATTTAATAATTAAAGACCACTGAGACTTAAAAAAGCTAAGTGACTTGGCCTTTTTAACAAAGTTTATTGTGGGCAGGGCTCAGATTTCAATTTGAATAGTCTGAATTCAGACCCGGAACTATACCAGTATTTCTAAACTGGGATCTGAAGACCTAGCCTGGGGAGCTCATGAGAATTTTTGGTATATAAGAGGTCAATAGTATGGGCTCAAGATATGCCACACTATGGTCTCTTGGTTTCGATGGGAGAATATTGCCAACATCTGTTTTGTTGCAAAATAGGGGACTAGATCTCTCATTTTCTTGCACATTTTAGTATGCTTCTAAAAGAGCATACTTGTCTTTTCTACTTACAGCATGAAGGATTAATAATTATTTGCATAATATGAACTATTATCCAACTGGGAGTCAGGGGCAGAAGTTTTACAATGAATAGGTAAATATCACTAAATCTTTGTCATTAATGCAGTAAGAGGTTTGACCATTTTTTCGTTCTCTTATACATTTTGAGAAGTATAAATTTTAACAAGTGACAATTTATCTTTTGTTATTGGTATATACTCAGCTCCTTCGTATTTTAATTATAAACAACCACCACTGGATTTTCTTGATTAAATCATTACAGATTACACTAGGACATTTCCTTTACATTTTAACATTCAAAATGAGTGCTAGAAAAATATAACAATTTATTGAGAAGAAAGTAGCTACCTATTTTATTAGCTGATTTCTTTAAGATTTGTATTACTAAAGGATTATTCATTTTTCCCAATTGTATTATTTATTCACAGCATACATATCTTGAGCACATGATTTAATCATGCTGTGCTCAAACTACTAGATTAGCAAAATAAATATTATAATATCATGGCAAGAAATTTGAAATAATAAAAATAGCAATATAACTGAATTCCATTTGGCAATTATAGCTTTTGTAATGTTGTAGTATAGGCATAAAATTTTAGTTTAACTATTCCAGTGATGTATATGCAAAAACCCAGTCTGATGACAAAGAAAATATGCATCAATTTATAAGACAATAATAGAGACTTGGAGGTTAACAGATAGTCCAAAACACTCCATTTTATTTCTTTTCTAACTGGATTTTCACCACAATATGTATTATGATTTCTGATCCAATTTTATGCTTTTTTAAATCTGGCCACTTTCTCAAGCCTGCCCTTCAATTTATTTAGGAAGAAAGCTGATTGGTAAATGGGGTAAAACACAGAGGGGCAGCTTTTCAATAGACTTTGTTAATATATATTGATGTTATAGTCTCTCCGTGTGATGCAGGTATGGCATAAATTAGATATATTCATATGTATTAATTCCCTTCATTCCAATAAACAATTCTCTTTTCTATCTGGTTTATCCTCAAAACCAAAAATGTGTTTATCAAGATTGTCTTGCAGTTTCAGAGATTAATTTCCACATATTCTTGACCAGTAAATATTTTATTTACTGACTTCGTAGAAACATATTTAGTGAGATAGGTTAACAGTTTTAAATGAGAGTTATGTTTTGGAAGAATGTCAACTTAGCATTTCTATGCATATATTATGATACTTTTAGAATCTATATGAATAGTATAGAAGCATTTTTTCCTAGAGCCTTGAACCACTAATGTAATGATAGAATCCTCTGTAATAGTAAAGCATGAAATACATTGAGGTATTTAAATGTATTATAATTTCTATATATCCAAAATTTATTTTGTTTAAAATAGTAAGGATAATCAAATTTTCAATCTTAAAGATTATTATTTTCTTATATCACCCTTTCTTCTTATTCCCATTGAAAACATCTGTTGTATAGTATCATATTTGCATAGAGATGCTAAGTCAAAATCCTTCCAAAACATAATTCTCATTTAAAATTGTTAACTTATCTAGAGCATAATTAGCTTCACCTATTGAATAATGAAAAACTGAGATCGATACAATTCATAATTAATCATTCAACAGATATAAAGGGGTATAAACATTATCCCTACATTTAATATCTCACTATCTAAATAAGGAGAGAAGACATATGCACTATATTAAAAAGCCACACAAGACTGAAATAGTCCCAGTAAAATATGTTTTTAATTGATGGAGTCTATTTGATATAAGGATTTCCTTTTGGAGACATCTTTATGAAGGCCTTAGCCCATGGCATGGTGATTAGATGTTTATTTTCCTGTAGTCCCACTAGATTGTGAACTCTCGAAGTCAGAGGTCTTTGATTATTTATATTTATCATGATGCTCAGCATTTAGCCGGAACTCAGTAGATTTGATGAAAGAATGGTGCATGGCTACTCTTCAAAACACTGAATTTTTTTATTGGTACTAATTGGGTGGCTGCTAAATTGATGAATCCAAAACTAACTATAGAGGAGATTATAATCTATATATTCAAAATGTCCTATATGGGTACATCTTGTTTAGTATAGCAGAATATAATTGAAATCATATTTATTTTTACCTGCTTTAATTTTTTGTTTGTTTTACAATTATTGATTCAATGTCACATTTGGGATCAGTAGTTAATTCAAAAATGTATTCTCCTTCTAAATGAATCTGTGCTGACCTTTTAATCATTGATAAAGGTGGCAACCAGCCTTAGTGTCTATATTGTACAGAACATTAGTTCTAATTATCTTCCCTTCTGTCTACTTTTAATACTGTAGTCACATTGATCTTAGTACAAAATCAGATCGCATCACTCCTACCAAAACTCTCTAATGGCTTTCCAATACTCAGTAGGACAAGCACAATGGCACACAAAGAATTACAGGATCTGTACCTCCATTGTCTTTCATCTTTGACTTCTCCCCTCTTCAGTCACCCAGTTGGCTACTTCACTGGCTCATGAAGGCCTTTATTCTTATTGTTCCTGCATCACGGCCTTTGTACTTGCTGTTCCTCCCCAATTTTCATGAAGCCTTTTCTTCACTTCCTCTGGGTTTTTTTTCAAGTGTCACCTTAGCAAGGACATCCCTGATAATTCTCTTTAAAATTGTAAACCCCTGCCTACTTCCTAATCTACTTCCCTGCTTTATTTTTCTCCATAAAATATATTGCTAATTTGCACTGTATATTTTGCTATTTATGTTAAATGTTGTTTATGTTGCTTTTCTAAATACAATTTTCATGAGCGTGGAGATTCTTGTCTTTTTTTTAATTGCTACATTCTAAGCACTTAGAGTAGTGCACAGCACAAAGAGGCATTGGATAAATTTATGTTAAATGAATAAGTGATTAAATAAATGAACAATACAAAACATCAATCCATAATGTAAGACTCTTATTAAAGCTAAGAATTAAACAAAAGATGAAATAATCTCATTGTGTTTGTGAGAAAATATGCTATGCATTTTTTAACTTATGAATTTTCCTTTAGGCCTCAGGTTGAATAACACACAGTAAATTTTCTTACTAGTGCTTTCCTAAACATGTTGTAAACTTTGGTTATATTTGTCACTCTCTGCGTGACTATGTTACATTTATAGCTTTATTTGGGAAAAGTGGATTTTAATCAATTTACATCCCCTTTTGAAACAAAGAAGTCTACGACTGTAGTTTCTTTTAATTGATATTTTATTTCCTAGTGGGAAAAAAATAGATGTAAAAAAAAAGGGGAAAAGGCCAATATGATACTGTTTAAACAAGAGTGTAGACTTAGGATATTATGTATTTTGATATAAAATGCTGATTAAGTTAAACAATATTATGAACATGTAAACGTTTGGAGATGTAGATTCTATTTCAAATAGTGTCAAGATGATTGCCCTAGAAGATAATGCTTAAAACTAGGACATAAATTAGAGAATTGTTATTTTAAACCAGAAATAACAGTACAAAGAAAGATCTATTAAAAATCTATGGGAAAAGACCTGTTAATATTTTTATATCATACAACTTCTGTTATGGAAAATCTGAACAGCACTACCTAAAAAACACAAAATGTGCACTATTTTCTATAACTATCTGATATCTTCTACACATAAAATACAACTGTGTTTCATTATATAGGTGGAATATTGTGTATTCTCCCATTTTATTCTCAAAGTCTAATTTATTTATTTATATATATATGTAATTGTATAACTTGTATATTCTATACACAGATATATTTGTTTTTTTCTAGAGTTGACAATGTATATGTTATTCAATATCATACGTGTTTTAATTTATTGATAATACACATTTTCAATATTACCCTGAGTCTCTAAAATACAAAAATGGCCAGAGGATGAGAATGAGGCTGAGAAAGGAGGAGATATAATTTTGCATAGGTTTCATTTCCTAACCTACCACTTATCAGTTTGTTTACCTTATATAAATTGTCCCAGTTTTATGTTCTTCAATTTGGCCATATGTAAAATGGAGCTAATAGTATCACTTCTTTATTAAGAAGATTATTATAAAAGTACAATGATGTAATGTAGGCAAATAGCCTAGTACACTGTTCTACATTAGTTGATACTCAGTTGCTGGCCTCCTACGCTGAAAATAATGCTAAGTAGAGAATAAATGGTCTAGAGTTGTAAAGGAGTGATGTATAAAAAGCAAAATAAAAATTAGTTTAAGCTCAGAAACAGTTCAATTCTGGACTACTTAAGTGACTTGTACAAGTTTCTCTTGGCATTTAACTTAAGAAAATTATTATATTTAATATATATACAATATTTTATAAAAATTAATATATAGAGAGAAGAAAAACCTAAAAAGTGTCATTTGGGCATTGGAACCCTTTTCTGGTAACTTCCATACTATTCTGTTGTTGATATTATATCTTCTTGATTGTTTGAATTTTTAAACAATTGGAAGTAACCTTATTCATTACTAGTATGCTCTATTTAAAAGTTTTTTTCTGTCAGGTATTATTTATATCAACTTCATTTTGTTATCATTTGCAGGCATTTTTAAAATCATTTTTATTAATTTTAATTTTTCTGACACCTTCCATTTTAGGTATGTCTCATAAACAGTATATAGTAGCTGTTTGATGTTTAATCTGACAATGTTTTTTTAAAAAAAACATTTATTTTCTGTTTATATATATGTATCTAATATTTTTATCAAAGTAAAGCAGAGATACAAAAAAGTTACCTAATCATAAGTGAACAGCTTGATGATTTTTCACAATGTGACCCTACATAAGTAACTAGGACCCAGATCTAGATAACCTACTATCTGAAAATTATATTTATACCCTCTCCTAGTCATTCTTTCCCTTTTCCCTGTGAAGATAACCAACATTCTAACTTTTACTCAACAGTGAAGCCATTTGACCCAGAAGTTTTCTCTGTGAATAGGGTTTTAGTTATAGGTCAATATCTGTAATAGGTGTGGGAATCTTCAGAGTTTTTATTTCTTGTTTTGTTCATTTAGTTGAATTGGGCTTTTCAAGGAATTCAATCATTTCTACTACATTTTCAAATATATTAGTATGAATTTAATTATATACTATTATTACCTTTTTCAATGTATAAACAATCTATAGCGGTGCCCCTTTTTTTCATTCAAGATACTGTTTGTGCAACCTTTTCTTGTCCTTGATATCTTTAATAAATTTTTTATAATTTCATTAGTCTTTTTGAATAGTTATTGTTTTGTCTTGTTTGATTTTCTCTATTGTTAGATTATTTTATTGAATCGAATTCTGCTTTTATGTGTACAGTTTTTTACTGCTAAGTTTTTGAGGGGTTTCATTTATATTTTTTCTATCTTAAAAAGATCTTAAATTATTAATATTTTGGCCTTTCTTTTCCAAAATATATTTATTTAAGAGTACATATTTGCATCTATGCATGGCTTTAGTGGCATATTATAAGTTTGATATGTTGCTTTTTAAATTATCATTTATTTAAAAATATTTTCTACCTTGCATTCTAATTTCTTCTGTGACATATGGGTTATCTAAAAGTAAAGTGTTTCATTTTCAAACTATTGAATATTTTTTCTATCTTTAGTTTTTGTTGTTTATTCTCACTTGATTTCACTGTGGTCAGTATTCTTTCAATTCTTGGAGATTCAGTTTTTGAGATTTGTTTTTATACAACACGTAGTCAGTGACATTTGTGCATTGGGGAAAATGTGGATTCTACAGTTGCTAGCTGCAGTGTTATAAAAAGTCAGTGGGTTATGTATGTGTTTATTTATATATATCAAGGCTATTTTATTAGGGACATACGATTTTAGAATGGGAGCTGTATTAACCCTTTTTAAAATACTATTTCTAGCAATAATTCTATCTTTAAGTTTACTTTCACAACTTCACTAGATTCCTTTATGCTGTTTGCATAATACAGCTTTTTCCATTTCATTTGATGTTCTTATATTTAATGAGTATCTTTTGTGATCAGTCTGTAACAAAATTTATTTAATAAGTTGGACAATCATCATCTTTAAATTGAATATTTAATTCATTTATATTTAATATTACCAATGATATTTAGATTCAAAGTGCCATATTCCCCTCCCATTCATTTTCTATTTGTCTGTTGTTAACTTTTTTTCTGACTTCCTTTCTTTTGGATATTGAAGATTTTTTTCTCATTTATCCTTTTTTTTCTTTTATTAACTTGTATTCTATGTAGTCTTTTTCACTTGTACTAATTACCATAAATATTATAGCATACATCCTTGATGATCAGAACTTGATATAAATTGGTATTTAAATTATTTCCCAGACAAGTCAAAGATCTTAAAATACTTTACCTCCATACTCTCCATCTATGCCACCCTTTGCCCAGGCAGATTTTATTCTATAGTTCTGATGTGTTTAATTCTATGTGTATATTAAACTCCATAGAAAGTAATTGTTACCATCATAAACATGTGATATTTATTTAATTTTAAACACATGTTTAACTTTTTCTGTTCTTTATTTTGTTAGTTACTTCCATCTAAGGTCATTTCACTTGTTTTTTTGTTTGTTTATTTTTTTTTAATGACAGAGTTTGCTGGTAACAAATTCTTTTTTTCCTGAAAATTTTTCTTTTAATTTTTATTAATATTTTTATAAGGAATAAAATTGTTTAGATGTTATTTTCTTTCAGCTCTTTAAAGATTTCATAACATTATTGCCTAGCTTTCAATATGTCAACTGTGAAGTCAGTGAAAGTTTTGATCACTTCTTTGAAAGTAAGGTATCTTTTTTCCTTTCTCTCCTTTCAAGATTTTTCTTTGTCTTTGGTGTTCAAGGATTTGCTACAGTGTGTCTAGGAGTGATTTAATTTGTGTAAACACTGGTTGGAATTCAAAAGCTTCTGGATTCTGGGGATTGATGTCTTTACTGGTTTTAGAAAATTTCCCAGCCAATAATTCTTCAAATGTTGTTCCTGTCCATTCTCTTTTGTTTTTGGGACTCCGCTTATATGAATATTACACTTTTCATCATGTCCATCATGTATTCCATGCTTTTCTTTATTTTCCTCTATTATTTTTTTCCCTCTCTTCTCAAGGTTTCTTTATTACATACAATTTATGGTGACCTATTTTTTAATATACTGATCTGTCTTTGGATATAATCTTTATTAAACACATTTACTGAATCTTTAATTTCAGTAATTCTATGTTTTAGTTCTAGAATTTCCATTTGATACTTTAAAAAATAGATTCCAGACAACTTCTTCATTTAGTCATCTGGAACATATTAAGCAAAGTTATTTTTGTTAATTATATGTCTGATAACTAACATTTGAAACATATGTCAGTCTGTTTCTATTTCCTTTTCCTCCCTTCTTGGTTTTACTGATTCATGGAAAGTTTAGTAGTATTTTTATTAATAATGTCTTAAATGCATTTATTTTTATTCTGCCAAGAGTCGGCCTTTATTCAATTAGCTATTTAGATGTTTTATGGCTTAATTGGGGATGCCGATGGCTGTTTCTTATTTGCCTTTACATCTAGGGGTAAACCTTCAGGGCTCCCAACTAAAACCCGTTCCTTTCCTTTGTGGTTGACTCTGAATTCATATTTTGTCTCCTCAACTTTGTGAGACTTCCCACAGATCTGTTTAGCTTCTTACCTATTATGAACTAATTTCTGCATGATGTTTATCTTCTGGCTTTGTCACCATTTAATGTGGTAAATCTCTTAAAGGCAAAAGCTGAGTTGAAATATAGAGCTAATTTCTCTATGGCTCAAGGCCCGTCTTCTCATAGCCCTGAACTCTAATATTCATCTTCTCATCTTGTGAGATTAATGAAAGCTCTAGAATGTCTCTTTCTCTGCATGCCTCTATTCACCTCTTAGCAAATCAGTGAATACCCTGAGAGAAAAATAACCAGCTCATCCAGATCTATATCCCTTTAATCAAGTCTGGGTGTCTTGCTTATTCTCTGATAACTTAAATGGATGTTTTTAGTATTTTATTCAGCATTTGTAGTTCTTGCCTTAGAGAGAAAATAGAAAATATGTATCTATTCATAGTTTTAAAAACAAAAAATCAGAGCATATATCTGATAAGATTTCTTCTTTTTTTGTGAATTTAAGTAGTATGAATTATTGATTTATCCATACAATACTAATTATTTAGATATTTTGATAGTTAGGAAGAAAGCAAGAAATAATATTTAAAATTAGAATTATCCTGGACAAGGTGAGATGCATGAAATTGTCATCTAAAGTAATCCAAAAGAAAGTAGGTCTTAAGCAGGAGTACCAGGCCCCTTATAGTATCTGCCCTGAATAATACATAAATAAAATTATTTAACAGTAGTACATTTTAAAAATGTAGATTGAGTAACTACTACTTGGCAGGCACTGTTCTAAGCCTTTAAGTCTGGCCATGAGGATACACAAGTTTTTGTTTTTCAGATTTCACATTCTAACTGGGTAAGTAGGGTTGCTGTAGAGAAAAAAGGGGCATAGAAAATTAAGTATATAATTTAGAATAGCAAAAATGTCATGGAAAAAAACAAAACGATAATACAATAGTAATAAAAAGCTACTGTATGTGTTTTATCTATATTTTTGAGAAAGTGGCATTTGAGCTGAGAATTGAATAATAGAAAGTGCCGATTACAGAAAAAGCTGAGCAAAGTTTATACCAGACAGGAACAAACTTGGTGTGCTGGAAAAGGGAAAGAAAGCCAATGTGTCTGGAACACAGTGGTAAAGAACAAAGGCTATAGGAGATAATGTCAGGAGGTATCCAGGTAGACTTGTATTGTATGGGAAATAGTCATGATAAGGAGTTAGATTTAATTCTGAGTGTGGTAAGAGACTTACAATGGGATTTAAGCAAGAAGTAATATGATTTCATTTGTTTTGTTAGAAATATTATCCTGCCTGCTAAAATGGAGAGGATGAAACAGAGTGAAAACTAAGAAACTGTTGCTGTATTTGAGCCAGGAGATGATGACTTAGATAAGGATGGTAGTAGCAGAAATGGATAGAAGTGGTAGGTTAAGATTTACTGTGGTGAATATGAATAGATTTGATGATAGAACGGATATTTATGGGAAAGGTTAGAGCTAGTGATATGAATTTGTATATTACTGGCAAAGAGGGTGTTTTTAACAGTAAGGCCTTGTTTAGGATCACCTAGAAAGAAAGTATAGAGTTAAAAGGTCCTAAAATTAAATCCTAGGCACTTCAAACAGAAGAGAAGAAGGTAAAATTGGAGAAGCCAACATAAAATATATCAAGAAAGAGAGAGTGGCCTACTGTGGCAATGCAGCTGCTGCGAGAGACATATTAAACCACTCAGATATTGGAAATGTCACAATATAAAAACCTACTAAATTTCAGTGGGTAACATTTTTAGCCTGAAAACTTTACTGAAATATTGGCATTTAGCCAATAATAATATCATTAAGACCGTGTGTGTGTGTGTGTGTGTGTGTGTGTGTGTGTGTGTGTTTAATTTATTTAAACTTGCCAATGTTGATTGTGCCATTTTCAAATTAAGGTAACAGCTAATAAAACTGTAAAGGAAAAGAAAAGATTATAGCATCCTTATTAGCCAGGTTGTTTCTAAATATTAAAAGTAATATATTCCCTGTCAAAACACCTCAGTTTTGTTTGTCTTTTCTAATGTTTTAATGTGGCTTTTCAGCTAAGTTTGCTGTCAGAAGGTCAAGGCATATTAATCTCAAATTAGCTGAAACAATAAACACAACTAAAAGAAAAATCGGCCTCATGATGTAGTATAACCAAGGAGATCAGCCCAAGACACTAATGAGCAGTTGCCTTTCTGCATTGGGTCATTATGATTTTATTAACTTAATGAGACAGGTCGGGAAGCAATGATGAATAATCTTTAAGATATGGAGTAAATACTTAATTTAGCTGTCTGCCTTCATAGTACTTACTGTTTCTGTGTTATAATCTTGCAGTGGTAGGCTGGAATATGTCATTTTCTCAGTAATGATATTTAACTAAATATTTTATTTTTGCCTCATCATCATCCTCTCTGCTACTTCTCAATGAATTTATTTCAAATGATAAGTTTTTCTATCCATCAACATTAAAAATAATTTATTTAATGATTCCAGAAACATGGCCATGTTGATAAAATAAAATAGAAATACCAAGAAATGAAATAAAGAAGTAAAAAGATATTTTCCACTGAGTTTAGAATATGCTCAAGAAAATTAAACCAGTCACAATATAGATTCTGCTCTAAGATTAACATTTACTTTATTTTATTATAGTACACATAACAGTTTTCACAGAATTTTTTTTTACAATTAGATAACATCTAGATATCATGATTAGCATATCTCTACCTGCCTTTATGAGATTTCAAGTGGCCCTGTAATTATTTTATGTATGTATCTAGATAAAGATGGGTATGTACCAAGGCACAGAAGATACAGAATGGATGTGTGTCTTAGATCGTTTTGGCCACTATAACAAAATACAACAGAATGGGCGGCTTATAAACAATAGAAATTTACTTCTCACTGATCTGGAGGCTGTAAGTCTGGGACTTCTTCCTGGAGCCTCACATTGCAGAAAGGATAATGGAGTTCTGTGGGGGTCTCCTAGATAAGGACACTAATCCCAATCATGATGCCTCTGACTTCAAAACCTAATCACATTCTAAAAGCTTCACTTCCTGATACCTTCACCTGGGGGATTAAAATTTCAACATATGAATTTTGGAGGGACACAGGCAGTCAGACCTTAGCAGCGTGTTACTATATTTGGTAATGTGATATAGAGTAACCAAATGTCTTTCTCTTAAGAGAAGCTCATGGGGCTTCCTAATTCATCCCTGAAATAGTTCCCATTTTTTACATTGCCTTTTATTATGTCAAAAAGTTTATCTTTGTAAAGATAAACTTTGCATTCACTGACAACAATATTTTTCACTTTCTTTAAAAAGAGACTCTCTGTTCCTCAGTTACACTATTTAAGATTATCCTTTTCTTCTCAATACAAACAGTATTTAACACTTTGGACCACATTTTCACTTAACAGTCAGCCCCTCAGAGTATGCTGATTCATTTTTTAAAATTGTTGTGAAATCCACATAATATAACATTTGCCATCTTAATCATTTTTGAGTGAATAACTTAGTGAATTAAAATATTCACTTTGTCATGTTTCTATCACTAACATCCAACTCCTGGGTTCTTTCCATCTTACAAAACTGAAACTGTGTAGTCATTAATAGTAATTCCTCATTTCCCCCCTCCTCCCAGACCCTGTAAACCACCATTCTCCTTTCTGTCTCTATGAATTTGACTATTCTAGGCACCTCATACAAGTAGGACCATACAATATTTGTCTGTTTGTGACTGGCTTATTTCACTTAGCATATGTTTTCAAGGTCCATCAAGTTGTAGCATGTGTCAGAATATCTTTCCTTGTTAAGGCGGAAGCATTTTATTTTTCCATGCATTTGTTTCCATAGACATTTGGGTTGTTTTTATTTTTTGGCTATTATGATTAAAGCTGCTATGAACTTAGGTATGTGACTGTTTGAGTCTCTGCTTTTGTTTCCTTTTGAATATATACCCAGAAATAAATTGCTGGATGAAAAGCTAATTTTACACACACACACACACACACACACACACACACACACACACACACACACTTTGAGGAACCATCATAGTTTTTCATAACAGCTACACCATTTTACAGTCCCACCAACAGTGTACAGAATTTTCAGTTTTTGCACACCCTTGCCAACACTGTTTCTGCACTTTTTTGTTGTTGTCGATAATCACCATTCAAATGGGTATGAGGTGGTAGGGGTTCAGAATTTTTCTATGATTCTCCAATCTTTCTTGAGATCATTTGGGATAAGTCACTCTGAGAGCTCTATAATAACTTTTAAACCATATGCTGTTGCAAAGAATAGCAGTGAAGAATGCCCATGTAAAATTTGAGAATCTTGAAACATAATAGACATAAGCATTATATTAAAGGAAGTTAAATCCTGGATGATTTTGCTCAGCTTGCTGAAATGTGTTGTCAACAAAAACCTGTGATAACTCAAAGAGTCAGGTAGGAAATGAACTGTTTTATTATTTATGTGACATAGATTTTTATAACAAATAATTTTATAAAATAAATATAGTATGTTGAATACTAGTGTTTAGAAATTCAACAGAAGCATACATGTCTCTGGGGGGTTACTACTGGTACTTTTTAAAAACCTATCTTGTCCTAGATATGGGGTAAAATGTTTTATATGAATCATCTTATGGAGTTTGTTCAACTATTCTATAAGAAAGATATTGTAACAGATGAGAACATCAGAGAGATTTAGTAACTTGGTTAAAATTCATAACTAGCAAGCAATAGAACCAGAGTCTAAACTCAGAGCTCTCTGATTTTAGAGTTTACTCTCTATACTCCAAAGAGACATTCATTCAGTATAATCCTTACTCAAATCTTAGAGTAATTAAAAGCATCAATGTGTCTCTGCTGTATATAATATACATGCCAATAATCACGATGATTGCATTAAAAACTAGAATAAATTAATATAAAAAGTATTAAATTTATAACCCTGTTTTTAAGTTAAAATTAGGATTTACCAAATTTATTATTAACCTCGATGTATATATGTGGAAATAACTTGAAATATTGAGTTGACTTTTCAAATGTCTATGGTGGTTTAGATCATAAAATGTTTTAGAGAGAGTTGTGGCTATATTAAATGCTATTCATTGGTTAATTTAAGTATCTTTTTTTTAAAAATGAATCATGCAGCATTTGTGGGCCTTTGAAAAGAAAATTGGTGGTCATGGAGGGGGTTATAATTGCAGTGGACAAAAAACCATGCTAGAATATTTGAAGAAGATTATCAATGATCCAATTTGGTCAGAATGATTTTCAGTTTAAATCCTTATTACTCCATTTTTAGTGTGATTCATTAAATTTTCTAAGGAAGAGCATTTAACTCTTTCTTGTAATAATGATGAAAAGCTTGCCTGAATGTTTACACATCAAATATCTTTTAAAGTTCATATTACTCAGACATTAAATAGAATTCCATACTCTAAATTTTACAAAAGAAGCATTTCTGTGGACATACAAAATAAATATATTTTTTAGACACAAAACATCACGTGTGTTTAATATCATTGTAAAGAAATACCATTATAAACTTGTTTATATATCAAATATCTGTATTTTTTAAAGTTACATATCTTAGTCAAATATTTTTAAAAACAGTGAGAACTGTGACAGAATAATATTTTATATTTAAAATAAAATTAATATTGGATGATTGCATTAAAAGACATAATTACATACTATGCTGTTTAAATATAGAAATATTTAAAAGTTTTTGATAATGACTTTACAGATTTTCATTACTCATTTCCTGGATGCTGGAGACTAGCATATAATAGGTGCCCAATAAATAGTTGTGGAATAAATGGACATGTTTGCTGAATATCATCTCTAATCTTTCTTCTTTGTGTTACTGTGACATTTATTTTTTAATTGCATTATTTCCCTCCTCTATAAAAACATATAAATTATTCCTTGCTCAGGAATAGCATCAATTGCTATTCCAAACTCCTAGACCTAAATTAACTTTTTAGTAATATAAGTAGTTTAAATATCCAATAAAGATAAGATGTAACTTGTTACTTCTGCAATAGGAGCCCATGTTCAAGTTTCAAAAGAATTTAGTTTCAACAACGATGAAAAAACACATATCTATTGATTTCATAATGTGGATTTTCTGGGTTTTTTTTTTTTGGCAATTCACATAAAGTAGATGATACTCTAAACTGTAAAAAATAAGACTCTTATTTATATGGTTGGTTTTCTGATAATGATTTCTTTTTCTGCCTGTATACTAACTGTATTGACTAGCTTTAATTTCCTTGATTTTCATTCAAACTTCTATTTCTAAAATAATTCATGAACTATATGCTGATGTAAAAGTACATTTTATCAAACATCATTTTATATTTTATTTAAAATCATTACATTTTGCTATTTTCAGTATGGCTTTAAATGAATACTTACAAATCTTATTCTTAAAACATGTTTTTTTATTGGAACTTTTCTACTGATTGTTTTTCCCATATATATCTTGGACTTTTGACATAGGTTTAATAGCAACTGTAGCTGTATTTACAGATTATTTTTTCTCACAAACTTTTTGATATAGATTCTTAAAGACTTGATATAGATTTTTATTGTCTTATAAAAATTAGTCTACAGCCGTACCACCCTAAACGTGTCTGGTCTCGTCTGATCTCAGAAGCTAAGCAGGGTCAGGCCTGGTTAATACTTGGATGGGAGATCACCTAGGAATACCAGGGGCTGTAGGCATGTAAAAAAAGAAAAAAAGAAAAAAAATTAGTCATCAGCATTAACATTTGTGTTAATTTTTTTTCAGTTCTCTTCAACACAGAGACACACACACAACAATAATACATATGCACACACACAAATACACATGCATTTAAAATTGATAGCATATGGTAAATGAAGTTTTATGTCCTTTTTAACTGTTATGTTATATTACATATTTATATTTTTTAACTATGTTTTGTTATATCATGAACATCTTCCTTATGTAATTATATAGTCTTAGAAATTTAGTTTTTTAAAAAATAAATTGCAAACATGAGGTCTCATGACATGTTCCTGCTTCCATATCTCCTTGGGATTGTAGACTTCATGAAATGCAAGGGTAGTATAAGTGAGATAAACACCTCACAGGATCTCTGGAAACATCATGGGCTTTATGGTACCTGCCAATAGCACAGAAGTGAGCAATATGAACTTTCATAACAAGTATTAAGTCTCTTTCAATAATTAAATAAATTTGAAAATATACTCTACCATTGTATTAATTTATAATCCCTTTTCTTCATTCTTTATTCATTACAATAATAAAGCCAAACCAAATCAAACCAAAAAATAATGACGATTAGCAGGTGCATTATAAGTTTAGGTGGGAATGGGCATGCAGGTAGACTTAATCCCCAATTAAAAGACATAAATCTAATTTAGCTTTGTCTCTGTGTATCTGTCTCTTTCTTTCAGTAAAACTTTCAAAATAGATTTATATTCTCTTGCTAACTTTGTATGCAATGTTCTTTCTCTTCAAGATTATATGAAAAGATGGAAGGATATCTAACTATGGGTGGTGAACACACAATGCAATATATACACAACATACTGTTGAATTGTACACTTGAAACTTATTGGATTTTGTAAATCAATGTCACCCCTAATAATTTTTAATACAAAAGAAAGAACAAAATAATAAAATTCCTTCTTTTTCTCTGCAGAAAAAAAGATTATATGAAAAGTGTAACTACTTAAATCCTAAATATCAGCCAAAAAATAAGTGAAAATATTGCTACTGATTATAACTAATATTTAATGAATGCAGGACACCATTCTCAGCACTTTACATGCATTAAGTTTAGTAGTCTTCAAACTTTATGATGGAAATATATTATTATCCAGATGGGGAAAAAATGTGGCACAGAAAAGTTATGAAACTTTTTTAACTGTCAGAGCCTATTTAATATTGCACTTCATTTTGTTCTGCAACCAACAAATTCTCTTGAGCAACAAAGGGAGTGTCACAAATTTTATGGCTCAAAACAGAAGCCCTAATGATTTACTTCCCCTCAAAACATACCTTCTCATTAATAGCAACACTCTTAATCTAGTTGTTCAGGCAAATAAATAAAAATAAACAAAAACCCTGGGAATTTTTCTTGATTATTCTTTTTCATTCACGCTCCTTATCCAGGTTCTGAAAACTCAACCTAAAAAATGTATCCTGAAGCTAACACTTATCAACTGCACCACTATCACCCTAATCTAAGTCACCATCATCGCTCACAAGGACGACTAGAATAGACCCTCTTCATAGCTTACCAAACAACGGCCACAGTAATCTTTTAAAAATATACATTGGATTTCATCACCCCTCTACTCAGAATCATCCAAAGGCTTCCTAACATAGATAAACAAAATTCATATGCCTTGCCACATTCTGTACAGCCTGTATGCTCTGGCTCTGGTATTCTTTTCTAGCATTGTAGCTGACCGTAATCTGTTGCTCCTATTTTATTCTAGCCACATTGATGTTCTGGGGATGAATCAAGTTCGTTCTTGCATTAGGCTCTTTACACTTGCTATTTCCTCTATCTTAAGTTTTCTTTCCTAAGGTCTTGACATGTCTTCATCCCTCATATCAGCAAGATCTCTGCTCGAATGTTAACTTCTCAGAAAATCTTTCCTAGATCACCATCTATTTTAGAAACTTCTACCTAAAATTTCATTATTTATTTATTTACCTTAATTGTTCCAGTGGAGGGCCTGGAAAATGTTTAACAACTGGCTTGCCAGGGGGTAAAAAAAAAAAAAAAAAGCTCTGATTTGTAAAGCTAGCCAATTTTTAGTGTAAATATTCCCATCAGGACTGATTTCAAGTTACCAGCATGATGTCATGCAACAAGGAATTGGAAAGAGATACACACAGTTGGCTTTTTGAAGACGGTAACGCAAGCCAGCTCCAGCACCACATTGGTGTATTGCCTGTTTTTCTAGACTATAAAGTAACTTTGACTTGAGAAAGCAACTTTGTTATCTTCACCACTGTATTTTAACATGTATGTTAAACACTGGCACAATAAATAATGCATTGCTCAAAAATATTGATAGAATAAACTAATCAGTGAACTAACATATATTACTTTTGGGGGCTTTAAAATATCTATGGAAGTACAGAATGTTAGAAACTGCATTAGAAATCTTGGATAACCCAAAGGTGAGAATAATGTTAGCTAAAGCAAATTTGATTGAAAGTATAACTGTTCTTTCCACCCTTCTTAATCAAGGAGCCACCCCAAACCCTGAGTGCTTATTTTCTTTTAAATCTTCCAGAAGAGATACTGAGAATGTGAACATTTAAATGTATTCTATTCATATTCCAATAATTTAATTTGTGTTTAGGCTGCAAAAATTGATCTGAAGTTAGTCCAGTATGCTGTGTACTTTAAGCATTTGATGCATGTCCAAAATGTTGATGTCAAGAATATCTACAATTCAAATTATGACCTTTTTTATTTATATTATAATTTTAAAGTTTATAACCTAGACAGAAAAAAGGACTTAAGAATTTTAATAGTCATACTGGTGCTTTTCACTTCTGTGATGATACTTGATAGTATATTATGCTGAACAGACAAAGAATGGAAGAGTGTCCTCCATACAAAATGTATGTAAAATGTCTATTGACTGCTATTTATGGTCACTATATTTAATAGCATTCTATACTCACTGCCAGACATGAAGACTAGGATAAGAAAAAGTTAAACCTTCATCCTTCATACCTTTTACAATGCTTTGCGAATAGCTACACTTATTTAGCAAAAATCCACAGTATATTTAGTTTTAACACAATCTTGGCTTTCTAATGAAGCACTCTATTAGAGTGCTGTTTATGTTGTCTCTGTTTACAATTATCATTTCACATATGTTTATGGTCAAATCCATGGGTGTTCTGCTGCCATCCATTCTCTGCTTTTAGATGGATTCAATTTATAGTGTCAGATTCTATTACTGATGATCTTGTGGCTTTACTATTCGATATTGAGTATTTGTAGTCAATCAAACTGCTCAAGAAGCCCTATGGATTATTATGTTTTCTGCTTTTGGTATCACAAAGGAGATAGAGCTTGATACTATATTGGTAAAATACTACTTCTGTTTCCCAAAGATATATTGTTCTTTAAGATTTGTGTCTAGACATTGTGATTCAGTATTCTATTGAACAGTAATTTCAGAATCAGAATTCAATGACAGTATTTTGTCATACTTTAAATGTCAGCATGTGTAGGATTTTTCTAATGAAGGCTTTTATGTAAATTAGTTATGTTAAAGGCTGAGAGAATGCTCACAGCAGGACACTTGGCACTATGGATGGTATCCAACATCATTTGTTCTTTTTCCGGATAACTGTAGCCATGGCTTCTTGTGGCTTTTATAACCCATTTAATTAGAAAGATTTCAATGTGAGAACATTGTTCCACACAACTTTTCAGCCAGAATGACATCAGACTTTGAAGTTTTCTTTTTTTTTTTTAAATTTCATTTACACTCTTCACACTTTACTGGCTAGTGAGGTCACCTCTTTAAAACATGGGGTAAAAGCTAGCTTGATAAACTCTTGAAAGAATGCTGTGTTTTGAAAATTTTTATTTTAGAGGGAGAATATGTGATTTAGACATATTTAAGATTATTATCTTTGTATAATTCTACCTGTTAGGTAGGTACACCCTTTAGGCAATGGTGGAGATCACCTCATAGAGATAAACTGACTCCATAAAAGAAGCCTTACACATGAGCCTGCAGGGCTGTGGAAGACAGGACATTCTGAACATCACTCATTTGCAGGGTTACACTGGAGCTGATTCATTGACACATAACATGCATAGAAATCACCTCAGAGGTTTCTTAAATCATTTCAGAGGTTGCACTCTTTTTTTGCTTACTGTATAATTGAATTTAAAAAATTATTATGTATCTATTATTATAAGACATTAAAAGAAATTTATAGAGTATTCTATAGTTTCTCCTGCTAGCAACTTATTACTTAGTTTGGTGGTAAAACAAGGACAAATTTTCTTCTCTACAAAGCAAGATTGAATTGTCATGAGATGCTCAGTTGTTAGTTTGAAATATAAAACGGGTATAAAAATGTGGTTAGGTTAGAAATTAAGATGTAGGAAATATCTATATAAAGAAATGTGTTGAAATATTCATAGACATGAAAGGCATTATTATGCAAAACACAGAATTAGACAAAACTGTATCTATAAACTTTCTCCGTAATTTACTAGTCATGTGAAATGGAACAAGTTACCTAGTATATTAATTTTTTATTGTGGCCATAACAGATTACCACAAATTTAGTGGATTTAAACAACACAAATTTATTATCTTATAATTTAAGAGGTTAGAAGTCTGATATAAGCCTTACTGAGCTAAAATCTAGTTTTGGGCAGTGTTATATTTTCTCTGGAGACTCTAGACTCCATCTCCTCGAGGGCTAAGTACTCATGCTTCATCACTCTGACTTTCTCTTTTGCTTCCCTCTTCTATGTTTATGGATGTTTTTATTTACTTTGGGCCCATTCAGATCACCCAGGATCATCTTCCTATCTCAAAGTGTTTAACTAAATCATATCTGCAGAGTCCCTTTTGCCATATAAGGTAACATATTCACAGGTTCCAGTGATTAAGGTACAATCTTAATCTTTGAGGAGACATTATTTTTTCTATCACACCTACCCTATCATTTCAATTTTCTAATCAGTTCCTGCTTATCTCATAGGATTATTGTTAGCAGAAACCAATCTCTGTATGCTGAAGTGCCTGGCAAAAACTAGACAATAAATATTACTTTCCTATGAGAAAAATTATTAGAACATAAAGAATTGGACTCACCTTTGTTAAAGAAACTTGAATATGAAGAACCACAGCAGGAGCACCCACACAGGGTTTGGAAAGAAATTCAGAGGTGCTGTCTTTTAAATATTCTTTCTGCCTTCACATCTTCTCCCATTGTTTAGTATGGATTTGGAAAAATATTTGTAATAGGGAACTTATTTTTTAGTTCTGAATTATAAATACAATTTTTGAAAGATAAAGACAGTTTCAGAAAGGGGAGAATAGCAAAGTCAAAGGCTGTAGAGACTTCAAACAAAATGGATGGAGGGGAGAAAATATGAGTTTTCTAACAAGGTTGCTGGTATCTCTTCTGAAAGTGATTCAAGTAGGGTGGTAGATGATATATGGACTATAGGAAGTGGTAAAGTAATAAACAGAATATACAGACTATTCTTAAGAACATTCCTAGAGAAGGAAAAAAAAGTGGAGCAATATATAAGCATGAAAATAGCTGATGTTATTTCATTTACAATAGTTAAAGTTTAATATGTGTTAAGTGACTCTGATCTGTTGAAAGAATTCATGAACCAAGATCTGAAAGTTTCATTCTGTCTTTGATTTGCTATTCTACACTGTTAACATTATGTGTCTGACTCTTCTCATCACTACAAATCTTTGCTATTATTTCCCAAATGCTCTGAACTACAGTGATTCATTCATGTCTGCAATGTCATAAATTGGAGAACACGTAGGTTCTTACCTTGGTAACAATAGAAGTACAAAAACAAAGGCAATGCCAGGTATTTCTCCAGGGTGAATAAATTTTAGAAGGCAAGCTTTAAACTGTCACATTTCTGATTGTCTGTGATTCACACCAATATTGTGCTCTGTGATGGCTTCATTGAAAGGACTGTCATGTTCTGTGGAGGACTCAGCCTACCTGCTCTTTTACCAGTAGCTGGTGTGAAAGGCATACTCTTCCAATGGCTTGTTCACATGAGGCAGGTCAATCTTTCAAAACCATAGATGGTTTTATATGAGAGAGAAATATGTGAGGAGAGAACTGATGTCAAGCACAGAGCGAAAGAGAAGGAAATGCTAGTCTTTTACTTGTAGCTAACATTGTTAAAAATAATAACTTAATTAAGCATGAAGTATTAAATGCATTAATAAGCATAATAAGGGAGGACTTTATTCATTCCAATATGGATTCCATTCACTCATGTTACTAGTTTTCTTAAAACTGGACTAAAATTTTGGTACCTTCTGGGCTAGCAATGCTTTTTAAAGTTGATAGTTAATTTTAAAGAATTATTAAGATCTGTTTTTTGAGCTCAGAATACAGTGTAGTCACAGTGTGAAGCAGAGTTAACCATTTATCAAGATAATGAAAAAAAGGCATTAAATGTTTACTGTTTAAGAGGAAGCACTAAATTAGCAGTACTGATAAAATCATTATGTGAAAGAGAATTATTTGTTTATTTAAATGAGATGTATTAGTAATCTTTTTATTCTAATTATGAAAACTTCACAACATACACAGAAGAATAGAGGAGAATACCATAGATCTAGATGAACCCAACGCCAACCTGTAAGAATGAACTCATGACTCTTCTTGTATTGGTTCTATACTTATCCATACCCTGCCTAACACCCCAGATCATTTGGAAGCAAATTTCATATTAAATAAAATTTTATACTATTTTATCTATAAATACTTTAGTATATATCTCTGAAGGATAAGGCTCTTTTGTAAACAAAATCATTGTCACAATAAAGATTAATGCTATTAGTGCTACTTCTTTAATACTAACAAATATACAGAGAATATTGAAATTCATCACATTTTCTTCCATTTTTTTTAACAGTGATTAGTTAAACCAGGATGAACTTGAAGTCACTTATTGCATTTGTTTGATATAGCTCTTATCTCTCTTAATCTATAATCTCATTTTTAAATTTTATTGCAGTTTAATTTTTAAAGAAACCATATTGTTTGTTCAGTAGAGGCTCTCACATTCTAAATTTTGCGAATTATATCCCTGTGGTGCTGTTTACATGCTACTGTATTTTGTGTACACTGATAGTTAAGTTTAAGAGACTTTTTCTGATTTGGGTTCACTTTTGGGGCATGACTGTTTTATAGATGGTGCTATGTGATTCCATTACACTGCAGAAAATGTCTGAATGCCTATCTTTTGGGAATGTTTTTGGCCATAGAGTCATCATTAGAGAGGTCTCCTTTGTTGTAAACAGTAGCATACTATGTAAATGCAGTTTTCTTCATTTTGCTTTTTTATTTAACAATATTTCCCTCTATTTGTTGCTCTTCTGTCTCAGGTTTTCTTGAAGATTCTGTCTTCTTAATTCTTCCAAATCAACTTTATAATCAACTTGTCCAGCTCTAGGAAAAATAATTAATATTTTAATGAAAAATGAAATTGCTTTACATCTATATATTAACTTAGAGAGTGCTGAAAAATATTTTTTTTTAGAGCTAGAAGTTGAGATTTTCTTTCTTACAGAGTACAGTAGAGAAATCCTTCAAATGCTTTTCCATGAGTGGTTAGGCAACGATTAAAACCTTTTTAAAGAAACAATTTCACCAAATAATTGAACATTTTATCTTCAAAGGATTACCATTAGTCATCTAGTTAGATTACTGTTTCTTAGAAATTCTGGAGTGATGGAGTAATTCATTTTCAAATGTATAAACTCTGCATGAGTTTAATGTGAGTATAAAAAATCTGTTTTAATTGAGGGTACAGTGTTTCTGTTTCTCTGGCAACATGGGAACCACTTATCCTGAGGTGAAATGGCTCATTTGCTTACCTGAAACCCATTAAGTTCACACTCAGCAATTACAATATATACTTGGGGAGGGGTGAGAGAATAAAAGGGCTGCACATTATAACCGAGTGACAAATACAAATCATATCAGTATGTGAAATTATTGTAAATGAATTTGTCTGGAAGGAAGTACAGATGGGTAAGAGAACTATTATTCTGGACTCCCCATTACATTCTTCTATGTTTTTTGAAGTAAGTGTAAATTTACAAAGGGGCATAAAACTCACCCAGAAAGTAATAATTGGGTATATAGTCAACTGAATTGTTTAAAGTTTAGATTATCATTTAAACACTTGTTTTGTTAGAGCTTGACTTAAATTTAGGTCTAGTAAAGGTATTACTAAATCTGTATAATGATCTCTTCAAAGAATTTTTAAGATTATAATGAGCAGTTTATTTCCTGTGATTGCTCAGAAATGTTTGCTGGGGAGTAAGAACTCTTGACATGTGGTGTGGTGGGGGTGGGTCTTTGAGTGAATCCTCTATTGTACTGGGATTTTCAATGAATTCCCTCCATTCAGCCCTACTTCTCAGCCCTGCTTCTTGTCAGATCTGCTGCTGTGAGGTTCTGTTGGAGTTCCCCTAGGGCAATGGTCACTTTGAGTACTGTAGGCCATGACCTCTGCTCTCCCTCATCAGCCAACTCTCATGGACCTCCCAGAAAAATGCTGAACTCTCCTCATCCTCTTCTCTTTGTTGTTATTGGTTTCTATTTTATTTCTTTATTCTCTCTTTTGAAGTCTCAGGTGAAAGAGCAGATAATATGAGCTGCATCTATCAATTCAAACACAGAGACATATATACATTTTACACAAAGCTTCCCAGATTATTCCAATGAGTACTCAGCTTGAAAGCTAATAATTTCTAGGTTCCTCTCTCATTCTGATATTGTCTAACTCTCATTATTCTCTGAAGGCTAATATATCTATATGGATAAATAAGAGAATTTGTCAAATATCCTATTAGAACTAAGAATACATGAATTTTCAAAATATATTAGAGATGACATCACAGCACATGAAAATCTTAAAATTCATATCATGGGCAAGAGCAGGTACTAGAATATTAAAAATCTCTTTCAAAATTAAGCAGTTTTGTTATATGGACTTTCTATAGGAAGTTCACAGGCAGACAGCCATGTGGAGAATGAGGTAGGGCTCAATAGTGAGCAGAAATTAGATAGCCACATGTTCTCTTTAAAGATTAGTAAAGAAGAAATGGAAGAGAGTAATTAAGGTCAAACTCTATGAGAAGGACAAAGTGTCATCTTCCATAGAGAGTGGCCTCCATTAATATTTTCATGGCTTTCTCAGGGATCAGCCTATAAAAAACAGAGATCCAGAGCTTTGTTACATCATTAAGCAGTCATTCTTTGGCCTGTCTCTCTTAACCATGTACCAGTGACACACAAAAGCCTCAGTAAATCTCTAAAACACACTATTCTTTGGTAGCATTTTTCTAGATAGGTGATTCTTCTAAAGACAAAGGACTTAGTATAAATTGAGATACTTAGCGTCATAGCAGAGAATATATATATTTTTTAAATCTAGAACCAGCAATGCATGTGCTATAAATTGGTTCTGGATGTTCATTTTATCCACAAAGGTTATAGGTGAGCTAAGGTATTAAGTTCCCGGGCAGCATTCAGAGTGGTCAAAGCCCCTAGGATACTCTCTTCAGGCTGTGAAGGTCTCCTCTTTTACCCCAGTGTTGTACCAATACCCTATCTCAGTCATGATATGAAAAGATTAGAAAGCATCACTATATATGATGGTTATTGTACGTTCCTTGTTACTTTGGAACTGAAGGTTCTTTAGAAAGACTCTATTCTCCAGTTCCGCCCTAAAAGAGAATAAGTTCTTAATACACTGCTTATTATAGCAGGAACTTCTAATACAATTCTTCATCAATGAAGTAATTATATAATATTTTGTTAGGTGACATACAAATGGAATATAAAATTGAAAGTTCTCTTTGTTATGTGTAAAATGTCAAACATTTGGTATTATTTCAAAAGTTATTTTGGATTTTTTATTTATGCACCCAGTTCATGAAAAGTGCCCTCCAACAGAGGAAAATTTGGGAATTGTGTGTGGATGTCTAAGATTCATCAAAGCCTACCTGTCATCGCATTTTTATACTTCTTATAATGAAGTGTTTACTTTCCTCGTTGCACCCCTGGTAGATTGGGATTTTATTCATCTGAAAATAAGATTTTATAACTACTGATTTTGAAGAGTCTTTATACTGAAAACAGAAGACATAGTTAATAAAAGTAGCATAGGTACAGTAGAGAATGATTCTATCAGGGTCATTAAAATTGGAGTGCTTAGAAAAATCACTATTAAAATTTTCACAGCCATTCTCTCATGCCTTCAAAGAATACTCCTATTCATTGTGATTTTCAATAATGCTGTCTACCACATTTTTAAAAGTTTATTCAAAATAGTACATGCCAACTAATTTAATTAATTTTGCATGAAATGTGAAAGAACCCATTGAAAATAAATGAAACGAATATTGTTTTGAAATGGAACTCTTCAAATATTCTCTTAGGAAATGACTTTTTTTCCATGTCACTTATTGCTAGTTGTTATATTGAATTATAGAATCTGTGGGGTTTCTATTATAACTGGTTTTCATGGATTTTATCTATTATTTCAGAGCCAACACAGAAACTTTGAAGTCATATATCTACATTATAGCTCTAAGAGAATTTTGCTTCTGCCTATATTTACTGGCAGAACTGCTTTCTAAACAAATTTTTTTACTGATAATCTCAGTGTATGTTTTGTTTTTCTTATTGGGTACCTAAGGTCTCTAATTATGTTTTGCTATTTCTTTTATTATTGTTTTGTTTTCTATTTTTTAAAAAACTGCATTTTTTTCTAGAAGAAAAGATGCCCATTTGAAATATTTACACAGGTTATTCTTTTCAGAGAACATGCAGTGTTTTGTATTTATTATCTCAGTATTTCTTTCATGGTTTTGATTTTGAAAAAGAAACATTGAGAAGCAGAGGATAAAAGAGTTTAAGTAACTTTCTTGGATCACAGAAATATAACAGGATGGACACCCAAGAGATGTATGTCTTAGTTCCTGAAAGTGACATAATAGGCTCATGTTGACTGGGACTCAAGCTCAAACAAACAGGAAAAGAAAAAGTGTTAAGCTAATAGAAGTAACATGGAAGCATGTTACAATAATTTTGGTTATTCAACGAAATCTAATAAATACCCACTGTTTTAAATGTATTATAATAAAGATAATTGCATCTTTGTCCTTTAGAAGCTCACAATTTAGTTATCTGTATTTTTTATCGTTTTGCTAAAACTGTCACAAGTACTTTAGAATTACCAGAAATTCGGACCATTGTGCTTCTTATTTATAAGAGAAAAAACTATCTTTCTGTATTCTATTAAATTAATCAGTAGGTATGTTCTTCAGTGAACTTATTTATGAAGAAATTTTATGTGAATGAGTTGTTGGATATAGTGTCTAAAATAATTCTTTATGAATAATACCTTAAAAATGAAGAAATAGCAAATATTTTGGATGATGGTTCATGGACTATATTCCATCTTATCCCTATTCTTATCCTTTCTTTGATATGTACTTGTTTTAATTTTTTTATTTTAAAAGTAATTTTATTAAAAACACATTTATGTTAATAAATTTAAATAGCAGGGTATTAGATGAAAAGTAAAAGCTCTCCTCCTTCTCTCCCTGATTCTTTGTTTGCAAATACCAGAGGTAACAGCTTTAATATATTCATGTGTATCATTCCCTAAAAGATCTAAGGTTATTCAAGTATTTACATGCACAAATATGTATAAGTATGTCTACCTGCAATTATACTTCACTATATACCTTTGTAAACATAGATCATAATATTACTCCCCTGGAATGATATTCAATAAAACAGAACAGTCAAGGTCCAGACCAATCAGAACAGATGTTTTGGCTACTCCTTGTTATGCCGGAATAACTGGATGGTCTCAGGGGAAAGGAGGTATTTGGGAGCCTTGGGCAGCAGTGATTAACCAATAAATTAAGAACTCTTTTTATAATTGTGCCTAAAAAGAAACTACCAGCCCTACCTTCAATCATTTGATGTTTTGTGTTTTTTGCCTCACTGCACACAAGTGTGCCTGCCTTCTAGTAAAGATCTCAAAAGATCTCAGACCATTTCAAAAGACCTCCATCAGAGCCACTTATATCACCCCTCCTATACCAATTTTTTATATTTTTAAATTTAGCGCCATAGATGGTGGAATTGTAAGTTAAATTAGTTTGCATTTATCTTTCTAGCCAGGACATTGCATATAAATATTACTCAATGTTTGTACATTATTCTTTTGGACTTTTGGACTGTATTTGTAAAGACGCATTTATGTACTATCACAAAATGTTCAGATTATTTACTTTTTCCATCTTCAAATTTTTACATAGGTTTGGAAATAGAGGATTACCATGTTACTCTCTATTGCCACTCTGATGCCTTTCTTTACCCCCACCCCCTTTTTAAAAACACATGTACCTGTACAGAAGGTACAGAAACCCTTGCTTTAATATGTTCCAGTTTCAGTCAGTTGTCTACTGTAATAGTTCTTCTCTATTGTTTTCTATTTGGAGATGTAGAGGACATAATACTTACTATGGACTACCTAGTCCTTTGCCAGGTACTCTACCTACATTATCTCATTTAATCCAATTTTTTTCTCAGTTGTCTAGTTATTATTGACCCTAATTTGCAGAAAAGGAGGCTGAGTTAGAACAGGAAAATAATCTGTCTGAGGCCACATAAATACTAATGCCACAGTTAGAACTCAGGACTGTGCCTCTAAAACCTTATTTTTTTTTTTGCTGCTTCACACTCTTTATCTGAATGGTAATTTGTGGAGAATTAGGTTGTATAAGTAAGCATATTTTCTAGACTATCAAGCACTATCATCTACAAATTTATAACTCTTACATTATACTCTCTAATACAGTAAGGTGAGTAAATTGGTATGTAATAAATGCTTTAGGTGATCGTGTTTATAATGGAACTTTAAAAATTAGATGAAATGATGTCAAATAGTTATTTTAGAACTGAAATCCAATGTTAAGCCATTTCTTTAAAAGGCATGGCTGTCAAAGTGAAAAAGCTCATCTTCACAAAAGGTATTAAATATGAACACGTAACAATAAAATTATTTTAGAGAGCATAAAGGGTTATGGAACAGAACCTGAAATAAAAACCCATTGGGGCATTAAGTCTTATATTTGATATAAAATAGAACACATTGGAATGCAAAGTCACACATGTTGTCACTCTTCCCCAGGTGTTCCAGATTGCATATGTGATTGTGAAAGCAGCTAACTCTCCTCGTCCAGGCAACTGGATTTTGGAACGGTCGCTTGATGATGTTGAATACAAGCCCTGGCAATATCATGCTATGACGGACACAGAGTGCTTTGCCCTCTACAATATTTCTCCCCGCACTGAACCACCATCATATGCCAAAGACGATGAGGTCATCTGCACTTCATTTTATTCCAAGATACACCCTTTAGAAAACGGAGAGGTAAGATGAGAAAACTCACCATAAGTACATTTAAGATGGCAAAATAGGCCTGTCAGAAGGACTTGAATATATCAGTAATTAATGTCAGGGAGAATTTAAAATAGGATTTAGCAGAAGTACATTTAAATGAGTTATTAAATAAAAAGGAAAAGCCCAAGGTGATTAGAATTTTAACTACCTTCATTTAGTATGTATCTCCCATCTCCAATAAAGATCAGAAAAGAGGAAATGGGTTTAAGCTGGAAAGTCAGTGATTAATTTTACACATAAAGAGACTTTTCTGACAATGAGTAGTGGTCATGATTGGAGAAGGATTGAGACTTTAAAAGAAGCCTTAGTACTGGGTGTACTCTGGTCTGAAGATGGAGGGAAAAAGAGGTGAATTGGGTAAGAAATATAATTCATATAAAGGACCTTAATAAAAATGAACTTCTGTATTTTTATGCTTTTACCACATAGAGCTACAGTGGGATTTCTTTTTGGTCAGGCTTTGCTTACTATCTGCTTAATTATACACTTAATTCAAAAGTGTTTCACTTCTCTATAGCGTCTTTTACCCTATGGTTGAAATTCTAGATTTATTCATTGGCTTTACATT
Organism: Macroglossus sobrinus; assembly: GCA_004027375.1. Lineage (NCBI taxonomy): Eukaryota > Metazoa > Chordata > Mammalia > Chiroptera > Pteropodidae > Macroglossus > Macroglossus sobrinus. Next base: position 158,077 of record PVKZ01002378.1, read on the forward strand.
GCAAATTCAAACCACGACTTCACCTGTTATCAGCTGCGTGACTTGAACCAGTGACTTAAATTTTCTGTGCCTCAGTTTCGTCAATTGTAAATTGTGAACAATAATAATAGTTCTTATTTTATATTATTGTCAGGAAGACTAAATTATTATAAAATATCAGTGCTACCATACATATACACTAGGTGCTCTGTAAGCATTAACTATTTTTGTTATTGCTGAAATAATAAAACAATTATTGTGTAGTTATTATTTCCTTCCTCTCAATTATTCAGACTTTGACTTAGGAACCCTCTTGACCTCTTTAGTATATTTCCCTAATCTGTCTCCCTTCAGTATATGTGGCCTAGCTCCCTTTGTCCTCCCTGCTTATGTACATCTCTATTTATACTCATGTCTCATATTCTCTCCTCAATAGTCCACACACTTAAAGCTAGTCTCTTTTTTATATTCGCATTTTCAGAAAACTTACGCCCACTTCAGCCCATCTAGGGTTATCTCCTTACAGACTTCTAGGAGAAATTTAGATGTTTGACATAAATTTATTGCATTGTCTTTTGGCACTATTATTCTATGAATTTATACCAGTGCCACACTATATTATAAATTCCATGTTCAAAAATATCTGTTTTGGGGAAAAAATTCCAAATGGTGCTCTCAGCAGAAATCTCAATCTGCCAAATGACAAGGAGTCAAATGCAGTGAGTCAAACAGCTGTTCAACCTGCTTTGTACCCAGAAGCATCCAATTCCTGCACAGATTGGCCTGAGGATATGAGTGTAGGGAGGAAGTGCAGAAAGAATATATTTGAGTTTAATTTTTATTACATTTCTCCTGGACTCAGTGTTTACCCATGATTACTAATTATCTTATATTTGTAAAGCTATTCTTTACCTTTAAATAGGTTCAATTCAGAAAATTGGTTGAATAATATAAAATGTACCTAGATAGATATATAACATACAAGTCACATGCATATTCCCAAAGCATACTGTTTCTATTTGGTGGTGGTTCTTCATCCTTTAAACCGTGTCAGACTGTCAACACAGAGCAGACGTGTTGTTTATTTGTTTGTTTAACTGGCTGTATTTTTTTTCACTCCTAGACATTCACTAAAAATACTCATTAATGATGATGACTATTAAGAATAAATTATTTGATTCTCTATCTGTGATATGTTCTTTAAGTCTATTTCTCTCTCTTTGGAAAGTAGATTAGGTGAGAAACAGAAAATAATTTAAAATATTTCAAATCTTTCTGAGTCTGACTTTCTTTCATACACAAAATAGTTTAATATATAAATTGTCCTAAGTCATTTTTTCATTCTAAAGTAGTATAATTTTGGATATTGCCTACAATATAACATTTAGGACTATTCTGAAATTTTTAGATGCCTGTCTCTAATATTTTCCTGACAAGAGACTGTGAAATAAATCTTATTATCATTAACTTTTATGTACTTTTGGATATCTCCTGAAGTATAATTATTATGTACTGTGCTCAAAACTTTTCAGAGAAGTGACAGTCAAGTAAGAGAAGCAAACATATAAACTTGTAAATGCAAAGTAATAGTACGAATGCTACCACAGAAATGTATACAGAGAGAAATAAATTCCCTGCTGGGTGATCCAAAACAACCACATTTAGAAGATGACTTCTCAGAATACAAGAAAATCAGAAATAATTCTTAATATCTCAGAACTTTCTAGGCCAGTATGCAAATTCATTTCCAATATAGCCTATAAGCTAAACTAAGCATATAGCAGAACTCATCTTCATTGTTGTAGGATATCTTCGTCTTTGTTTTTCGGTGGTTTCATTATGATGCTCCAGGTCTGCACTGTCCAACACAATAGTCACTAGCTGTATGTGATTATTTAGTTAAAACTTCAATTAATTAAAATTAAATTAAGTTTCTTGGTGGCATAGCCACATTTCTAGTGCTCAATAGTTACATGTGACTAGCAGCTATCACATTGGATTGCACAGAATAGAACATTTCTATCATTGCACAGTTTTATTAGGAAGTGCTGCTATAAATGATACTTTAAAAAAATTTTTTCTGTATTGAGATTTATTTGGTTAGTTATCTGCACAGTGAAGTCTTCCATTGGTTTAAGAAATAATTCAGTCATTAGCTCTCTAAAATTGTTCCTTCCCTATTCTCTCTCCTCTATAAATACAATTAAAAAGGATTTGAAATCATGTTGCACTGACAGAAACTCACTCTTTTTCCTCTGCTCTCTGGTTTGCCCCATTCTCTGCTCTGCAACCTCCTGCATTGCTTGCAAGAGATCAATAAATGTTAATTATATGTATTCACTAGAAAGATTTTGTAGGACAGTATACAGTTCCCCAGATAACTAGGTTCAGCTACTACCAGGAAAGAGATTAGTCCTGCAGTCTAGCATCCTGGGCTTGCACCCAAAGGGAGAAGAGAAGTTCACTCAGAGCTATGAGATAATCAAGTCTCAGGGCCTGACAAAGGAGGGATAATAGAAGACAATGCAGGGATAACAGTATGACACAGTATGTTGTTATTCAGACTGTAAACAAAAGGAGGCTTTGAGCAGAAGCCTTCAAAGAGCTTCATTTTAGAAAGCCAATTCTGTATCATCAGTGCCAAGAGAGGACTCAGCAGGGTCCCTGTTCTACTTTGCTTTGAGAGAATGATGCTGAGCTCTGGAACAGAAATTGCAGGGTGTGTGTAAAGCAACAAACCTCAGGGAGCCTCCATTATTTTAAGGCCAGACAAAGAAAAAAGCTTTGATGAGAACAACTAAATACCCATACCTCTCCAGCAGTGCTACAGGGAGCCAATTCCATCCAGGGCTACTCTCATCCCTAGTGATGCCTGGGCTGAAAGCTATTGCCCCAAGGTGCTACTGAGAACTGCTAACAAAAACTACCACTTGGGGGGACCACTAAGAACTATGCTTGCAACAGTGGTTCCTCCCACACTTGACTTAGAAATCAGAGAGATCATTTGCAAGAGGGCTATTTCTTTGACTAAGACTCTTAATTCAGTAGATTTGGGAAAGGCTCAGGAAATTCTATCTATATTTTAAATAAATACTCCTGCTGATTTTGATGTCTCTTCTCCCAGCTTAGTGTTCAGATATTTTTAGCCTTCCCAAACTCTAGAGAACAGATCATCAGTTATTTAAGGAAGGGGTATCAGTCAACTTAACTATTTCTAACAGAAGAAAGAGACTAATATGTTTTTTTTCTATTAGAAAACATGAATCTCTGGATGAGTTTGAGCTGTAACTAGGTTACCAGTGGTTGAAGAGGTGGATGAGAAGGGAGAATCATGTTAATAATATTGACAGGAATGGGACAGTATAAATGGTACTGCTTGAGGGGTCCTAGTATTAAAATTATAATAAATTTTTTTCTGCTATATGAGTCTCACTGTGATTAAAATTATTTCTTTTAATTTCTTTGGGTTGCCATTAAACTATGAACTAAATATTCATGGTTGCCATAGAAATTTTTGCTTTAATTTCCTCATACAGAGGGCTTTAAGTTATTTACATATGACTTTTTCTCCATGCCACAACCCTTCCCATTCTCCTTAACTGTAACTCAAAAGAACTTAGATTCAACTTTGATACTGCTTTTGAAACATGGCAGGTTTGTATAAAATTCCCTGGAGAAACCATAATTAATTCTTGAAGGCATATTTTTTTTCCTATAAATTTTATTTAGAGCTTTGATACTATTTTGATTTCCAGTGTGACAGAATTTTATATATACAGACAAAATATGTTTCTTCTTTTTATCACCTGACATTGTGGTGATCCTTAGAATTGCAAATACTAAAGAATGAAGAAACAAACCTAATACCGTATTAAGAAAGGTTTCCAAGATTCTTCTTTGATGTAATATTGTGAAGGGTACAGAATGATTGTATGTGTGACTTTATGTAGAAATATAGAAATCGAAATGAAAAACTAGCTTTTCTCAATTAGCTTTGGAGTTTTTCTTTTACAGAGAATCAGCAGGATATCATTAATTTGTATTTGTTTTAAATATAGATTAAGGAAAATAATTATTTGGGGTTTTAGACTTCTTTTCTCTAAAAATAATTCTTATCTTGACCAATATGGGGCCAATTCATACCTGGAACAACAACAGGAAAGTACCTTATTATAATAAAGTTTACATGCTGTCACCTCCAGTTGGAATACACAGACCATTTGAAATATTTTGGAATTACACACACATAAAATTCATAATTTATTTAAGCATACCTTTGTAATAAAATAAAGATAAAATTAAGAAGATTGTATTCCCCCTTTCTGTTGATCAATTTATAGATTCTCCTCCAACAATATCATGCCTAGAAAGTATCAGTAAATCCTCATTAAATTAATTCAGTATTTAAAAATCATACAGGCCAGAGAAACCAAAGGACAATGGAATCTTAAGAAGATAACACCGATATGTAAGGCCTGACTATCTGTGTTGTGGAGTAGGATCAGAATCTACTGAAATGAAACAGAAGAATAAGCTTCTGTTAAGCTGGGTACAGAAGTGCAGGGTTGTGGCAGAAGGCACAAAGGTGCAGCTTGCTGTCTTCTGTGGTGTTCAGTAGATTTGGCTTTCAGATATAGCTCTGTCACTGATTAAACATGGTGCTTGGACAGGTGAGTAAACTCCAATGTGTGTCTCTGCCAGTTGACGTGATTATAATGAAGATAAAATTAGGTCATTTCTGGTAATGCTTCCTTGTAACCTATATAATGTAATAGCAAATTCTCTAGTTCAATAGCTAACATTAGCTTAAGCCCACCCCTCACAAGGGATGACTGAGCTGGCTTAGACAGTATTGAGAGTGGGGGTCATGGAAGTGGCAGAGCAGTGACATGCTGTTATATGGAATCAACACTAAGGGATACAGGGGTGACTACACAGGACTGAAGGAATAAACATGAGCTTGCTGGAGCTTAAAAGGCCAGAAGACACAGATGAGAGTCTCAATTGCTGATATGGGTTAGCCCAGGAACAGGAAGATAACAGTAATAATAACTAATATTCATTGTATACTTGTTTTATGGCAGATGCTACTATAAGAGTTCACAAGAATAAACACATGTACTAGTACTTGTCTCATTTTACAGTTGAGGAAAAGGTGGTATACAAAGGTCAGATAACTTGCCTGGTGTTCCACAGCTAGTAATTTTTGGAGCTGTGATTTGAATCCAGTGTGTCATCTGAGCACCAGAAAGGCACATGAACAGTCTTCTTCTGTGTCAGGTTTTCTGGCCCCTGAAAGCTCAGGAGTCCTCACCTCCTGGCAGGCTTTCTTTCTGCATGAGCTTATGCAGGCTGGGAATTGTGCCGCTGCCCATTTATTTATTTATTTAGCTTACCAGGATTTAACTTTTTAATGTTTTAGGTTAAAAATTTTTTTAAACTTGTTTTTGTTTTTGATAGGTAGATTACTTCTATTTTGAATATACTAGTTTTAAAATTTTGACTTTCTTATTTTCTTCACACTTTTATATATTTCGCTTATTTTTTTTACCTTTTTAATGATCTTTAATTTACGGCTTTAAGAGTTTTACCTTGATATAATTACATTTATTATATATTTTTCTTCCTCAAACTTTATTCTGGTAAATGATTTATAAATTTTTTCACATTACCATAGACAGAGAAATAGGTCGAAAAATACAGATATGCATATTTACTTTTTGTTTTAGAATTAGATGGGTTCCAGTTGATTAAATACTCGTCAGAATTCGTCTTTAAAAATGTTTTAAATCTGGCTTCTCAAATAACTTTTTCTTATAGTCGTATCAATTTTATTATAGCTTATATTATAAGGTATTTTACAGCATTTTTACCATTTGATTTTTAGATTTTAAAATTTTTATTGTTTAAATATTATTCAGTATGTCTTGTGTTTAATTGTTTTTATTCATTGTTTTCACATGACCAATGGGAAATGTGACCATAAAAACAACACTAAGAATAGCCCACATTAAGAGGGGCCTTGTATATTTATTTTATCCTCCAGTTAGACAGACTATCAGTAGTCTTTTTAGCTCATCTCTAAAGAGCTCCTCTAAAGTTTACTTTTCCTTTAATGTCGAATTCCAAAAATCTAACAGCAACAAAAGATCTACTGACGCACAATTTTCAAAATTTTAGTATTAATATGTATGCATAACTGTTGAAATCCTTTTTAAAATTTATTTTGGGTATCCAGGATCCTAAAACAAGTTATTTCTCTAAAATTTCACCCTGAAACAGTTGAATACTGGATAAATATTTTAAGCACATGAGGAAGGTGGTATACAGGTTTTAATCAAGAGAAGAATCCTCAAAACACATATCTAGTTTGATTTTAATGAAAATCACATTGCAGGAGACCTAATAGAAACAACATAAAGTGTTTTTAGAAAATATTTATTATTATAATTTGCACATAATGTGGCATCAGCTATTGAATATAACCTCTTTCCAGGCATGGTTATGGAATGAGTGTTCTAGTCTGTGAGTGTTCCAGGGGCAACCCCATATTAAATAAGGCAGTGACAAATGGGTAAGATAAGGAACATCTTAAGGACATAATCCATTGTTTCTCTGTGTGTGTCATAGTAAATTTGGGCTGCTTTAACAAAAATACCATCAACTGGGTAGCTTAAACAGCAAATATTTTTATTTTTCCTCAGGATTCTGGTGTTAAGTAGGCCAAGATCAAGGTGCGAACATGGTTGGGTCCTGCTCTCTTCCTGGTTGCCTCACATAGTGGAAAAGGCAGAGAGAGAAACTCTTTAGTATCTCTTCATATAAAGACACTGATTCCATCATGAAGACACCACCCTCATGATCTGATTACCCCCCAAAGGCTTCATCTCCAAATACCATCCCAGTGAGATTAGGGTTTAATATATGAATTCTAGGGACACAAACGCAGTCTGTAGCAGTGGGTTACTCATATAAATAAACAACAGAACCCTTGCTGTGCAGCCCAAGTGTACTTAGAACTCCAGACCTCAGGCATCATATACTTGTTTTAGTTTTTGACCACAAGATTTAATGCCCCACCAAAAGCCCTCTGAATATAGGAATCCTTTAATTCTTTGTCAATTTCTATAAGAAAGGATACAGTGCTTTGTTAGGCAGACTTGAGACCCATTATGATAGCATAATTACTTTTTAAAATAAAATTCTTAAATATCCTAACAAAGTAATCCTTTCTGAAGCCTTAAAAATTGGCACTTAATATCAAAAATAAAAAGTATAATTTTGAAAATAGTTATTCATTTCATGTACATTATAAAAAAGGTTGGAGAAACCAAGGTTTTAAATGACTTCTCAGGGATTTATTACTCCAAACTATGTATAATTATATCAAATATTACATTTGACAGAGATACAATGATTCCCCATCTTATGGTTAATTGTATTAGAAATTTTAAGTAAAGAAGCAGGTGAAACATTTTTTTTTGTTTCATTAAAACTTTAAAAAATGTTTTATTATTTTTTTTAACTTTGGCTCTTGGTAATTCTTTCAAATGATTACCTTTATTGTTAATTAATTAATTAGGTAAAATACTATCAGAACTGAATTGATATCATTTATCTCATTGTCAGAAAAGATAGCCTCCTATACTCTTAAATTTACTTGTTAGTGTTTGGACATATTTTAGATACTTTTCAGTTTTGATCTGAATAAATTTCAGATTTTTTTTAGGCTGATGTTTTTTGTATGAAGAATGCTATATTTTTATGCATTCTATTTTTGGTCAGTGCTAAAATCACTATTCTGTAAAAACATATGTAAAAAATGAAATACAATTTAATAATATGTAGTCTTTAGTTTAAAACATCCAACATGCTTTTCTTCCACATAAATGTCATTGAGATAGGCATGCAAACATTTCATTACACCAGGACCCTATAGAAGAATCTCAAGAAGGGCTGGGTAAACCAAGTGCACATGTGATACTCAACTTGTCATGGAGAAAACCTATATTAAAATTCTCTGAAATGGAAATTATAAACTGTCAGTTATTTGGGTCTCAATTCTAAAGTGTATTGAGATTATAAAATTATGAAGCAGGGATCATATTTGGTGTATACAGAAAGAGGAAAAAAACTATGAAGTGTACTGGATATTATAAGAAGCATTTAAGGCCATTGAAACTCATCTTGTGACTTTAAAATCATATCTGAAGTTAAACAAACATCCCATGGTGGAGTGGCAGGTCATACTATATTTGATGTTATCTGATTACTTTTGCCATATTACCAAAGCAGCGACTAAGCCTTTCAGTTAAGATGAGAATCTTATGGAAAGGAAGAAGATCAGTGGATTAACTATTGTTATTTTATCAATAATATTGGCAATAATTATTTTGTGTATGGTGCACTTGGCATATACCCTTTTATCGGATCATCTCCAAAACCTTGTAGATACTTGAAGACAAAACATTTACTTCGTTTTACAGATAGAGATTAAATAACTTGTTTGTGGTCACACAGTGATAAATGTTAAAATTAATCTCTGGTCTAGATCCAGTTTAAATCTTCTAATGGCAAGACTCATAATGATTTCACCTTATAAACTGAACCCCTTTGATTCAACCCAATGTCTTCTAAATGTGTATTTACCATTGGTCACAAGGGCTGTGTGACACTCTGTGGATAATTAAGTGCCACCCACTATCTCTACTGGGAAAAACCTGAGGGTGTCAATTAATCAGTCTCACACAGGAAAGATATTGTACTATTATCTTTATTGCAGAAGTATATTTGAAAATACAACAAAGGATCTTGAAGCTATTAAAATAAGCTTCTGATCCTTAGGGAAACTATTTCAACACTAGAGTTATCATCAAAAGTCCTTGAGACAAGTAATCTAGGATCCGAATGGTTATGATTACACTTTACAAGCAAACTTGAAAAGATATTAGAAACTGCTTTGCTAGGTTCCCTGCTATGAAATGAAAACTGGAGGAAAATCTACTGCAAAGCATAGTATCCTGAGAATGTATACTATTTTGCACTGTGGCAGACCAACTGCAGCCAGATATTTTTATTAGAAATACGTACGTGAATGACTTTACTGAATTCTGCTACCTGGGAATCACATAAGACATACAATTTAAATTCTAATCATAGGTAGCAAAAATCCTATGATACTCATTCTGCAAAGGAGAATGGCAACCCTGGCAAGATTACAAGTTATAAAATTACTTCTGCCTAGTGTAAATTTGTTCTTCAGCTTCATTCAGTAATAAGAATTATTTATTTTCTTATTCCGCAGATAAATGTCTTCTAAAACCAAGCCTACTGTTAGGTTGAGCTTTATGAAATTGCCAATATTTGACTATTTTTAGTCAATAAAAATGCAGTTTCATATGGTTAGACTAAAATATGTCAAAGCATGAATAGAAATACTTGCAGAAACTTAAACTGTCCTAAACATGTACAAATTATTTTGGCAACACTATTAAAGGAAAATTAAGCTCATCACTGAAGCAGTAACTTATAACTATAATAATTTATATGAGTTATTTTGTGAAGGTCTTTCTTTACTGTGTTAGGAATATGGTGAATATTAATCTAAAAATGAGTCATACTGCACTTGTTTCTTCATTTTTGGTGGCAGGGAGAGTAGCGAATAGCATTTATATATGAATAATCAGGCATTATGTCTAGTGCCATGGGGAACTTTGTAGAAGTTAAAAGTATATCGGCTGCTAGTAATAAGTTTGAGAATTCTGTTGTTTTGGGTTATAAAGTGTAAAATATGTGTGTGTATACCTGTTTCTACACAAACACATTTCATTCAGTACCCTTATATGTGCCATATAATCACGTGTAGATATTAGTTCTATCAGGAATGATAACTACTACCACCTTCTCAGAGGCATTTCAAATATTGTTAAACCTGACATCCAACTTACAGCAGTTATCTACTATTCTTTTCAGGATGAATTACCTTATTGCAAAACTTTTGGTGAAAATTCTTAAAGCTTATGTCAGGAAAAAAAATCTTTTTATTGTTTTTTTGAAGAAAAAATCATAGTAATGATTTAATGTTTTTCCTTCTTATCTCTACATTTGTTCTTTTTATCAGTGGATAAAAAACATTTTGCTCTTCCTTGCTATAATTTGGTATGTCGCATCTCTTTATCTTATAACAAGATAAACTTTGGTGTTGAATTAGCTGTAGTAGAGCAACTCCATACATTAATCACTAAAAGCAGTATTACCAAAAAGATAGGATATCAAAAATATGGCTAGGACACAGTTTTAGTTCAACCACCAAGTGCTATTATGAATACATTTTATGGGTTTATGTAGCCAGTGAGTAGTCCTCAACATTGGCTATTGTTTGCCACTAACAAATACTGATCACCATGTATGTGGCAAATGTTGTCTTAGATTTAGAGATTAAATGACATTATACTTTGAGAGAATAAAATAAGAGATTAAATAAATCAGGGAAGACATCTTCGAGTTTCGGAGAAGGTGGTAAAGGCATGCCTAGCATAGAAATGTATTGGTGAGAGAGGGGGGTGGGGAGCGAGAAAAGGAAAAAGAGAGAATATGGCAGTGACCTGTCTTAGGAATTGCATGGTTGCCACATATTAAATGTTGGAAGGAGTGATGAGAGATAGGTTGTGTTCATAGCAATTGCTTTGACTCACCATGATTACTTCAGCTACTGAATATTTGAATAAATTGAGTAGGAAGGCTGTCTGTATTGAGCTGTTAAAACAGTTTTAGAATGAGGAAATTCAATTTTAAGCTCATACTTCGGGGGAAAAAAGCACCTGCCTTGCAGAAACATGTCACAGAAACAGATTTTAGAAGAGCAGAATAATTCTAGCTAAATTCTTGTTAAAATAAAATTATATGTTTATCAGCATAAGGAACAAAAGAACTTCTTTGTTTTTGTTTATAAAATGTATTCTGTTTTGTAAGTCTTTTCCAACAAGTCTCACATAATGATGAGTTCACTCTAGCATGAGAGACTTATTACTAGAGTTGCAACGTTTCAGCCCCTTGTTTTCCTCGTAGTGTTTTTTGTTTTGTTTTGTTTTTTAATCAGTCTTTTCATTGAGAAGTGACTTTTTTAAATAATTCTCCCCAAATAAGCATGGGGTAATGTTTGATGTCTAAGTTGCTATTACAGATGAAGCAGCCCAGTTGGCAGAATATGAATGTACTTGTATTGCTGGGCTCCATGCTAAGGAAAGCATATACATTTTTCTTGACACAATGGCTAGCTGAAAGCACCAGGGAACTGATAGAAAGATAGAATTTATAGAACTGTAGAGAGAATAGAAAAGCCAAAAGCAAAGTAACCCATTTTGTCAGCATTTACATTGTGTTGTTTGGGTGCTATGACATATAGTCTCTATTAATTAATTCCATTAAGCATCTGATACTTGCTAATAAGTCTAAACCATTTACATGGATGATGTTAAATATAGACAAATAAATGGACAAACAATAATGACTCTCTGTGACCACAGAAGGAGTATCTTAACTTAGACAGAGAATTGCAAATGTTCTCAGGAAGCCAAATAATTAGGACAGTAGCAAAATGTCCTAATGTGGGGGAAATGGTGTCCTGGCTACATAATGTGTTTATTCCCATCTTCTTACCGGCAGAGCCACTCTGCTACAATTTGTCAGGGCTCACTAGTGTCTTCCAGGAACCCCAGGAGGGGAAGTTTAGGGTGTAACCAGGCTAGTGAGACTCTGCATAGGGGCTGAGAGGAGAAAATGGTTGGTTCAGGGCATTTTATCCCTACCCTTGGGAAAATAGCCCAATTGGTGCCTAACTTTTTTTTCTGAAAATAGCATAGGTAATTTTTCAGCCAAATGAGATGTTTATCAAACAGGGAAACAATGGCAGAATGTGGAGAGGAGCTGATGTCAGTGCTTTCAATGACACTAAAATTTGTTTTAAAATAATAAAAGAAACAGAATCTCCAAGCATGTTAGACTCCAAAATTGGAAGCAAAATAAATCAAATAATAACAAATAGGATATTTACAAGTATTTCTATATATTAAAAATATATATAAAGAAGAGACTCATAAAGTACAAGGTAAATGCAATCAAGGTTAAAAGATTTAAAATCATTAGGTCAAGAGCAATAGGTAAAATATATGCCAAACCAAATAATACTTTGATATTCTAGTCTGGAATGAAGATTTGAGGTTATTTTGAAAAATAATATCACCATGACTCTGTCCAGAACTCACAGCTGCAGAAAGAGAAGTAAACAAGTGATCCTATTAGAAGACTGCAAGGTTAAAGAACAACCGAAGAAAAAATTCAATGAAACTCTCGTTAGTTCCCAGTGGTATGATTATAGCAGATACAATTCCCTAAAGAAAAACTATAAAAGGATGTTTTCTAGAGATAAGAATACAAATAAAGTTGCTTGCTTGTTTGTTTTTAAATCAGATAACAAGAATGAAGATTAGGTAAAGGATGTTTTTTGTATTTGCTTTTAAAATTATCTCTGTATTTTATATGCAGTAATTTAACAGAATATCTTTTCCCACTGTCTTTTCATAGGTCCTTCCATGTTGAAAGATGCTACTGTTTACTAGGCGTTGCTAAAAGCTATTGAGTTCCATGAGAGAGAGAACCATGACTTACTCCTGTTTGCATTTCCCCACTCCTCATTTTACATCACATAAACATATATATAAGGTCTCCCAGGCCTGTAGCCAAATCAGGCTATACTGGTCTGGGAGTTGAAAGAGCGACTTAATTTACCTAGGGTGACCATCTTGATCATTGAACCAACTGGTTTTCACATTTGTAACAGAAAATTAACTCTTTAGAATTTTATAGTATTTGCATGTGTCATTCATTTTGGGCTAGAGCTATACCAAATTTCCAGGAAAATAAAGAACAGAAAAGTAATCAATTATTCTGGATTCAAATATAAACATCTACATAAGAATAGTAATAGAAAAATATATTTTCATGACTTTTTTTTTATTTTGTCTCTTCTTTTGGGATATCTCAAAGATCTATACTTTTCAACCGAAAAATGACAGACAAATTGCCATGAAAGCCCCAGAATATTATTCTTCAGACAGTGTATTAATTACTCAAGTCAGGAAACATTTAATTTTATAATCCTATTTCATCATTTAAGAGAATACTTTTTAAAAAGCTGAGAAATAGCTGGTCTCCAAAATGGTATCTTCACTTTGATTTCTTTTTTGTAATTAATTTCCAGTTTAGTTTTCTTTTAAGCCTCTGGTATTCTGGGTGATTATTTTGTAGCATCTGGGTAATTTTATGTTAACATCTGGAATTGAGGGTTTTTTTTATTTGTCTGATGCATATAGAATATTTCTGTAAGAAATGTATTTTTTCCAGCTGCTGTTTATTCATTTCAAAGAGACATGGTTAAGTGAGTGTAACAGCCTCTAAAATTCCTGAGGAAACACAAAGCATGTTTAATACAAAGTCCTGTCAGTCTGTTTTTTCCCCTACCAGCTTTTCCCATGGCAGAAGTAGTTTAGATCCTCCAGGAGGAAAACTTTTGAATGGTAACAAGTGGTCTTGTTGAACTCATGAGCCTTGCTTTGGAATTTTGGTCTGGCAGTCAATAGCTATGTAACCTTGGACAACTCTTTGAAGTCCAGTTTTCTTATCTCAAAATAGAGAAGTATAAATACATGTCTCCCAACATCGGTCATGTTGAATGAGATAATTTATAAAAAACATGTGACTCAAGGAGTTGGGACACTCAGTAAATAACAGTCCTTATAATCATTTACATCTATATATATTCAGAATGCAATCTAGAATTTCTTCTTTTCCTTATCTCCTAGGGTTTTTATGTATGCAGTTAGCAGGTTGGAGATTTATGCAAGGTTTTGGAGAGCTGCAACCGAATCTTAGCTTTTAAAAACTTGCTTTTTGTGTGGAAAAAGAAGGAAAGAATCAAGCTCACTAAAGACATTATAGTGGAAACGAGAATAGCTTTTGTAGCACAGGCTATGCAATGTACTTGCAAAGTGACTTGAATTTTTAAGCAATGCTTTGGAATTCATATACTAAGATAATATCTTTAAGTCCAAGCTATTGAGATGGTAGGCATAAAAGAATTCTATGCTCATTATTATTCATGAAATATTGTTTAAAATGTTTTGTGACTTTTTGGAGTTTGTTGTTTTTATATCGTTGACCTATTAATTAGTTTCGACTCTAAATGATTTTGTTCATTTCCCCTCCAAAATTATTTACCTTCAAAGATAAAACTTTATAATATTGAGTTAATCAAGGAATGTACTGAAGATTATGAACACAGCTCTAAGTAGTTCTAAAGTCTCTTGATTGTTCTTGGGATATGAGTAAAACCAAGACATTTAATGTAAAAGGTTTTTATTTATTTAGTTGTATAATTTTTTTATATCTTTGTTAAAAAATTAGCAGCTTTATTTTATTTTCACAGGTTAAAAGGCATTTTTCAGGGGAACATGAATTAACAGAGTTTCCGAGGAATGATTTTAATAACATGAATTTCACACCTTGTTTCTGAGAATCCAATAATTTTCTTAAATACGTTCCTTCCTGTATTCTTATGTTACCTTAAAGAAATCGAGGATTTGCAGCTTGTTTAGTTTTTCATTTTTTTCCTTAAGCTTAGCAGCGTTGATGCTCAATCATAATAGGTAATACTAGATGTTTGAAGAAATGAAGATAAAACAAATGAATTTATTACTGTTGTTTAAAGAAATATCATTAAATAAAGAGATATCCCCTATTATACTTCCAATTAGTTCCAAGGAAAGTGTCAAGTTTGTAACTTTAAACTTATAAAAAATTAAAGGAATAGGAACATTTACTGCTCATCTGGAATGAGTTAGTTATTGTAGCCAAACTCTTAATTTAATTTAGAATTTTCAGACAATTGGGGCAAAATAAAAAAAGAAAATGTTAAATTATGTAGTTTCCTTGTCTGATAAAGGAGACCTTCCAAATTTTCAAGACAAACATTTTCTTGGCAATGAATTCTTAGAGAAAATTTTAATGTAGTCCTTATGCAAAGACTTCAGATAGCAAGACATACCAGATTTTCCAGCATAACTAGTACAAAGGGCAAGGTTACTTGTTTATTTCTACCACATAAGAATGCTAAGGATATAAATTTAAAATTTTCACTTAATAATAATATTTGTGTTTCTGAGAAACTAGTGTAATATGATTCGGTTCCATTATTTTTTGACAGTCTACTTAACCTAGGTAGAAGCCCTGGGGATGGATATGTAATGTACTTGTCTTGCTGTTACTCTCAGATATCAAATGTATAGGCAAATCTATAGGATCGAATTACTTAATAGTGATTTAAGCATGGATATTTGTTATTGCTGGGGAGTCTTCTGTGTGATTAACATAGAATATGTACTAGTAACCAAATGGAGAGCTAGCCTACTGCCACACAAAAGTATATTGTCAGGTAATCTGTGGTAGAACCATTGTATTTTCCCCAACATACATTTTGAGTTATAATAGCTAACATTTATTGATCCTTTGCAATGTGCCAGATGCCATTCTAAGTGTGTTGTGTATTTTAACTCATCAGACTCTCACAATAATTTCATGTAGTAGGCACTGTCATTGTTCCCATTTTACAAGTGAGGCAAGTGCAGGCCAGTATTACCTTACTCAAGTTTATACAGCTAATTAATGACAGCACCAGGATTTGAACCTAACCATAGTCATGAACTTACCCTCAACCTGCTTATGAATTTGTATTAGTTGGTAGACTTTATAGAATGGATATTTTTAACCCTTTTATATAAGGTAAAAGGAATTTTGACATGAGCAGTAGTAAAGGGAGCAAAAACTAAAATTTGCTTGCCTTAACTGTGACAGAACATCAATGTGACTCCCTGCCAAGTATCTGATTATGAAGTGAATTGTGTTGTGATAGCAGGCTAAGATGAAGAAAGTAAGAAATGCACTCTGAAATAGCCGAATGAATGGATTAACCTATTGCATGACATCAGACTGGAAAATAGGGTTTATCTTACAGACATTATTGTGATCTAAAGGAAAATGTGTTTGTTTGGAGTAAAAAATAAAAATAAAAACAATTTAATTTCCAATTCTACCACTCAGAGTCTCTGTAACCTCCTAGCCTTTACTTTTTCTTGGACCTTTGGTTTGCCTTTGTAGAAGCTCATTTTTTTTTTATCAATACATTGGTTTGAAATTCCTGTTTACTCTCTAGCTTTGTTGTGATACCAAATAAAATACTGTATGTGCATACACATGTAGATTCCAAAGAATATGCAAATACATGGTATTCACACATATTTGTCATAAACGAAAGACATGCATCCAATTAACATACAAGCTGTACAAAGTTATTTTGGTTCATTCAAAAAAATTACAAAGACTTATTTAAAGATCCAAAATTTTATTTTCTCTCTTACTCTCAGTCCTCATGAATCTCTATGTAAGAGAGATACCATTGACAATAAAGTTGAAAATTGAGTTAAATATTTTGGGATTTCTGAGCACAATTAGTGAAAATCTATAATGTAATCATTTGTATAATTTTTAAAGTTTATCATTAAAAAAGGAAAAGTCAGATTTAAGTGAAATAAAACATAAGCTTTGTTCTGTGGAACACTATCACACACACACAAAATGACATGAATAGACTAACAAATTTTTGGATTTACCACATATTTAGATTAAAAATGTATAATTATTTTGTAAATATAAATGTTATGGGATTTCGGGTTCAAAAATTAAGAAAAGAAGTGAAATAATTTTGCAAAGTTTATTTAAAGATATGATTAGTATACCATAAAATATATGGTTTCTAGATACAACTTCGACAGCCTTAGAAATCAGACTTTCTTGCAGAGATGACTTCACTTTTGTTTAAAGGTTTATTTATCCTCTATTAAGTCATCTTTCTAAGGCTTTTCAGTAAGTCTCTTCCAACTGGGTTGAGAAATTTTTAAGCAAAGTAGTATCCTGGAGAGTCAACACAATCTTTTGCTATTGCATTTGCTAGGACTTAGAATGAAGGTAAAATATACAGGAAGTTGTAGAAGTGAGCACTCTAGAAGAATCCAAATGCACCTAATGTCTTCTCCTGCTACTCCCTTATTGGTTTTAATTTAAAAAAAAAATAGCTTCTGAATCGCAAGGATATTTTAAGCCACATGAATCAGTATTAACTTTTCAAGGAGATGTTTCAAGGAGACTTTAAATACTGAAATGATTAACAATATCTGAAGTAAAATTGCCCAGACTGTGTGGTGGTAGTGGTTGAGAATAAATATTAGTCTAGATGCCCCTGCTGAGTATAATACAAAGACCTCCTCCTTCCCCATTATCCTTCACTCATGGTGGGCCTGGGTTGTATTTTCAGAAATAATTACTTACAGAGCACTTATAAAAATAAATGAATCGCCCTCTTCACTGTGTTTCTTTCATTTGGGGTCGTTTGTCTACCAGGCTGTTAATTGGGAGATTTGCTAATTTAATAAGAAAAAATATTTACTATTTCTTTGAAGACCTCAGATATACTTCCAATTTTTATTTTAAACCCCCTTGATGCTGTTGTTTACCATGCATTTTACTTAATTTGAATATTTTAATTTCACACAAGTCGTTTCTGTAGATTAACAGCTTTCCATTCTGGTTATATCTAATCATATCTTCTATGTATTTTCAATGGTGTGTCTGCTATTTCAAAGATCTTGAACTTTATACAAATTAAAAATGGCAGAGTCTCATGACATCTGGAATAAAAACTGGAAGCTCTGGAAGGAGGGCCTAAGAAATAAGCTCAAATTTAGAAATGGAATGCTTTAGAAAAATAAAATAATCTTGTTAATGAAGCTCTAGATTAGACCTTCTAATTCTATTATAAATTGATTATAAGAAGATTATATCCTGGAAACTATGGGTAAAGGCTGTGGATCAAAGAAATTATAAGGTGGTAGCAAATTGGAAATAATATATTTTGAAATTATAATTAAAATTATCTGGAGTCAATTTTCTAAGGCATTGAACTATTAAAGATTTATGAGTTGCCTAAAATCTTAAATCTTTTCTGAAGTAATCATTTCAATTGAGATAAAGGAAAGGTATCTTATTTGCTGCTTCACTGCTTAAACCAGCGTGAAAAAAATCAAATGTGTGATTACTATTCATTATTATGATGTTTATTGCAAAATTATGGTTAACCCTTAAAATTATGTGAAAAGAGACCACTAAATGTTTTAGTCTTTTCTTAAGACTTATAAGTAGAACTTAAAAATTCTCTAAACCTGTTTATCTGTACTTGAGTCTATAGCTAAATGCCCTATGAAAACTTTAGGGTTAATTCTATGTAAATCTTTCATTGTATCAACAGGTAATTTATAACTGATTAACCATATGGAAGGAAATAGATTTTTTCCCCCAACCACATTAGTGCAGTCAACATTTACAATGTTGTTTTTGAAAAAAAAATTATAGCAGAATTTATTTCCTGTTTGTCAAATGTTCCTGCCTGAGATAGCACCAACATAGACTTCTGTGTTTTCCCTTCAGTGTGCAAATATGCTCTTAATCACAAACACATCTTTATTAATACTTGTCCAAACTGAGAACTTAGAGAACTGTGACACAGGATGCCTTCATGCTAGTGTTTTCTTCATAAGCCTTTGGAAATCTATGGGAAGCCCTATAGCACTAGAAAGAACATTGAGAGGTAGGATTATATATGAAATTTATTACCTGATTTTCTCTAAATGATGCTTATGTGAATATTTGTAACTTGCAGTTTGGGGACTGAATGATCTCCGGGTTTGCTGGCAGGAGTTATTTGTCTGTGGCAGAGTTCATTCCTTGAGTTGGCATGCTCCAGCTCACCTATGTACCTCCTGGTGCATGTACTACTGGACTGGAATCCTAGGTGCTGTCATTCACTACCTGTTTGCTCTTGCACAAGTTCTTTAACCTCTCTGAGCCTGTTTCCTCATCTGCATAACCAAGGAACATAATAATACCTTTCTAACACTAGTAGTAAAATAAGATAAACAAATTATAAAATCAGCATATAAATGTCTATTTTTAAATTATTACCACTTAAAGTCATCTAAACCATATGGTGCTTTCTTGAAAAGGTAGTTCTATTTTGATTAATAGACCAGATCCAAAAGCTTAAGCCTAACTTCTGATGACAAACTGGAAAATTGGTTATAAATTTTGAAACCAGAAGCACGTTCATCTTTGTTCTAGACTATCATTTCAAGGCTATTTATAGAGTAAACAGCATTGAAAAATAGAAATAGTGTCTGCCTTTGAAACAAAGGGAAGGGTTGCTTACAGACTTGGAAGATATAAAGAGTGTCTCCCTCCAGAGGAGAGGGCAAGCATGCTTACTGTCCAGAGTAAAAGATTTGCATTCCTTACACTTAGGATTCATCTGTAACACAACCCAGTGGAGTCAGGTATCATCTGGTTCTCATTGTATCTCTCTGGGGAAATGAGGCTCAGAGACTGGCATCAAATATGTTGATGCTCGTGTTCCCTTTGTGCTATGAGTAACAAATTCCTTTTTCCCTGTTGTAGGAATCTCATATGTTCTGCCAGCATTCATGAAACCATGTCAGTCTAACTTGTTATGTTGCAAATAAGGTAAAATTTAAAATCTAAGACCCTTCACGGTCTTTTTTAAGCAACGGCTTTATCAAGATATATTTCATACAACACAAAATTTAAAAATTTTAACTGTGTGATTTAGTTGTATTTAGTATATTCACTGAGTTGTGCAATCATCATTACAATCTAATTTTAGAACATTTTCAACACTCCAAAAAAAAAAAATTCTATACACATTGACATTCATTCCCCATTACTGCCCTCTCGTACTCCCAGCTGTGTTGCATTGGTTTTAGAGCACATAGAGGGGAGGGTGTAGGCAGGAGAGCAATTAAGAGACTTTTGCAGTACTTCAAGGGATAAATGATAGTGGATTAGACTATGGTGGGAGAATTGAGGGTGGTGAGAGTGTTTGAATGGAAGATATGTTTTATAAGTAGAGCCAACAGGATTTCCTTACCAATAGAATCTGCCAGGAGGATTTGCTAGTGCATTTCTTTGAGGTCAGAGAGAGAGAGAGAATGAGATAAGTATGAGTCCATGGTTTTTGTCCTGAGCAACTAGAAGGATTGAGTTACTATTAAATGAGGTTGAATACAGATAGTATACAGTAGTCTCGAGCTCAGATGAGAAATACTGCTTAAAGATATGAATCTGAGCATTTAAAGCCACGAGACTGTACAAGGTTACCCAGGAAGTACATGGAGTCTAAGAAGAAAAACAGTCCTAGAACTGAACCCTGGGGCACTTCAAACTTCAGAGGTCAGAGAGATGAGGTAAAATGCAAAATCAAAGAGCAAACACACAGTTTGGGGCAGAGATTTCTTGCAAGAACATTGCAAGCATTACATATTCTCTTTGTTGCAGGATTTGAAATTACTCTTTCGGGAAATGTGTACTCAGACCTTAGTGTGATTTATATAATAAACAAATGACTATTTGGTAATTCTGTTTGATTCCTAAAAAACATAAAATTTTATTAAATAAACCTCTTCAGGGGAAAGGGCATCAGGCCCATAAAACACTTGACCAGAGTTTTTCAGGGAAGATGTGGAGAAATGCAAGCTTTGTTCTACATTAAACAAAAGCAAACAAACTAGCATATGCTATTTTATGTCCCTCAAGATCCACATTCCAAATTGTCATATACGATCTGACATATTGTATATTCAAGTGAATATCACACTTGATTTTATAGTATATTCTTGAAATAAGATCTGAAGGATGAACTGTCAACTTAGAGACTTGCTCTGAAAAAATGTTATGGTATAAATTATATAATTAGTTTTTTTATTCTGGCCTTTGGTTATATTTGTAAGGCTTTGAAAGTATTTTTTTAAGTACAATTTTATTTATATTATAAAAGTCTTGCCAGTAGAATATTATATATTGAAAAAAAAACACCCACCACATCATTCATATGAATTTCCTCTCCACTATAATATGTATGAATTAAGAAATATTTTTATTTTTATGTCAAACTAAGGTGGTGTCTTACATGATGGAAAACATCTGGATGAAACTGAAAAGTATAGTCAGTCATCAATGTTTATTATTATCTTGATATTTTATGTCAGGGAAATGATAAATCATAATTAGCATTTCAATTTGTCAAACAGATGTTCATTGAAATACAAACACAATTTATTTCACAAGCTGGAAGGACATTTTAGATGACTCATAATTGTTCTTCTGTTTCTCAAAGATAAAGAGAAATAAAGTTTATTAACAATTCATTTGATAATGTGTACAGATAGGGTATATTACTTTATAAATATGAGAATTTACACTGAAATGATAATGTGTTGAAATTGATTTAACCTGTTGTGTTTTAATGTTATTAATGACTGAAAACAGCAGCAAGCAGAATTATAAGTTATATTTAAGGTCCAAACATATTATTTTAGGCACTTTTTTAATAATAAGTATTTTTAAAAAAATATTTTTATAAGATACATTGACATGGTAAAAATCTCTTCCATGATGAATGATTGTCTTCAGTGGGTACAAGGATTTGATTTTATAGTGAGTGAAAAGATTTCTCAGTTAATCTATCTCTGGTTACCAATTCCCTTCTCAAATCTTTAATATTTTCTATTATTCTGTGGTTGATTCTTAAGGATAGTGAAGCTTAAAGAAGCTCTGGAAATGTGGATGGTGGAGAAAATGTGTGGGCAGGCTCTTCTATAATACTTCTCTATCTTTCCAGCTTGAATTGTGTATTTCTATTCTGACCTTTAAGTTTTGTGACATATTTTTGTTTTCCCCAATAACCTTTGCTTTTGAAATAGTCTTCTTCCTACCATTTAAAGAAAAATCTCAGGAATAATGAAAAACATGAGTACCAAAATGGTTGAAGAAAAGGTAATATTGTGTACTCTAAGTATAGCACACAAAAATAATTATTTTGAAAGGACTGCACTTATTTGGATGTTTAAACTCTGGACTGCTTATTTTAAAATTGTTCACTAGTTCGTTGACCTACACACATTTTTGACTTTTACTTGAAAAAGAAATAGGATTGTTCATGGTATATGTATACTTCTGTACAGATTCTATAAACTGATGCTGATAATGTTCATGCCATTAGAGAATGTTTTTTTTTTCTTTGTCAGTACCTTCATGTTTCTTAAATATACCACTGGAAGGAAATAGAGATATATAGATGCAAGTGAAGAGATTCGGGTAAAGATAAGATGGCTAATTAAAATCAAGAATAAGTTAAATTTTATTCAAAAAAATAATATATGTTGGAGACCCAGTAAAGAAATTTTTGAGAAGCAGGCGTATAGATGTATCAGTTAAGAGAAAGGATTATTTCAGTTAAAATCCATTACTGAAAGATAGAAAGGTCATGAGATAGACCGGTAAAAGAGCTTACTTATTATAGAGAAGAAGGCTTAAAAACAGAAAATAAGATACATTATCAGGAATGAAGTTAAAGAAGGAACTGAATCTTGATCAGATTTTCAGAAAAAATCTACAAATAAACCTCAGTCCATACTAACACCAGTCATAGGCCTCAGATTTTCCAAAACCAACCCTCTATGGATGCACTGCCATTCATTGTGAATTAAGGTGGGCTTTCAAGCATGGCCATTATGGTCTCTGGCCCTGTGTTATTATGTAGTGAAGTGATTGGGTTAAGAAAAGTCTATATAACATCTTTCCATGCAGGTAATGTATGAGGATGCCTATAAATAGAATTTCAGAGATTCTTACTTGTGTTTCTCAAAAGGCTGCCATACCTAGCCATCTAATAAGCAATGGCATCTTTTATTAATGAGTCTATATCTTCAATTAGTACCTAAGGAGACTGAGGGATACAGAAGATGGCAAGGATGCTGATAGTGGTGGGGCAGGAGATGCCTAGAGAAAAGCTAAAGGGAAGCCTGAAATGAAAGAGAAAATGTAATTTTATAAATTGGAGAGATTGGAATCATTGCATTCTAGCCAGTGAATATTCACTGGACCTATAGTGTACACTTTTTCTAAGGAGCCAAGTTCTCAGCTATATAATTATAAAAGCATTGATAATCATGACATATGCTTCATAAAATACTTTATAGCTGTCATTATTGTAAACTATTTCAGAAAAGAGATTATTATTAGCATCTTATTTTCAAAAAAATATAGCAAGAGGGAAGAAGAAATTAAACAGTTTTGTTACCGTTTCTCATTGGAACCAGTTAAGAAAGAAAACAAACCAAAAACTCTTAAGCCCAACAGCAATTTTCCTAATTTAACTTCTTTTCTTTTTGCTAAGGAGCAACAGTTGTAATTTTGTCATTAATAGAAAAGGGAACAGTGCCTAAACAGCCTATTATAAATTCTTCTGGGAAAGCATATTACAAATAATTGAAAACAAACCTGATTCTGTGAACTTGGCAGCAAATGTATAACAGAAAGCAATTCAGCCCTGGCCCCTGGATGATTGATTAAATGTTTTATTCCCTTTACCTTTCATTCACACTATGTTTGTCAAGAGGAAAGAGAAAAGAGAATGTTGGGAAACAAAATTCACGTTAGACAAATAACTTACAATAATGATCAATGACCTCAAATCAGCTGTTTATTCATTTCCCCCAAGTTTTCATGTTTCTAAGTATATGTTATCTGCAGGGGCGCCTGCCGAAAACGAGGCCCTGAATTTCAGCATACCCCCACACCCCATAACCCCCTTCCCCCGCCAACTAATTAACAACATGAGCTGTATCTGAGCTTCTTTGAGGGCATGGCCCTGCAACTTCCTGTGGTCAATTATTAGTTCGAATCCAACAAAGGAACAAGAACACTGTGTACTCGGTAAGTCTACAGAAAACTTCATTTTCTCTTTGTGTGGGAGGAGAGGTCCCTTGGTGCACTCTGTTTCTTTGAAGGGACTAGAGATCTGCTGCTGCCGTACAGATGTCAGGGGTGCGTGGAGCCAACATCCTACAAACCTAGTAAATAAATGATTGAGATCCAACTGTGTACAGAATAAATGTAGGAGCCTGAGCTTAGAATACTGTTGACATGGATTGTATATGTTGTTCTACAAAGCCTGTAAAATTCACACCAAACCTCCTCAAGAAAACACTTTCTTAATACCTTCATATTCTCTAATGTTATCTAACCATCTGTGTATATCACAGTAATGTGCTGCAAACCCAGTGACTCCAATAAAATTTTAAGCACAAAGTTAGATTTACAGACAGTCCCTTCCCACATCACATTCTTTACCTTTTCATCTTTCTTTTCTCATAAACTATTCTGCAACTTCTTCTTCCTGGAGCCTTGGTCACCTACTTGTCCTCAGCCCCAAAGGCCATTGTGTCAGAGGAAGTGAATATAGGCTATCCCCAGAGAAACAATCCCAGCAAAATGATGGAGGGAGTTTGAACCAGGAAGTCCTCTGTTTTTCCCTCTCTTAATTGCTTGTATAAAATTGGATATGAATTAGAAAGTAAAATTCAGGCACTTGTCCTGCTGTCTTTGATGCATAGTCTCCCATTGATGTTCAAACTTCTTAGCATTTCCAGAATCACCTCTCTATTGTGGATGGGAAATTTGTCACTGCTGCTTATGTTGTCTGAGACTGTCTGAGACTGCTTATGTTGTCTGAGTCTGTGGTAATAGGTAATCCTGCAAAGGGTACAGCACATCCTGCTTAGCAGAGACACACACAGCCATTTGTATTATTTTTCTTTCTCAAGAATAACAGCTAACAATATTTTTCCTGTGTGCTAGGCATTATTCTATTTAGGTCACATGCATTAATTCTTTTAATCCAGCAAACAGCATACTTGTGTAGGTATTAGAATTACTTGTCTTTTACAGAGAAAACTGATGCACGGAATGATGAAGTAAATTGCCTAGATTCACACAAGTAGTGAGAGCCAGAATTTGAGCCTAGGTAGTCTGTCTTCAATGTACATGGCCTTAAACTGTGATTAAGTATATAAACATGCACAAACACACATACACATGTATAACCATACAAAACATCAGGTACAGTATTAGCGAAAATTAGAAAAGTATACATGTACCAACATCCTTGCAGTCTTACATACAGACCTATTGGTACTCAGATTTATGAATCTACTGAAATGAAAACTTGTTATGAAAATGTAAATTTTGCTCTCTAAAAAATCTTGGTAATATCTGCATAATATGTAATATGTAATGTGTAATATGTGATATATATTTTTAAAATTTTCACAAAAATTTAGTAATACACATTATATATATATGTATATAGATAGATAGATAGATAGATGATAGATAGATAGATAGATAGATAGATAGATATAGAGATATATATAGATATCTATATATATTTTACTTTGTATGCAATGAAAAACCTTGATTGGAGAGGTAAGACCTATAGTTTCCCTTTATAGAGCTAGGCTAGAGGCCAAGTTTAGAGTAATGGAGCACATGATTTCATTTTTAAGTATAGAAACTTGATCGACCATGGATATACAGTTTCTCTCTAAAGATGGAATGAAATGTAGTAGGGCAGGACTAAAAAAAATAAGAGATGAGTAGAGAAAAATAAAAATATGGAAGAGGACAGCAAAAATTAAATAACCTAAAGGACAAAGGGGAGAGAGAAAGGTGGAAAAAGAAGGAAATGTTCAGAGAATGAGGCTGTCCATATATCAGTGAGCACTGGAGTCAGTAGACAGACTTGTCAGTGTGGGAAGGATATGGGCAGTTGGCGTGGGGACTCTAGTTTGTGTACACATTTGTTAGGGATCTAGAAAGTACAGCTAGCCTAGAGAAGATGCTCAATCCTGAGGACCTTGTATCTATGTTCAAACCCTTCTCTAAGTATTAGTATGGCTTCGTAATTTAAAGTCTCTGACATCTTGTTCGAAGTTGAATCTTTGTGAACATTCAATTAGTTGAGCTTACCAATGCCAAAATGTTACTCTACATATGGGGAAAGATTAAATTAATATTTTAGACAGCTTTTCTTTATATACCTGTCCCCCACTTCCCCCACACACAAGTTTTCTCTGAGGAGCTCTTGAGTCAGAGAATGCTAATGAAAGAGAGACTGAATTTCTCTTTCAAGTATATATCTAGGTTTTGTTCCAATCTAATGACACAAGACCTGGCACTGTATTTAAAACTCCTGGTCCAAGATTTTATTTTAATTTTAAACAAGTGTTCCCACATGGGGACTGAAAACAAAACAGGAAAATGTTGCTTAAGTTTTCCTTTGCGCTGTTATTATGTGTCTTTCAAATGTACTGATTGTTCTGTCCTACCAATGTGGGTCATTGTACTCACAGTGGCTTTGTTTTTCCTAGTCTGGACTTTCTCTAACAGCTGTCCACAGTAAGAAAAAGCGTGTTCATTTTGCAGATACTTGTTTTTGGTATTAACATATTTGTTCACCTCTTTCTATATTTTCACCTCTTTCTACTAATAGGAAGTTTTATTACTTCCTACTTAGTAAAATTTGCCATATGTTAAAGTAATTTTTTTGTACACCAGCAAATGGGTTTTACTTACTAAAATGCTTAAGTATTAAACCTGTCATAATCATTTTCATTTGTTCTTTTTTGTTGATTCTTTCCTGGATAATTTATACTAGAGCCTTCAACTCTTGGACATATTCTAGTTCTGGTTTTGATTGATATAAAGCTTCACTATCACTTACCAGGAGGATCTCTGCTTATATGGGCCAATGCTAGGAGAGGTTAATCAGGTCTGGGACTATCTCGTGGCTTAGTGATCCTCTGTGCTTTAATATAGTTTAGTCTTGCCCTTCTCAGTAGGCTTGGGCGCCATCATATGATAGTGAGTTCTGCGTGGTAACTGGGCATGGCAAGCAGTTTACCCAAGGAAGTCTAGAATAGATAAAAGTAGTAGGATGAATCTGACCCAAATTTATGAAGAAAAGTCAATATCTGGGGAATTCAGACAATGTAGATAACTCCAGAAGAACAAGTGCATGGCAATAAAAAGAAAACAGAGTTAAAATAGAAGTCAATCAACAACCGGATTGGAATGGAAGTAAGGTAAATAAGAGAATAGTGGGAAGATGCATGAAAAAGCTTCTCTCGCCAGTGGTGAGCTTTATGTTGCTAGAAGTCTTCAAATCATGCCTAGATTACCATTTATTATTCATTCAACAAATGCTTACTAAGCCCCTACTCTTTGAGGTAGTGTAGTGAGTGATACACTGAGAAGCTCATCCGATGAAGTAAGACTAGAATTGGAACATAGCCATATGTTCCAATATGAACTTACTATACTTGTTAAAATTTCAGTATCTCTCTTCTTAAAAAAGGGAGACAATAATAACACCTACATCATGAGTTTGTTATAAGTATTAAATGAGTTAATGTGAGTTAACTATGTGAGTTAGTACACACAGATCACATGCAAGAATACCTGGTATCTAGTAAGTACACAATAATAACCATTATTGTTTTTATGTGCAAGGTTCTGTGTATTGCAAAGAATTTCTGAAATTGGAATAGACGGTTAATGATTCTGCTCTCTTAGTCTATCTCTGGTTGAGGCACACCCAAAACAAATTTTGGAGCAATGCAAATATTTGAGGAGAGTAAGAAAACCTCCCTCCTGATGATTTTCCCTCATGGTCTGCTCTGAAGTTACTCCTCTTAAATTATTTTCTGCTGTGAATTTCTGATGATGTCTCTATCCCTATATAGCCTTAGCTTGACAGCACAAAGATTTAGTAATGACATCTGCATTTGATAAAATTTAAATGAGAAATTCCCAAAAGAGATTGAGAAAACCTATTTTGACAACTCTTCTTTTATCCATGCAAATATTGAATAGTTAACCTGGATAAAGAAACACACAAGTAATAAATAAAACATTTTTAACTTTGAGAACTTTTTAAAAATTATTATTTAATAATAATTATAATTTTTAAAATAAATGCAACATGAGCTCCTATGTGACAAAGTCATTTTAAAGAAAAAAAAGTGCATGTGTGTGATATTTGCATTTAGTAATGATTTTTTCTTTTTGAAAATTTCAGGGACTTAAGTTGACATTGTTCCCTTCATATTTCATGACCAGTGGGAATGATACCAAGATTATTTACTTAATTATGATGGATTATGGGTCACTCATCTGGGCATGTTTTAGAGAAAACTAACCTAAATTCAAGGGGCTTAGAAATAAATGCTTTGCTGACTGATTTGACTAGTATAAAGCAAGACTTACCAGATGTTTTTTTGTAAAGGACCATACCAATTTTGAGACATTGAGAAAATTAAAACTCCTAAGATAGCTAAGACTTTGCTTCTATTTTTGATCTTTTCAAAAAAACTTAGCCCTTCTATGTTTTAATTCCATAGGAATTAGAAAGCATTGCTACTTAAAGTCTGCTGTTGATTTGAAAAATAAATTACTCTGATACAAAATAAGAGAGAAGGAAGGCGGGAGGTGGTAGGGGATGGGGAGAGAAGAGATGTGCTCTTACTTGACCTGGAGAGGAACTACACAAATTCCTTTGGAGCACAATATTTTAACTAGTTTTACTACAAGAGAAGAAAAATAAAAATATAAGATGACAAATACTCTTTGAAGAAAACTGATTTTTTTTTCTTATTATGATGCAATTTATTAATGACTGTTGCCTTGACAGTGAAGAATACGTTTAAATATTTTATGAAAGTAAAAGCTTTCATCCAAGAATAACAAATACAAAAAATGCAGTGCTAAACAAGAGAGAAAAGTGGTCTAAGTTTCAGGGGCAGGTGAAGCCAAGTAGGTGTTCAAAAGCTAAATATCATCTTACAGGAGTGGTAAAGACTTGTTAAGACTAAGCTCAGCGTAGAATTGTAAATGATACAGTAATATTTGTTAAACAAACTTCTAATGATAATAGGATACTTATTAAGGACTTTCCAAACTAATTTAGTACTCTACATGAAAAGCAAATTTTTCTGGTTCAGATAAGTAGAAATATTGAGACAACTGAAGGAATGTATCCATTTATACAGGTTTATTGCATTTTTTATCTTCAGACATGGTTTTGTTAGTGTCTTAAATAATTTCTGTTGATTTATCGAAATGTTTGGGCTACTGGGATGCCCATATAATATCCTGTTAGGTACTTGAATTCTTATAGCTCTAGTGAGATTTATTCAATTATGGTAAATAAAATGCATGCTAAAATTCTTGATGTGTACTCAAAAAATGGAATTAACATTATAGGTAAAATATAGTTAAAATATATACAAAGTTAAATTTTAAATATATAATACAAAAATTGTAACTGAGGAAACATTAGAAGTTCTATCACAGTCTGTAATATTTGGGCACTAATGTTGATTTATTCATCCAGCAAATAAACTGTTGAGAATCTACTATGTACTACTCATCATGTTAAGCACTGAGACTATAAATAAATAAGGTAAAGTGTGTATTCTCATTGAACTTATAATCTAGTAGCAGTCACAGGCAAGTAAATAATAATAATAGGGGAGGCTCAGGGAAATTTATAGAAAGAGCTCCTAGACAGGGCATGGATGCCTTTATGGAAGGAAGAAATTGTCATCTCAGCTGAAAATTGAAAAGATGTATAAAGTACATCTGTGCAAATGAAAACAGTGAGGAGACAGAAAAGGTGTTTGATAAAGGGGCTGGGAGATAAGATAGACCATGACACAAATATTTTTGAATGAATGAGTGACTGACTAAATAAATGAATGCATGAGAAATATTGAAGTATGAAGAGGCAAATAAGAGAAAATGTTTTGTAAGCATGTATTTTAAGCTTTCAGAATACTTTGTTTTCTGGATGTGCAAATAAGCAGTATTTGAATTAATAAAAATAATTATAAAAACAATAGCTGTTAGTTGGAGGAAATAAAATATGGATGAAGGAAATTGTAAAGAAGACTTTAATAAACTGTGTCTGATATAACTGAAAATAATGGACTGCAAAAAGATTTATTCTATAATATTTTATTTCCTCACCATGGTGCTAAAGATTCTTGATAGGGAAATCTCTAGTCTGAAATGTTTTAATATGTTAGCCTGTATTATAAATGACATATTATGTAACTCTTATTATTTACCCAGTGTATTTTTTTACCTACATATTTTCACATATTATGTATTTTGATATTTTAAGAATTTAAAAAAGTTCCATTGATTTGAAAAAGTTTAAAAAATTACAGTGAAACTCTTCTGATAAGGTAAGGAAGGTTATTTTTCAATAACTATTCGGTTACATATTATAAAACTAATGAGCCATAAACATGTTAACATTTAGTAAAAACTTTTCTTCTAAAAGCAGGGTACTCTATAATTGCTCACTAACCTTATTGATAGTTTTTGTATATCCATAGGGTTTAAAGACTACTCTATAATTTTAATATAGTTTATTATTTTTTATGGATGCTTTTGTAAATAATAATACATCAAATTTATACACTGGACAATGAAGTAGCCAAAATATAATCTGCATACAGAAGGAGATAACCAATTAGTAAGGTCCACTTTGCTATGGTTAGGAAAATTAAGTTGGTAGTTCTTAAGTTCAAATACAATATTTTATGACTTGGAAGACACATTTATGTGTTCTACCTAGCTAAAAATAGCTTATCAAAATGAAAGTTTGGTGTAATAGAGAATAAAGTTAACTAATGTTTAACTAATATTAACAAATGTAGTAGACTTAAATGTAAGGAAATCATGGCTCAAAGCTGTTAATTTTCTAATTTTCTTTAAATCAACTTAACTCAATTATCTTGGGTAGAAATGATACAAAGGATTACTAACTTTAATTTCATTTTGTATAAACAGCATACTCAAAGATTTACTCATATAATTATAAAAATATTGATTGAATTTTCTATTAAATAGCTTTTAAAAATTATTTTTAAGTAGATTTATTGAGGTGACATTGGTTAATAAAATTATATATGTTCAAAGTGTATAATTCTATAATATATCATTTGTATATTGCATTGTATGTTCACCATCCATCCAAAGTCAAATCTCCTTCCATCACCTGCTTTCTCTTTGGTAACCACTAAACTATTGTCTGTATCTGTGAGTTTTTGTTAAATAACTTTTTAGATATAAAGTTAGTTAAATTTGCTAAATATTTTGAAATAGATGATAAAGTGAGCATTATGATATCTGGGAGGATTATAATCTGCGCAAGCATACTCAAGTTCAAAAGCCTAGAGATAAAAGTCTGTCTGGCGTGCCCTAACAAAGAAGGAAGTCTGGCTGGAGTAATATGAATGAGGGAAAGAGTAGGAAAAGTGTTTAAATGGTATTGTTTTATCCTTTGACAATGTTAGGGAGTAGAGGGACAGTATCTTTAATATAGAATCTCATAGTTTATTGTAGAATTTTTGGCTTTTAATGATAGTGAAGCAGAAAAGCATTGGGAAGTTTTAAGGAAAAGAATGATGATTGGAGTTAAATTTTATAAGAAATATTTAAAGCTCTCTCTGAAACAAATGATGACCTCAAGAGACTCTGCAAAAAACTTGTTGAGTTAATAAGTGATAAGAAGAGACTAAAAGCTTTTGCTCTCATTCAGGAAATGGTGGCTTTTGTTCAGTTTGCTAATGATAAATATGATTCTGGCAGGAGGCCTTTGTTGGAAGAAGGTAGCAATGATTTCAAATGATTCTGATAGGAGCGAAAGAAGAAACTGCCAAAGCAGAACTACATTTGAACATCAAGAAGACATAAATCATGCCTGCAGAAGAATACACAAGTTTAACGTAGACAATGAAGACATCAATATTGTTAAATATTGTTCTTACCTTGGTTCAGTCATTAATCCAAATGGAGACTGGAGGCAAGAAATAAAGAGAAGTCTGAAACTCAGAAGGGTAGCAATGGAAGAATAAGGAAAAATCACCAAGAGCAAAGATATGTTATTAGAGGCCAAGGCTAAGATCATCCACACCCTTCTATTTCTAATTACTGTGGATGTGAAATTTGAACATTGGAGAAGGCTGATAGTAAAAAAACAAAAACAAACAAACAACAAAACTCTTTTGATATATGATATTGGAAAAGAGCTCTCAAATACTTTGACAACCAGAAAGATGAACAAGTAGGTAGTAGAGCAAATTAAGCCTGAAACTTTGCTGAAAGTAAAAATGACAAAACTAAAGCTGTCCTACTTTAGGCACATCATGAGAAGGCAGGATTCTTTGGAAAAGGCAGTACATTGTGGACCTCACTTATCTATAGGGTCACCAGAAGTCAAAGACAACTCAGTGGTATGTTACACACTTTTGCCATGGTTCACACTATTTTCATAAAGTCGTTTTCCATTTTTTACCTCTTGCATATAATCTGGTGAAGAGGAATCTCTTTATATAAATTATTGACAATCATCTGGCTAACAGAAATAAAAGATTATAGACCAACTTGTAATATGAGTGAAAGTTGGCTTTATTTAGTTTGTATAATATTTTAAATCATTAATATTAAACTTGTGATTTTTGTTTTTAAGGAATACGGAGAGTAAACTGATGAAAACATTTACTAAAAACTTTCAAAAAAAAGCTTCTATGTTGAAAATAGATCCTAGAGAGTTAAGTCTGGTAGCAGAAAGACCTGTTCTTATACTATTGTAGTGCCCGGGTAGAAGATGATAAAAGCTTGGACTAAGATGGTTTTAATGGAGTTGGTAATACATGTTTTGCTGCTGGATATATTTTAAAGGTAAAGCCAATAATATTTTCAGATAATTTGGATGTAAGAAGAAAGAAAACAAAAGAAGTCACAATTGACTCCAAGTTGTGAGTTCTGAGTAGCTAAAAGGATGAAATTAATTAATGAATGAGACTAAGAAGATTGTGAGGATGAAAAGCAGGAACTCAGTCTGAAATATAAGTTTGAGATACTTATTAGACAGCCAAATAAGTATATCAAAAAGGCAGTTGAATTCTGCATCCTGATCTTCAGAGGAGAGACAAGGCCTGGAGATTTAAATGTGGAAGACATCAGTATAGATGGTGTTTATAGCTGTAATAGGATCACTAAGGGAGTATGTACAGTGGAACAGAAAAAAAAGGTCAAAGACTGAACAACATGGTGCTCCAATATTAGAGTTAGGAGAAAAAGTAAGTAGCAAAGGCAATTGAGAAGGGCTAGCAGCAGGAGAGGTAGCAGGAAAACAAGGACAGTGTGGTGTCCTGGAAGTCAATGGAGTAGACAATTGTTTCAAAAGTTGCTAATAGATCAGGTATGGTGAAGACTGAAAATTCATCCTTTGGGAATTTCTATTGACCATCTAGAGCTAGAGCCGGAACCTTTGCCCTGTGCTAGAAACACAGTGATAAGTTGTTGCATTGTCTCCTTTTCCAAAGTTTCACACAGCTCACCCCCTTTCTCTAAACATATGCATTTTTTTCTTCACATGGGATAAGTTATTAGGCTCATTTTTCAAAGTTATCATTGTAATTTTACTCCCCCTCTATGAATATCATTTTAAGCATGATTGGATTTAAGAGGTTCTCATGAGTCTCAACCAGTCATTTACATTACAGATTCTTCGGCCACACTTATCGATAGATAATTCTATGCTACACAGGTGGATTGGGACATTGAACAAGGCAATGGAAACACATACTGTAGCCTCTCCTGCCAAAAAATGTAATTTATTGTTCTGTCTCCTGGAGACACCTTACTTTTAAGTTGTTGTACATTTTCATTGTCATAGTTAGAGACTGATAATTCAAATGAGATTTTAAAATGTTCTGAGACACACTGCATATCACCTTGTCAACTCCATGTACTTCCACAACTCATTTCAAAGTTTCTAACACTTATTAATGATGTCTTAAGTGGACTTTATTTTTCCACTCAAGTAGTCACTTAATAAATTTGTATTATGGAGCAAGGTATTAGGATTATAGCTCTTCTAGAAATCTAAAGCAGATGTAGTAATATAAATAGAAAAGCATAATAATAAAGAACAATTATATGTACTAGAAATCTGATTATTTGCTGAATAAACCATATTTAAAATTGTATTCTAATCATAAAAGTAAAAATGCCATAGAGGCACAAATGTATTTATCTGCAATGAAAACATGATTTATACAGTACGCTTACACTAATAAAAACAGAATTACTTCTATGGGTAGAGTGTAATATTGATTTATCCTTTGGTCATAAACTCGAGGTATATATTTTTTCTTTTTATCTGTAAAAACTAATTTCAAATAAATTTATTTTAAATTATATATATTTTTTAAAAAAACAGTTGTTAATCAGGCTGATGTTTTCAGTTGGAATGGATTCTTTTGACAGCATAAGCATACACCCACCAACATGGCTGTAATGGAAATCATTTTAGAAGCCACTAGACTGCTACAGACTTCTCACAGCCTCTCAGTAAGATAGTGAGGGTCTTGAGGAGCAACACTTTTCATCTTTTTTGAAGAAAGACACCTGCTAGTTGTCACCCCATAGAAAATCAGGAAGTATGCTAAACTATCTAGTGGACTTGGAATTACACAGCATCATGCCAGTGGAAATAACCTATCCAATATTATGATTTATTTTGAAAGAGAGAGAAAAAGAAAAAAAAAGAAAAAAACGATGGAAAGAAGCTGCTTACAACATGGCTAAACAGCTGGCTGGTTTTATATCCCAGAAACAGCTTGGAACTAGCTATACTCACAAGATCTCTTGGCAGAGTAACTTGATGAAAATACCAAAGCTGTGAGAAGTGTTCTTTTCTGAATCCTTTATGTAGTTTTCATATGGTTTATAAACCTAAATGAGAACAAGTACACCATTTCTTTTAAAGCTCCTGTATGTTTAAATGATTTCATGTATAGCCACATATATGGTTCACTATAGAATGAACACCAAATAAACCTTAGTAATTTTCAGAAACTTTAATCTTAGACGTATAATAATTTCTTCCTCTTTCAAGTAGCATTTTTAGGAGCACTCAAGGGAGAGCTTGATAAGACAAATTTAAGCATGAATTCAAGGGCACTGGTGACTTTTTGGATGCCAAAATTAATTTCTAAGGGAAATAATTTTAATCGTTTCATGCATCTATTCATTTATTCTTTTAACATTTAATTGATATCTTCTTATGTAAGAGACAACTTAATTTTAAACATATTTCTGCCTCACCTGCTAGATGGCAGAACTGTAGAATATGCAAGATACGCTTTGCTTTTTTGGAACTTTTTATGTTAGAGCCAATAATTTTAGATTTAGTGTTTTAGCACATCTTGCATTCTATCATTCTCAAATACGTTGTGAATTTATTTTTACTAGTATGCAAGGTTGACTCAATTAGCTGGGACATTTCATCTTTTTATTCCAGGGTATTTTGAGTTAATTCTTTGTGGCATCAGAATTAGTTTTTCATTTTGGAGTTTGCTAAATTTATTTCTCTAGTGACTCAGCAGTTTATTGGCAGTTAGTTTGTAAAATGCTCCTGGGGATTATCTAAATGCAGTGTGTTAGGAATGGGAACACACACCATTGCTTCTCCTGTCAAAAAATGTAATTAACACACATGATATATCATCTTGCAAAAAGAATGAAAATTCCAGTGGGTGACCTCAAGTCAGTTTCCCAGTACATGCATGGACATAGACTGTCATGTTCCTGAACAGCTTTCAGCCTAGCACAGGACTCCTTTCTTCTTGTATACTGTCTCTTTAGCCTCCTGTGCATATATGCACATGCTTGTGTGTGTGTGTGTGTAGTCTTAAACCTACCACTCAATTGCAACTTTTTAAAACAATTTTAACTTGATTTAATTTATTTCATAAGTAATAATGCATTTACAAAGTACAAAAAAAGAGAAATTATTTCTTTCTATCAGCATTTAAGAGTTTCCTCATTATTTTTTTATGGTGCACTAATTTGCTACATAGACATATAATTTATTTAACCAGTTGCATAACAATGAGTCTTTTGCTATTACAAAAAATGCTGTAGGAATAATATGTATATATATGTAATATCTGTAGGATAATTTCCAGGAAGTAGAATTTCTAGGTCAAAAATTCTATGCATAAGTAATTTTAATAGTAATTGCTAAATTCACCTTCATAGGGGTTTGCGCTGTTTTTATACTCATATTTGGAAGTATATAAGAATGACTGTACCCCCTCAGTGTCATCAGGGGGTATTACCAATATTTTGGGAATTGAGAAAATAGAAAGTTTATTATTATGGTTTAATTAACAGTTCTCTGTTATTGAGTGAAGTTTACTATCTTTTCAAAAGTTTAACAGCAATTTACATATTTTTTCCTTTGAATAGTCTCTTTATATCTTTTGTCGTGTGTGTGTGTGTGTGTGTGTGTGTGTGTGTGTGTATTATGCTATTATGGTGGCCTTGTTTTATCGCTGTTGGTTTATAGGAGCTTTTTAGGTATTAGGGGAAAATGTTTTTTTTTTTTTTAATCAGCGATAGTTCTTTTTATTTTTTATTTCTCCCTGTTCTTATGAAAGCCCTGTGAGAGCATGTGGGCTTCATGAACCTTGGAAGGATAATTCCTTGGCAATTTCTCCATTTTGTACATGGAAAACAGTATATGAGATTTTATTTCTTCTGGTGTCAATTGTGCTAAATTGTTTTTTCTGACAAATTTAGTATTCTACCCAGGTATTAATGCATTTTCATAGATTGTATTTGTTATCAAATGTTATATCTTTGAAACATTTTTGTCTTTCTGTTAGATTAATTACCCAAAAACAAACAACAAATGAACAGCCAATTGAAAGCTCTCCCTGTGACTGTAGATTTGTCTAGTTTTCCTTGAAATGTGTCACTTTCTGCTCTCTATATACTAATGCTATATAATTAGATACTTTCAAGTTCAGAATTATTTTAAGTATCTAGTAGATTCCTGTTTTTGTCTATTTTGCAACTTTTTTTGCAACCAAATTTTCTAGTAGCCCACTGTATAGCAGATTTTAAAATAATTTTAAGGCACAGCAATTTTCAGAAAAAGATAGATTGCTTTAAGAATTTATTAAAATCCTAGGATCGTCGAGTAGATGCAATGCCTTGAAACAAAAGAATATAGGTAATGGCAATATGTAGAGAATGCCTAAAATGTAAACAAATGAATTGCATTACGTATATTTAAAGTCTATAAAATTTCCCAATTAATTCACTGCTTTTCAGTAAGTAAATGTGAATCTGCATCTGCATGGCTAATTGGGAGAAGGGAAGTTTATTTTTCCAAGAACCAACGAACAAAAGCTGATATTTAAATTTTGGTGAACTTAATTGTTAAATTATTTCCAACATTTTGTAGATTCACATCTCTTTGATCAATGGGAGACCAAGTGCTGAGGACCCTTCTCCTGAACTGCTAGAATTTACCTCAGCTCGCTACATCCGCCTGAGGTTTCAGAGGATCCGCACCTTGAATGCCGATTTGATGATGTTTGCTCATAATGATCCAAGAGAAATTGACCCCATTGTCACGCGAAGAGTAAGTTATGATTAATCATTACAGCCTGTGAATGATAGTATAGCACCCTTCTTAATTGTCTGTTAAATAATTTTGAAAGATATCTTTGTATAATTTCTAGGATTGGTTGTTATCAAAGACTTTAAAATTTAATAGAACCTTTCTTCAAATTTAAGTTCAACCACTCATTAGATATGTAACATTTGTCAGACTTTTAAACTTCAAATTCGTATTTTGTAAAATGATCATTCTGTCTAGTTTATAATCTTAGTTTTGATAACTAAGTTAGTTTTGTCACTTTAGGCAACCTGACCTATTATCATAGTTGGCTTTAAAGAGTTACTATAGGAAGTTAAAACATTTTGTCTGAAACCCACACTAACAAATACATTTTATATCATGACATGCACAGGTGCATGCACATAAACACACACACAAACACACACACACACACACACACACACACCAATAGATCTTAAACTTTAATGTGCATAGTATCAGCTGGTGATATTGTGGAAATGCTGATTCTGACTCAGGAGATCTAGGGCAGAATTAAGAAAGTAAGGTTCTAGCAAGTTCACAGTAATGTTGATGTCTGGCCTGTGGACCATTTTTTTCTAAATAATTTAGTTTTATGCTTTATTAATGAATCACAAGCCATAGTTTAAAAAAAGTACTGTTCTATTTTTCTTTATGAATAGAGTATCAGCAAAAGGTTATAATATCCTGTCAACAGATCTTTGAAAACTGGAGCTAACAGCAGTGCTATTTTCCAGTGTTAAACTGGAATTTGTGGGATTATGACATAGATGATGAGTTCAGGTTTCTATGAGTGATAATTGTACTTTCTTCTGTATATCCCTCACCATGTGCACTGATTCAAGTCACCTCTCTTATATGCTGCTACACAACCCAGACATCACCACAAGAGTGATTTCAGTTATAAGTCCATGAAATAAATCCATGCTAAGAGAACATCTATTGTATGAGTAGAGTAGATAAAAGAGTGTTGGGAGAAACTAAGGTTGTGAGCAAAGCACTTAGTTCTAAAATGATGCTACTGAGGTCATATTATTGCCACCAGTTGCCAAATTATTCAACCATTAGGCTAAATATTGAAAGGCAATGCTTTTCATGGTCCATGAATACTCTTCATGTATTTTCTCTTCTCATTACTTAAATTACCCACACCTAACATCTCCATCATTACAAAATAACTTTTAAAGTTTTATTATCCCCATACAACATATGTTCATTGTTTTAGTTCCCTGTATTTTCCAAACCATAATTTTACCTTGTATTATACTTCAGCATATTGTAAATTATCTTATGCAGAAGTAATCATTATTTTATAGCAATGTTTAGATTCTACATTTGTTAAAAAATCACTTTTAATTATACTTTTGACATGACAAAAATATATGCCAAAGAAGACAGAATAATTTTGAAGTGAAATTTAATCTTTCCTGACAGTATATCTATCAGAGGGGAAAAAAATC
The DNA here is from genome assembly GCA_004027375.1 of Macroglossus sobrinus. Classification (NCBI taxonomy): domain Eukaryota; kingdom Metazoa; phylum Chordata; class Mammalia; order Chiroptera; family Pteropodidae; genus Macroglossus; species Macroglossus sobrinus. Next base: position 197,122 of record PVKZ01002378.1, read on the forward strand.
AATGGAAATAAATGTGTTTCTTTTATCATCTTTTGCAGAAGGCAAAGCAAAGCTTGGGGTGCACATCTATTATTTATGACTTCATTGTACATGAACCTTTAAATAGTGCAATAAAATTAAGCATTTAAATATGTTTTTTGAAAGTAAAGTTTACTAAACATTACATGTAAATTTAAATATATAATAGAATATTGAATTTCAGCTCCTCTTCATGACTCAGAAGTGAAGCATTACACATTTATATTTAAAACAGATTTTCCAATTTTAAAACCATCTACAAAAACTACTCTATTAGCTTTCCAAGTAAATATTTCTATTTGTATCTATATTATTACGTGATGAAGTTAGTAAAAGGCATTACCTAAACTTCCTAGCAAATTCCATTAATTTGATGTCTGGGTATATCAGGTAAGGTAATGTAAAAAAAATGTTATAACAGACACTATATATAAACAATAAAAACAAAAACAAAAATAAAAGAAGAAAGTAAATGGAAAAAGAGTATTTGTAGCCGGAGAACTCAGATATGTGTCTACCAAAAATTATCTCAAATTTTTATGTGAATAATTGGAATAATAGAACTATCTGCCACTGAGATTATTATTTGGATTACATATAATAATAATTACAAATAATTATTATTTGGATTACATAATAATAATTATATACATATAACACGCTTATAATTATATAATATATATAAATATAATTATATATATTATATAATAATATATATAAATATTAATTATAGTTTTAAAGAATAATCCAGTTCTATACTTATGAATATTCTTTAGAAAATAGCTGGATATATTGAAATAATTAGAAACACAGCTCCATATTAACTTCAGGTAGGAAAGTAATTGCATGAACATTTTAACATAAAATTTTTAAAAAGCAAGTGTGCACATCTGGTTTACTCTTCCAATTAAGTCAACCTTGCAGTGAGTTACTTTCTATTTCCTTCTTAATATGGTTAAAAATATATTTTTATGAGTACATTCCCTTAAGTTTGTTGATTCTTTGCAAATCTATCATATAAAACAGTCTGCATATAATTCATGAATACTAAGATTTCTAAAACAATAAAAGATGTTTTCTTTCAAGAAGTTAGAAACAACTTTTATGAAGAATTAAAACAACTTGCTTTCAATAACAGATACTACAGCATGGACTTTGTACTCTCTGTGGGCAAGAAAAAATCTAAAATGCCTACCTAAAGTAAATTAGAGGTATTCTTTCCTTGGGCCATGATTATAATGTGAGGAGTTACTTGGCCCCTTTTCTGGGCCCTCAGTTGTCCTGTAGAAACAGAAACCTGCTTCAACCTAAGGGTAAAAACAGAAAGTAAAGTTTTTCCCTTTGTTACTTTCATCTCGCAGTCATCTTAACAGGATTTCTCTCTGGATTGCTTTTTCAGTATTACTACTCCGTCAAGGATATTTCAGTTGGAGGGATGTGCATCTGCTATGGTCATGCCAGAGCTTGTCCACTTGATCCAGTGACAAATGTATGTATATTTATAGGATGCTTAGGCAAAATGAAGCTCTGAACTATAAAATGCTTTATGTGAGGCTTTGCTGACAGGGATGCTGTGAACGGGTGTCTAGTCCCGCTTAGGCAGTGTAACAGAAAGCTGTGCCAGGGTGAAATAGAGCTGGCGTTTAGAATGATAGACTTTGAAGTCAGCCATCACAGTATCAGAAAACAGATTAGTTTTTTTTTTCATCCCAAAAAGCCTACAAACTGGTGTATCTATTTTGAAACCTCTCTAGCTATGACAGCCTGCTGTATGATTTAGCTTTAGAGAATGCCTGCCATCAATCAACTTGACCATTTCTTTTAAAAGTTTTCATCAAAAAAGCGAATGCAAACAAATGAAAAATGTGTATGGAAATAAATATAAATGGCTGTGGAACAGAAGACTGAGGGGAGGGCAGGGGCAGTAAGGAGTAGGGTAAAAGAGAGTATTGAAACTCTCAGGCCAGAAAACACTGGAATGCTTTTGGATCAATTTTTTTTATTAAAGACAACATATTAAGTGAACATAACCTAAAAAGAAGATGAATCTGTTTTTTTCAGTTGCAAACAAACTAGTGAAATATAAAATCATTTACTATATAGTACATGGAAGAAATATGTTGACTAGTAAGATGTGTGTACATATGTAGGTACCTATATATAGATTTTTTTTCTCTTACAAAAACTGTAATACAAATGGCATTTTTTTGAAAGCCAGTTTTCTGACTAATGTTACTTCCTAGGAAAGGGTCAAATGCCCTGGTCTATTTATCTGGGTAAGTTTGTGGTGCTGCTTCCTGTAGTGTGTGGATACTGTCTTTCAGGTGTCATGATGGGCAGTGCTCCCCAATCTTTGAGAGCCCACAGGCAGCCTTGGAGAGCCAGTTCCATGTGATGAATCAAGACTGTGCTCAGAGTCACACAGATGGGAGATTTATCCTGGAACATTCACATTCTGTTCTAGTTATGCCCTTTGATGCCTAGGAATCAACTTCTTCCCCTCAGCTCACACTTTGTTAATAGTTCTTTGTTAACAGTACTTTGCAGGAAGCCTTAAAATGAATACAACCCAGAAAACTTTCTCAGGAAGCAAAGAAGGGACCTTAGTCTTCAAGAATACTCTCAGTTTTTCCTCTGCTTTCTCTTAAACTGGAGCCCAGTGATTCTAGAACCAGTCTGGATCTCCTTAATCTGATGCTGACCAAATATACTTACTATCAAAGCTGGCACCACTTCCTTCCCAGGCTGAACAGGAGTTTTACATTTCAGTACATAGTCTAGAAATGTTCACTCCTTTTCATTCTATCTTTCATTCATGGTTCGAAAAACTACCAAAAGTATGTTTCCCCCGCTCTTTTTGACTAGAAATCCCGCTGTGAATGTGAGCATAATACATGTGGTGATAGCTGCGATCATTGCTGTCCAGGGTTCCATCAGAAACCATGGCGAGCTGGGACTGTCCAGACTAAAACTGAATGTGAAGGTATGTTCTTGAAAAGCCAACAGCATATGTAATTCTTCCTTTTCTGGGACATGGGTAATGTAAACATATGGTGATTTTAGGCAAGCATATATTTCTAGTTTTTTTTTTTCCAAGGCAATAGCTGATAAGCTCTTTTACTATTTCTGTTACTCAGCCTTTCAGATTGTTTTGTTTTGTTTTGTTTTTGAGAAAACATTTACCAAACACCTAAGCATTTACCACTGTGTGAGAATTGTGAGAAATAGATAAAAGCATCGTGTATACTTGTTGTCATGAGGGTGAAACTGAAGCTTATGGCATAATACAAATGTAATAGAAATGTAATCGAAATGTAAATAAGCATTCAGCAAAACCTAGACTGTATAGAGACTAGATTTCTAAACATGTGTGTTACAAAATGCTTCTGAAACCAGTATTGTTCCAGGAACTCCTGCTTGCTCCTTTTGTGGACCCTGACTCGACTGCTCACCCCTAGTAAATTGTTTTTGAATATCTAATTAAGGGCACAAAACCAGGTGTGGGGAGACTGTGCCTTGTAGGTTAAAGTCACACAGTTTGAGGGAAAAAAAGGCATTCTGTTTCAATAGTCAAACACTAATGCGCGGTAATTGGGGGCAATACGGTTTAAGAGTAAAAGGTAACAGAGATGGGAAGAAATAAAATTTGTTGAAAAAGAATATTTATTTTAATAATAAGCATTAATATTTTAAATGTATCATTTCTCATTAATAGCAGTATAAAATGCTAATATCAGAAATGACATCAGTGACAATCATTAGCATAAACTATGGTATAGCAATTATTGTACAGTGACAACTGAGAAAAAAGCCAATAATGAAAAACAGTAAAACAACTGGTTATGTAAATATGTGCCAAGAAATATTCATTTATACTTTAATATTATCACTTTTGAAGACAACTCATATGTCTAGTTTTTCCAAAAGGGAAATACCCAAGCAGTACAGCAAATAACTCTATACTCTGATATTGCTAACTGGTCCAACTGGTGACAGGGATATTAGAGAAATCTGTGCTTCTAGCAATATGCTCAAGCTAAAATTAGACCTAAAACAAAGACTAATGCTGAACTATAATTTAAAACTAGTCATGAGGCCCAACACAATTGAAATCAAATATTAATTTTTAATGAATCAGTATCCACCACATTTTTTTTTTCAGTTCAGTAGGTATATATGACTTCCAGAAGAGGCTTGGTAGATACTCTATTTATTGACTATATTCATCGTGTATTAGGTGTCAGACATGGTCGGTCTTTAAAACTATTGAATTATAGCAAGTTTTAATAACAAGGCATTCCACAACCATAAAATGCATTTTCAATTCAGTCTAATATTCTGCGTTATACTATTCAAGTTGTAGGTCCCTTCACTTTCTGAATCTAACTCTTTTATTTTTCAGTATGTGTCTGCCTGCTTGTGATATATTTTGATTTAGAAAACACCCATTATTATTGAGACATATCTGGAGGAATGGGCTACCCCTCAACTATTGTAGAGGGGCAGAAGGGGTCTACCCCATTTCTGACAATCCCTCAGTTTCTCTACTGCTTCTCCCAATGAGAGTAGACATTCTTTCCTAAGAGTGAATTTAAGTTAACTGCTACTCATGGATATTTGCTCTCAATTTTTTTTTAATTTTAATTAAATTTCTCTTCTGTTTGTGGAATATTAGCAGTCACAAGTGGGGGTAGCATTTGAGGATAGTGATTCTCACTATTGCCTCTGAAATTCTATCATAGGTATAATTATCTAATGTTAAGTGGATCTGAAAAATCCTTTGCCACTCTCCTATTGTGTGTATGTGTTTAAACAAGGCAAAAAAGGATAGATCAAACTTGTTAGCAACAGGGATGCTCAAAATGATATGAAAGATTTCCATTTGCCACTATACACATGTTTTAAGTAGTGGAATTATGAAACAATTTTATCTTTCTTTGTGGGGAAGATGGGAGGTGACATTTCCAAATTGAAAAAAATAAATTTTTTTAACCACAGATTAAGATAGGAGTCTTAACTATAAAACATTGTATAAATGTCATGCTTTGGGCAATGTATGCATTTCTAAAAGCTTATATGAAAAAGTTCTTTTCCAAGTTTCATTGTGTTCCAGTTGTTTTAATGGTTAGAAAAGTCCTTCCATAACATGAGAAATCCTTCTATAAAATGAATAATCTCCTTTCAATCCATTTGAGTTTAATTTCGATTTTCACCAATCTAGTTTATTTATTTACAAGCATATCTCTAAAGAGCAAAGAATGTTTATTCCACTGCTAAGCCCATACTAAACGACAGTTTCAATTTTGTGTTTTGGACATTCTATGAAATAGAAAACTGTTGATGACAGGGTGAAAATGCCTCTTTTGAGTAGGTACTACCCATGTGCTCTAGGCTATGTAGGCAACGGGTCTTCCCTGCATGGAGTGTGAAGACAGCTGCTGCTTAAACATCGGTATTTTACCGACATTAGCTTATAAACTCTCTCAGAAGCACTAATTCTAGATAATGTGAGAATAAATTTGTATTACTCTCTATTTCCTTCTACTTACATTAACATCAGACATCTTGACTGTTTCTTGCACTATATTTTTACAACAGAATTTTAAAGAATTTCCATGCATTGTCTTAAAGATATAAAACTACTTATAATGCCTATTGATTTATAGTTATTACTACCTGTTCCCTAGAATAAAGTTTGAAAACTCTCCATTGATATAGCAAATATACTGTATTCTAAATCAAAAGTCAACAGACTAGGGAAAGCATTTGTAACAAATATGACAAAGAGATAATATCTTTACTATATTAAGTTACATAGCAATAAGAAAAAGTCAATAAACCTGTTAAAAATAGGCAAAGATTAAAACAGGCATTTCCTCAGGAAAATAAATGACTTATAACCATATCAAAAGATGGTCACATTCACAATTATGAAAGTAAGGATTAAAACAATTAATACTCCTTTTAATTTATCAAAATATTCATTCAGATACTCAATAAATGCTTATTACTATGTCTAGGAACTGCATTAAAGCAGTTGATACAATAGGGGTAGAATTTTATCATCACTATTGGAGAGAGAGTAATTTGACACAGCATTCTTACAAGGGAATTTTTCAAGCTAATTAAAATTAAAATTTTACACACCTCTTTAACTTGAAATTATACTTTCAGGAATCTAGCCTGTAGATATACTCAGGGCATATTATCATAATCCTTGCCATTACCACACAATTGTTAATCCTACTGCTACTAACGTTTATGGAGCTGAGTATTATTTTTACTATGTCAGGCACTGTGTTATGTATTCGATTCTAAAAGCAACCATAAGAGATAAGTACTGAAATGATACTGAGGCTTGAATTTTCTCCTCTAAGTCACCTAGCCATCAAATGGAAAGCAGTCTAACATTAGAACCCTCACACCTACCCCCACCTCCATGTCCTCCTATGTAAAGGAGAAATCTGGAAACAATGTACTGCCCACTGATAGGGACTTGAATTGCTACTAGAGAAAGAGCTGTGTTATTTACTGTTAGTAAAATGAAACAGTTCAGAACAGTATATAAATGTCCACTTTTGTGGGGGAAAAGAAAGTAAAAAAAGAGATTGACCTGTATGTCATGAACACACATGCGTATATATGTGGAAATCAATGTGAAGACACTTAAATTCAACGTTTGAGGAAAGACACTTATCATAATATCTTTTCTCTAGTTCCCATCATAAATAAATTTTTCCTATTTTTCAAAGCTTTATCAAGTTCTTTCTGGGGAAGTGATTTTTTTTACTACTCTGAACTCTTATAAAGTGACATGAAAAAAAAGAGGAGCAAGAGGAGAAGAGGAGGAGGGAGGAGGAAATATCAATTGACAACTTATTTTTAAAGCATATATTAATGATTTTACATGCGTTTTCTCAAGGCTTTTAAATATCTGGTAATTATTATTGATCATTTTTACATGGATATGGAGCCTCAGTGAAATTAAGAATTTCCCTGCATCACATGACTACAAAGTAGTGGCGAGGACACCCAATCCAGGACTGTTGCAAGATAGCATAATTTCTAATGAGAGCTGCTAAGCAAAGCAGCTCTCATTTCGTTCTGATTATTTGGTACTTATCATAACATCATATCTCTCTCATCAGATAGATCATGAAGGCAATGGGACAGTGGTTTAATCATGGAGATTCTGGAGCCTGGCTTCAGAGTGGTTTGCAATACTGATTTGGTTACCTTTTACAAGTTACTTCACTTCTCTGTGCCTTGGGTTCCTAATATGTGAAGAGAGGTTAATAATAGTAACAGACACATAAAGCTATTTCAAGAATTAAAATCAGTGGTAATAAACAGAACAGAACGTGGTTCATTATATATATAGTTATTAGTAGTAAAAGGAAGAAACTATGTCCTAAACACTCATTTTTACTCTTAGGATCTAACACAGAGAATCACATGTAATAATTATTTATTACCTATTACCTGGATATTAATTATTCAGAGCCATAGTTCAATAATTTATTTTTTTATAATAGGAAATTGTAGGTTTAACCATATAAAATTTCAATTTTATACAATCAAATCAGTCAGATATTGGCAATTTCATATGATTCAGTTTAATTTATATATTTTAATTATTTCAGGTTCTATTAAAAAGCATGAATTTACTATTAGAGCCAATAAATCCAAATACCTTTGAGATACTTTTGTACTGATTATTCATACATAGTATGTATAGTATAAAATTATTATAAACAGAAAATAATTTTTAAAAAATATCTGAAGCCTGAAATTAATATTTATGAACTTATTTTTCTCTAATACAGCATGCAATTGTCATGGGAAAGCTGAAGAATGCTATTATGATGAAAATGTTGCTAGAAGAAATCTGAGTCTAAATATACATGGGAAATACATCGGAGGGGGTGTATGCATCAATTGTACCCAAAACACTGCTGGTATAAACTGTGAAACATGTGCTGATGGTTTCTTCAGACCCAAAGGGGTAAAGTATACTTTTTCTTTCACGAAGTGTTATTTTTTTTCATACAAAACTGTATTATATGGAAAAAATAATTTTAATAGACTCCAAATTCTAAAAGGTGACCAGGAATGTTTCATAATGGAAAAAGTTATAAATACTTGAGGAAGTGATACAAAACACTTTCATCTCTCCAGAAAGTTTCACTGGGCTTCATTTGTCAATATCCCACCCCCAGACAAACTCTGTTCTAATTTTTAGAACATAAATTAGTTTTGCCTCTTAGTGTATGTCATAAAAATAAAATCAAAATGTACATACACCTTTGTGTCTTTCATTCAACATAACATTTTAAAATTTATCCATGTTATCTGAATCAATAGTTTCTTTTAAAAAATGCTGAACACTGTTCTTTTGCATGAATGTACCATAATTTTCATTTCATTCACCTATTGGTGAACGTTTGGGTCATTTCTATTTTTTTAAATAGCTCCTGTAGAACAATTGCGTACATCTTTTGTGGTCATATTTTACTTACCTTGTGTAAATGTCTAGGAGTAGAATGCTTATTTCATAGGATAGGGATATATTTGACTTTATAAGAAACTGCCAACATTTTTCTAAATTAGTTGTAAAATTGTACATGTTTACCAAAAATGTTCCTGTTCTTCCATATCATTTTTAATATTTGGTGTTGACTATCTTTTTGAATTAGCCATTCTAGTGGATGTGGGTATAGTAAGTGTGGCAAGTGGATATTTGGCAATCACTAAGCCATTTCCAACAATGTTTGGTTCTACAGCAGATCTTCCATTATGAATTCAATGATCTCATTATGAATATAATTTTTATTTAAGTGTTATTGGCTATTCCTATATCTTCCCTTGTAAAATGTCTAAGTCAAAATGTTCTTTATTCTAGAAACATTTTAAATTTTAGGGCTACAGCCCATACACAAGTACCTTTTTGTGTGCAGTGTGACATAATGATTGAGATTTACAAGGTTAACCTTTGTTCTAGTACCAGTTTTGGGGAAATACTTCCTTTCTCTCTTTTGATTACTTTGAAGAATTTATTGAAAATCAGTTAATCATATGGGTCAATTTCTGGGGTTAAATTTTTAGAACTCTAGTCCTTTCCATGGATTCATTTGTCCATCCTTGTGCTATTTTACAGCTAAATAACTTATCTCTATAATATTCTTAAAATTATTGTCTTAAAATTTAATTTAGATTTTTCTACTAAATACATGTTTAATAGTTAAAATAAATATATGTATTTATGTGTATATATGTGTATACACACACACACACATACACATACACACACATACAAATCCATACATATACATATATATTAATGTTTACATTGAGGCCTAATTAGGAATCTGAATTTTTATTTTAATAATATTAAAAATAAAGTGTAAAGTAAACATATTTACTGAATCTATACGTTAGAAGGTTTTCTCATCAACAATTCTCAGACAGTTTTTCCTAATTCCTACAAAGAGAGAATGATTTAGGAGGATTTGGTCTACTCAAGCTCACCACTAAAATCATAAATTATATTTATAAGAATCAAGATTGTATCTAAAAGAATTGTTTTGCCATATCTCCCCAGAAGTTATTATTTTTTTTTCTCATGTTCTGGTAATTTTCTCTGGGTAGAAAGTTCTCCCAATTCTACTCTCAGATTCCTACTTAATCTTTAATTGTCAGTTTTTCTGTGAAACACTGCTTAATGGGGGGAAAAAAGAGGGAATAAAATCAAGATGAATCTGGTGAAACTTATATAGCAAAATCTTAATAATTTTTGAATCTAGATAACAAATGTGTAGAAGTTTTTTGTACTGTCCTCTTTACTATTGCATATTCATTTACAAGAAATAGATTTTAGAAGTTGCAAACATGTGGTAAAGGTAATTTCTTATAATTTTCTCTGTATAATTTATTATTATGTATTAGTACAATTAATTTGTTCTTAAAATTTACTGAATTGAAAAATATTGGTGTTTTTATTACACTCATTAAAAATGTTTTATTATTTTTGTTAGGTATCTCCAAAGTATTCAAGACCATGCCAGCCATGCCATTGTGATTTAATTGGTTCCTTAAATAAAGTTTGTGTCAAGGATGAAAAACATGCTCGCCGAGGTGAGAGCCATAATAGAGGCCACTGTTCTGATAAAAAGACAACTAAAAACCAAATACTATTTTTTTTAGGAAAACATTTTGCAGTGAATTTTATTCATGTAATATAAATTTCTTCTAATATCACTCAAATTTTGCTCCAGGAAGTAGTTGTATTTTTTTAAATTCATCTCAATAATGAATTACATGTTTAAGTATAATTATTTGAAAGCAAGAAGAGTTGAATCATTTATTTTCCATTACATATACATATTTACATATTTATGCATATGCCTCTTCTGTCAATCAAAAATTAGTGATATATGTACATTTTTACATCTAGTTATTTATTAGATTGCTTTGTAGCTTCTGTCATTTCTATGATGAAAAGATAGCATTTATTGAGGGATGTGTATACTGTAATGAGAACAATTAAAAGAGATCACATACTGAGCTGTAGTCAATAATATGGAAAGTAAGGAGTGTATATAAAGGACTAAAAAAGGTAGCAGTCATGGGTTTAAGGAGGAAAAGAGGCTGAAACTAATGTAAGCCAAATATTTAATTTGAGGACTCAAATTCACGATAAACTTCAAACACTAAGGAATCAAATGCCAAAGAAAACTCCTTGGTATAAAGTGTTTAGGAGCTACTTCCAGGAGAGTTACTTGCCAAGGTTAAGCAGAAAATTCATGGAATACATCTGGAACAGTTTCTTTATATCTCTAAAAGTGGATTCTTCTCTTCTTTGGAAGAACTAAAATAGGTTATGCTACAATATAGGATTTTCTCTCCAAAGATTTTCAAGTTAAAAGGCTGGTAATGTTTCTTTGGCATAATTTAGCTTACCTGCTTTCTTCATAAAAACTATAGGATTATCAATTTAAGTCATATGATCTTAAATTCTAAAATATTAAAAATCTGATTATTTTAATATTAAAATGGTAAATTATTTAGGTCATTTTAAATTTTACGGTCTTTTATCTTTTTATAGTAACAACTAAACCACATTTTCGGTAGTAACACTTAACTTTCAACCCTATGTGTAATATATAATGCTAAATATAATTCCTACCATCAAATAAGTATGATTTAAGTGTTAGCTGTTATTATGTTTATTTTGGTTTATCTTCATTGAATTTTAATATCAAGTTTTTACTAGCTTCATAAACTGAATTACACTGCCTTTCATTTTTTTCCGCCTTCCATTTTTATATGCCCCGTAAATTTCAAACATTGAAAACATTCAGTAAAAATTAACTAGTACTAAAACATTTTTGTGGTAATTCTTTGATCATTTGTCCTCTTTTGATTTCCTTGATTAGTTTTGTTTAAGATGCTCTTTTTTGCTTGCTTTTATGTTTATTTTTAAATACTCCTGTGGTGTTCCTTCCCTTCTCCCCCGCTTTATATATTGCATAAATTGAATTTTAGTTTATTAACATTATTTTTTAGATATTGAAAGGATTTAAGCTGACAAATTGACTTTTGGCTATAGTTTTTTTATATATACCCAAAAAGCATTGCTAAGCTTCTTTTTCATTGGTGTTATTTTCTATTTAGAAAACTATCTGGATTTGAAGTCTTGATTTTCTCTTTAATTCAAGGTTTATTTAGGAGATATATTTATCAGTTTTTAAAGAGATTAACTTTTGTGTGAAATTCTGTCATCCTCTTTGATATTTATAATTAACAATGCTGTTTATTATAGCATTTGGTATAAACCTAGGAGTAGTAATTTATGTTAAGAACAAGCCTTTAGATAATTTCTGCTTTGAGGAATTAAACATTTTTGTGGATTAGTCAAAGATAAACTACAATAAATATTTGTATTTATTTACTATGTACTGTATAATTAAGTATTATTAGATTATTCAAATTTTTAATATATTTTTTCCTAATTCATTTGTATTATAAATGTTTAAAGTGGAAGTTTGTCATTCTCAGTCATTGGTTTTAGACAATTTTTTTATTTCAAATATCTTTAATTATTTATATATTTTGTACTTATAATTTGTGTTTATTAGAAGCTAAATAATAAAAACTTAAATCATATTTTTATTGTATTCTTGACAATGTAAAATGAGAGCTTGTCCTATTGAATCTATTTTAATTGAATTTTACTTTGGCCCTTATTAATATTACTACAACAGTTTTTATTTTACTATGTGCTTTCCTAATGTATATTTACATTCTTTTATTTTAAATATTTCTCATCATTTTCTGATTTTCTGTATCTCTTGTGAACATTAAATACACATGGTTTTAATAGAAACAGTGAGACCATTGAACTTATTTGTATTTAGTTCATATGTATGTTTGACACTCTTTCTGACATTCTGCTTTATGCTTTCTTATTATAATGTTTCCTTTACTTTTTCATCTCTTTTTTTTTTTTGAGTGGACTATATTTTACTAACTTGCTCTTCTATCTTTGCAGATTTTGAAGGCCTATAACTTGTATTTATTCATTCATGCTTGCATTTTTTCTATTTGTCTAATCAAATACAAGAAAAACCGGCTTTTGCATTTCTCTATTTAAAAAGAAAAAAATAAATTTAAATTACTAGCATTTCCCTCTCCTATTTTCTTATCCCCAAAATATCTATTTCTGTGAATGCTCTGAGTATTTTGTTGTTGTTGTACTAGTGATGTTATACTTACATTGTTGTTAAATTTTTGTTTTAAGTAGTATAGTTTTACTTGCAAGGCACTTTTCCATCGTGTCTTATAAGCCAACAGTTTTGTACATATTACTTATTCTTAATCTAGTGTCATCAGTCAGACTTGTGAATATTCCCCCTTGATCATTGCAGTAGTTTTTTCTGTAGCATCAATCTTGGTAGATACTGAGATTTTATCTTTTTTTTTTTAATTCTTAATATTTTTAAAGGTACTTAGAAAATGTTATGTAAGCAAATCATAGCCAGCTGCTAATTAAACCTTCTATACATTCTTTGGTTCTAACTTTTCTTTTGTGATGTACATCATGAATCTAATTTTTGTGTGGAAAATAGATTTTTAAAGTCTGCTATAGTTAAAACCTTAGGAGCTAAATTATATATTTGTCTTAAAAATGTTGATATGTAATTCATCTTCCTTTAGGTCTAGCACCAGGATCCTGTCATTGCAAACCTGGCTTTGGTGGGGTGAGCTGTGACCGGTGTGCCAGAGGTTACACTGGCTACCCAGACTGTAACCCTTGTAACTGCAGTGGTGAAGGAAGCACGAATGAGGACCCTTGTTTGGGACCTTGCAACTGCAAGGTACACTGTTTATTCTGTCAAAACAGAAGGTCATTTTTCTTGTCTACTCAGTTATGTCACCACCATTAAGCAATTGTTGCAACTTCTCCAGTAAATATCAGCTATCTATTTCCAGATATGGCACTCTTATAAGTGTCTTTAGAAGCCTACCAGATTCACTGCAAGACACCTGCCATTTGTCTAAAAAACAGCAAATATACAGAAGATAGGTCACCTTAAGAATCTGTGTCATTTATAGGAAAAACACTTTTTCCTATTACTAATCTACTGTAATTTAAAAGTATATAGCACCAAAAATAGCAATCTTTAAAACTACAGTACATTCATGTCTACTCTAGCTTTGTATCTAATTCTGAAAATAATTGTCAAGGGTTTCATTCTGGATTTTTAAATTATCTTCTGAAGTTTGAATCCAGACAGGTTTGAAAGTACCTTATTTAAATGCTTCCATTTAATTATGAAAATCATAGTAAGGCCTAGTGGAATTGATTAAAGGCACACTATTTTCTCCCAAAATACTTTCAGAAATGCAACTTTGTTGTACATGCTCAACTAATAGCTCACCATTTTAACACCAAAAGATGAATTATACCTGCAGCTTAGACATATAGAGGAAATATAGAGGCATGCACAAGTCTTAAATGATAAAACTAATTTTCTATAACTATAGTAATCAGTACCAATACGTTTGACTCAGACAGTGTAAGCTATATTAGCTGAGAGAATGAACAAGCCATTGAAATTTAGCATGTCATGCTGATATAAAAATAAATGTCACTTTTTTCCTTTGTTCTACTTTTTTTTCTTTGTTTTTAATTTTAGATGGGACCTCATTAAGATCTTTCCTTTATTATTTCATTAGGCTTATCTAAATGGTATAAATGATATGTTTACAGTTATATGTGTGTGCATGTGCACACAAACAGTAAACTATAACACAAAGAGTAAACATAAGTATTAATGTTAAATGTATATTTTTGGGAACAAGAATGACTAAAATATCAAGCTAAATATAATAGTTACATAATAAGTATGTTACATCAGGGATAATTTAGGTACTTATCTTGGGCTATATCAACTCCCGTCTACATAAATAGGCAAAAATTCCACAACCTATGCTAAGGAGTTGTCATGTATTACAACATAGTTAATTTTCTAGATATAGTATATTTTATTTCAATCTTATCTGAAATGAAAAGTTGCTCTAGTAGACTCATACTGCCCAGCAGTCTGTGGGAAGAGGGGTGGTGACCCCTCTTCATGTCCTATGTCTTTTTGGGGAATCCTATAGGCTCTTAGTAAATTTCTAATGTTTACCAAAACACATCCTGTGTGTGCCTTATTCCTTTTCTAAAACTCCACAGAGATCTCAAAACTTTTATCATTTTTTTAAAAGAGAAATCCAGCTGAGCTTAAAATGGAAGAGTATCTTCCCCAGTTTCTAGAATACAGAAAATCACACTGGAAAAAAAGAAAGGGAACATTTACATATACCTGTCATTCATACAGCAGAGATGCCTGGTATTTATAAGGAAAGAGTAACAAATGAGCTAAGGAAGCAGGCCTCATTTTGTTCATTCTCTTTGGTAACGATAACTAAAAAGACAAGAACAAGAGAGCTGCAGCCATTCCAAGACTCAGAGGGGAAAAGTCCATGGGCTACTGCCTGCTGCCTGCTTTAGTGTTTTAACCAAGGTGATTACAATCATAATAAGAAAAAATGCCTCCTAAGAAACACTTGACGCTCTATACAGACAATTAAAGCACAACAATGAACAGTAATTAAGAAATCATAAAAGAGAAGAAAAAATTAAGTAACTAACATCAAAAAGAATTGGTCCTCAACTGTGTGGTATTTTAAACAGAGGATTATAAGCTCTTATAAACTATTTTTTAGGATAAAAATTTGCAGGAAAAAAACAGGTTTCATTAAATATCTACATAATTTTAAAAACCACAAATTATATGCATATAAGAAAAGAATTGTATTATATTTTTACATGTAGTGTATCATAATTGCCTATAGCCTCTTGTTTATAAGATAATAATTACCCAGTGTTTCAACAAAATATTCTTACAATTTAAATACTGAAAAGACATTAATGTAGATAGCTCATTCTGTTTCATAAAAATACATGATTTGACATAAGTGTAAAATGATTATAAAATATATCAACCAAAATTCTATTTAATGAATAAAACTTCATTGAGAAGTTGAGATACTAGAGACTTAAATTCAAACAAAATGATATCTATATAAGTGTCCATCTCTAAAATATGTGTGAACCAGTAAACATTTGTCCATTTATTCCCTCACACTATAATATATAGTAGTTTTTCATAACTTTTATTAGAAAAAAATGCTTACTGAAATATGTAGACATTTTAAGGCAGCACTTTGAGCCTAAATTTACTGTAACTTTTAAATAATTGAAGTTCTGGTAAAATGTCATACTTAGAAAAGTAGACATCATTTTTCTCATTTCTGCCATTTTAAATACAATCTGCTGAGCAAAACAAATAAATTTGTAAAAATGTTGACTCAGAAAATAAAGGGAATTTCTTAGATGTTACACCAAAGAGAGAAATCTAAGCTATGCATAAGCTCTAGAAAATCTGAGCAACTAAATTTATGGGGTTTGGGATGAAGGTGGGTTAGTACTAAAATGAGGATTAAATTTTGTGGTTTTAATGGGCTCTCTAGAATTTAACATTAAGATTTGGACTCATGGAGGGAAATTGGAACTGAATTCACTTAAACTTGGACTCTAGAAATACTCCATGACAGTAAAACAGTGGAACAGGCACTAGAAAATTCCACCGGTAAGCCAGAAGTGGCAGAAAGAAAACTTTCTCTTTCCTTTGGGGCTCTAGGCAGGAGGAAAAAAAAATCAATGCACTGGGAAGACTCAAATTCCCAAATCTATGTGCCACATGGGAATGAGGTCAGATTTATTCTCCCTTCATGTGCTAGAATTCTTCAGCAAGTCAGGAAAATAGTATTCCCACAGGAAAGAAAATGTAGCCTCAGATGAAATGAGCTCACCATAAAGTTGTACACTGCACAAAAAGAAATCAGAAGCCACAAAAGTCAGAATATTTGTACAGTGAGAACTAAAAAGAGTAGGATAAATTATATAAATGTAAAATGTAATCATATTTTATCATATACATCATTAAAATAAAAATATGTAAAAGTGTATAATTATAAAAACGTGATTAGAAGATAAAATTGTAAGAGAAAGACTAGGAAAAGTAATACAACATAGGGTACTATATTAAACTAAAAGAATAATTTCTATATTTAGAAAATAAGTCAATATAATTTACTTCTAGAAATAAAAGTATATATAGTTATTGAAGTTTAAAATTCAAAGAATGGGTTAAACAAGAGAGTTAGAAACTTTTGGATAGAATATTGGGAATACAGACATGAGGATATTATCTATGAGTTGGCATAGGAAGATAAAGAAATAAAAATGTGAGATTCTGAATGGCATAGTTGATAGAATGATCCAATTCAACATAAAGTTATCAGGAGTTGCCAAAGTAGAGAATATATGAAAATGGGGAGAAACAATATTCAAGAAATAATAGAGAAAAGAATTATCAAGAATTAAAGAAAATTATACATTCTCAGTTTGAAGAAGATAGAAAAGAAATTCATTACCAGTGCTCATAGTAGAAAACCTGCCCACTAGTTAAGATAGAGAGAACATTAAAACTACAAAAAAATATAAAACTATTATTAGTGTTTACCATCACTTTATTGAAAAAACTGCTTAATGGTACATATACTTTAGTAAGAATATTGAACCCAGAAGAGTGTTCTACTGGATTGTAGAATTCAAGAATCAATCTATAAAAAACAATAGCATTTCTAGACACCAGTGATAACCAAGTAAAGGATGTAATACAAAATATTTAGAATAGCAACAAAAGCTATATGATACCTAGAAATAAATATTTTAGAATGAAGATAATTTTTTAAAAGATTATTAATGAATGTAATTTTTAAATGGGGAAATGGCTGATAACACCAAGTGCTGGTAAAAATTTAGACAAATGGAAATAGTTATCACTGCTGTTACTGGCATGAATTAATACTACAACCTTAGGTGGGCAATCTGCATTATCTAGTATCATTAAGATATTGAAACTCTGTCAGCCACCAACTCCAAATGCTAGATATTTACCCTAAAGAAACTCATTCACTATGTAGAAAGAAGCATATAATAGATGTTCAACAAAGGCCTACTTGTTATAATGAATATTAGAAAAAAATTTAAATATCCAAAAATCAATAAGATAAAGTGTAATATAAGTCTCATATGAGAAACAGTTCAAGTGAGTATAATAGGTCCACATATATAAAAATTGATAAATTTCAGAAACTTCAGAAAACAAAAACCATTATGTTTTTATTTATGTAAAGTTGAAAAAGCATAAAACAATTTTATATTGTATAGACACAAGTGTATATAAATTTCAAATTTTTAAATATACTGATATGTACTAATTTCAGAATAGAAGTTACCTCTAGAGAATGAGGGAAGGGAACAGGTTGAAAGTGAAGTGAGACTCAAATGTGCTTAAATATTATTTCTTTAAAAACACATCTCTAATGTGGTTTCATAGTGTAGTGGTTAGCACGTTTGCTTTATATGCAGAAGGTCCTGGGTTCATGCCCCAATGAAGCCACAGTTCTTGGGCTATAACCATGCCACCCTGAACAAGTCTGATGTCTGATCTTGGAAACTAAGCAGTGTCGGGCCTGTTTAGTACTTGGATGGGAGACCACCTAGAAAGACCAGGTGCTGTAGGCATAAATAATAATAATAATAAAAGAAAAAGAAAAAAGTCTATTTGAAGCACACATGGAAAAAAAATTTTTTTTACCTTTACGTTGTAGATAATGGGTAATTGTCATATTATATGTCATTTTCTAGTGTTTTAAAATAATTTCTAGTCTGAAATTTCTTTGATAGAAAAAAGGAGTTCCCAATTTGAAAACCATATGAAATTAATACACTAGCAACTACTATCACCTTAACACATAGATTTTCTGTTTCTTCCTTGTTTAGATGGTGACATTAATGAACATCATTTTAATTATATTTTAAAATATGAAAATAGTGCTAGCTCAAGACTCAAAAATATTTACTAATTCATTGTTAAAATATTTAAAATTTTTATAGCTTCTTGTGAATTATAAGAAGCAAGCCAATCTCAAGTATATGACAAGTCAATTGACTGTAAATGCTGTTCTGACTCTTGTATTTAAGTACCAAATGCTAGAAATTGGCTATTTTGAAGTTTGTGTGATGTTATCCATTAAAAGTCAGTTGGATTGCAGACTGATAAATAATATAAATTCACCTTGATCTTTGTAGGAACATGTGCTCTTATTTTTACTGAAGTGTTAGAAAGATAATGAAGTAAAAGACTGGAAATCAGTCTATATTTTCATCTTGCTTTGCTTTGGGTTTTATATTGCACTTTTCATTAAGTCCTTACTGGCACACAAGAATATGTGATTTGACCTTGACTTACCTCTCCATAATGTTCTTGAGATTCAGTCCTTGTAATCCAGCCTTATAAATTCCTTGTATCACCAAACTCTGGAATTTTATGGATTCTATTCCAACTGCGGGGAAAACCTCACCTCTAGCCCCTCTTCCTTTGCTTAGTAAAGGCTCAGTTCCACTTTCTCAGCAAAACTGTCTTAGATTCCCCAATATAAATCATTCTTCTGCTATAATCACTTGTAACACCTTTTTCCTTTCCTTTATTATCTTTTCACCATTTCTAGTCCTATTTAATGTCTGTCTTAATTCTGTGATGCTATGGATCCTATGTATTTTCTTCATCATTAAACTGTAAAAAGATTACACAGTGACACATAAAAAAAAAGAAAGAAGAAAGAAAATTTAAAAATTGTGAAGGTTTGATTGTCATTTAAACTGTCCAATTCATATTTCTTAATCTGGAAAATGATGATATTAAATTTTCCTGCCCAACTCTCCATAGATGTAATTATCACACTGAAACCTTGTACAAACTTAAACTTAAGTATAACCATAAATGCCTTCTGAAATACTTTTTTTGTTTATTAATATTGCTTTTTACAAGTAAAAATAAGTTTCCATTCCCTTCCTCCTAATAGGATTTTTATGGTGTATGCTAACATTTTAGTTTCTTTTTTTCCCTCCTATTTTTCATTTATACACAGGAATGATCACCTCATTAACTTGTCAGTCTTTAACCCTAAGCATTTCTACAAAAGGAATTCAGTTTATATATTTGATCCCAAACTTAAGTTACAGATGTAAGATTTTTAGCATTAAAAGCACATGTAGAAATCTGTCCTTGCAACAGCTACAGTTCAAAATATTATGTTTTTTTTTAATATTAAAGCTAAGCCTGTGAAAAGTGAGAACTAATTTTTATTTATTTTCTTCTCTCTCTCTTCCTAATTAACCATTTATTATTTATATTGAGAAGAATATTTAAAGAGTAAACACTAACAAATACTGCTTATTAGCTGATCATCATCCTTTTGTTAACTTAATATTAGGATGCATTAGAATGAAGGCCATAACAGAGGAAAGTATATAATTAACTAAAAATACCCCCCCACAAAAAAAAAACAAGCATGACTGCAAAATATCTGAAGCAATTAACACAAAATTATTTAAATGTCACTGGAGATATTTCTGGTAACTTTGTCAATAGAATTCCCAGCCGACCAACAATCACAGTTAAACATGTGCTGCTGAAGTTGTACCTAATTTATAAGAAGGCATCTTCATGGAGAAGAATACAGGGAAACTATTGTGACTATTTCTCTAGAGAGAAACTGTGCTGAGGAAACTATAGCAAAAAGAAAATTGATGTCAACCCAACAGTATCTGACTGCAAGGGAAAAAAAACAAGTAAGGTTTTTTTGATTCAAACTTGCTTTTAAGGGAAAAGAGTACCAAAGAAAAAAAAGGAATACTTAGAGACTTAGCTAAATATATTCAACCAAAATATGTATCTAAAGCATGCATTTCCCCCTAAGGAAATGAAAATTGATTTAGGGAGGCAAAAATACCATTTTTATTTTATATATAAGGCAAACATATTTACACAGTGCATCTGTACATACAGTATATCTATTGAATTAAAATTTCATGGTAGAGATGATTATGAAAAAAATGACTGAAGAGGCTCCTTAGGGGCGTGATAATGAAAACTAGGTTGAGAACCACGGGTCTAAAGTGAACACACTTTTTATTATCATAATAAACAACAAAAAATATGTAGTATATGGATAATTATTTAAAATGGAAAAATAACTGACTATTATTAGTACCTATTTCATTTTTGTTACTATAACCAACTATAATAATAATTTAAAAATCAAGAAAGTAGATTTTTTTTTTAAGAAAATATGGTGATATAATGGAATACTAACTTTTAGAGTAGAAGTCTAGAGCATTCTGGAAATTACCTATTTCATAGGCTTAGGTGTAAAAATTACCATTAAATTGTACATTAGAAAGAATCATTATTGGAATCTCAATAAACAAAATATTAAATTTACTGGATTGACCAGAGTTGCCCATTTGAAATGCTGAGAGAATAGATTAGACCCTATTTTTTACATAAACAACTTTTTTTAAAGTTTATTAAATTATATTTTAATACAATTGGCTTGGGGCTAGGGGCACTGAGCCCCACATGATGAAATATTTATGTATAACTCTGACTCTCACAAAATTTTACTACAGATGCCCCTTGGTCCAGGCCCCTGGTGGATACCAAAACCTGCAGATGCTCAAGTCCTTATATAAAATGATGTAGAACAACGCATACAGTGAGCCCTTCACATATGCGGATTTCCAACCACAGATTGAAAATATTGTTTTTGATTTGCATTTGGTTATATCTGAGGATGTAAAACTCAGGGATTTGTAGGGCTAATTGTATATTTATTGAAAAAAAAATCTTTGTATAAGTAGACCTACACAGTTCAAACTCATGTTGTTCAAGGATCAACTGTAACTCTTTTCAATGTCAATCAGTACAAAGTGATAAAATAACTAAGAGAGAGAAATCTCATGTCTAAATGGCATTTGGGCTGGAAGCTGCAAACTTATCATCATTATTAATATTTAGGGTCAATTGTTTTCATATCAATGCATTTTAAATTGAGTTGGATGGTGACAAGTTTTAAGATATTTGCCTTTGGAGCCCTTATAATATAAAGGTAAGAAGAAAGAAAAATATTGGTTGTACTGTATGTATGTATGTTTATATTTACTTTAATGAATGACCTTTAGTAGGCATTCTTACATTGGGAAACATTCCAATCAGAGACAACAGTGCTGCAGCAGCCTATTTTGATCATATCATCCTACCTTGGGATGCATCTTCTCTCAGCCTTATAGCGCTTGTCTTATTTTTTCTTTAGAGGGATGGAGGATTCCAGTGATGAATCTCGTGTTAGACCCAGAGCATTTGCTCATTACCAGTCTTTGAGCAGTGACCTTCTTCTGCCTTGTATTATCCTTATTTGTGCACAGTTATTTTTTTTTTTTTTTGCTATAGCCTCTTGATGGTATTTTTATATTCTCTCTGGCATCTTGTATGCCTTATATTAGTAGCTCAACTATGATTTGATAAATGAATGAGTAAGAACAGAGAATATAGGAACAGTGAGAAGAAATGCACAGAGCATTTATTGATAATTTGATATTGATAGCAAAGGACATTAAATTGCTCATAGAGTCTACCCATAAAGGAGGTGGTTCACTCTCAAGCTGAGAATCAAAAATTTAAGTCCTGGATCATTAGAATCAAGGGGACCTTCCATGAATACAATCAGGGGATGCTTCCTGGATGACAGTTGTTGAATCACAGAGAAGTTTTGAAAAAGCAGTTATCCACCTAGGAACCCATAAAAAGAATTGAAAGGCAGGCTGCCAAGATCATGTATATTAGCAAACTAATAGCAGGTAGGAACTCTTTGTTTCTATGAAGGTGCAATAAAAAACCCGAACACTGTGCTTCTGTGTTTGAATATGTCACTCTAAAATATATTAAACATCAAACCATGATGTTCGCTAAAAATCACCGTCTTAAAACTAATTTTTTTTCAAAGGAAATTTTGGAAACACAATCTCAAAATAAGAAATTACTTAAAAATATATTTTCTCAAGGGAGTTTGGAAAAGGAAGTAAATAGAACCTCATACAATGTTAATTCTATACATGTTGAAATATATCCAGAAAGCAGACTTTTGGTGAGCTAAACAGATTTTCTCCCTGATTTTTTTATCTTTCTACCAGCCTCAAAAGGCACTTTGGGCCATAAGGACAGATATATAAGTTAGTACTATACCATATTTACTCTTTAGGTTTGGCTTAATATTTTTAAAGGCTGAGACAAATCAGAATCAAGCACTTTACAACTAATAAATCTAAATATGATTAGGAGCTGCCACTCAGTAAAGAAAAAGTATGGTTTAGACTCAGGACTAAAATAGTAGAGAACTAGAAATTTAGAGCTGTGGTTTTAAGCTGACATGCTTTCAATTGTATGTAAAGTCTATGCAAATCTTTTAAGGGTTGATAATTACTTGTAAAGAGGGTTAAAGTGAAGTGGGCTTGAGGAGGTAGAAATAAGATTAGCTTGCTGACCTATAACAGGGTCTAAAATAGCTTGACTGAAAGATTGTCACAATAAACAAAGCAAACTACCACTTGGCTAATTTGTTTTTATAAGTGCAGACATCTTATTATCTTTACCCTTGTGTGCTGAGGATTCCCAAGACCACACTCAATACACTAGAAGGACTCACAGAACTCTGAAAAGCTGTTATACCATGGTTATGGTTTATTAGAGTTAAAGAATAGAGATTAAAATCAGCAAAAACAAAAGGTGTATAGGAAAGAGTCCAGGAGAGAGCAATTGCAAACTTTCAGTTATCCTCTCTAGTAGAATAGTACAGAGAGTGCTTTAATTCTCTCACCATCAATAAAGTGTCACCAACCAGAGAAACTCACCCAACACATATAAAGTGTCACCAACCAGAGAAACTCACCCAAGTCCTGGTGTCCAGGATTATTTTTCGCTGAGGTGGGGGTGTGGAGGGGAGGACAGTCATTCATGAAGGTATGGAGCACTCATATGATTAAAGTTAACTACTCAGTTTCCAGAACCCCCAGAGGTCAAACTGATAACAATTGATACAAACTGTCCCAGAGCTCCAGGTGAACAAAACTAGGCATTTAACATAAATCACATTGTTTGCATAAAATATCTCATGTGATCCCCTAACAGTTATACAAAGACACTCTTATCAGACAGGATATTCCAAGGGCTAAAGGTTATCTCCCAGGAGCTGGTCAAGGGACAGTCTTTCAGTTTGGAATGTGCAGGGTTTTACCACTGGACTCCTTTGAATTAACCCTTTATCACACCATATGGTAATATAAGATTTCTTTGTTCCAGTGTCTCACATTTTATAGACATTTTGCCAGCTACTACCAATTTAATGCATCTCAGGTATAGTTTTGTTGCTTTATCACCTGCTGAATAATCTTTAATGACTTAAAATTCCTAAGGGGAAAGATCCATATTTCTTAAGGTAGCCTTAAAGATTTATCAGGCACCCTGGAACTCAAGTATCAAGTGAAGTCCCTAGCATATAGGAAATATTCACTACATTTCTTTTGAAAGAAGAGTAATAAATGAATTTTCTACTCTGGATTATTCCTTGTTCCCAGTATCTTTGCTAATATTCTCTCTCATCTGTTTCTGCCAACAGGATAATTTTTTAAAACTATATTTCAAGGTTTTGGTCAAATTCCACTCCTTTTGTAAAGCCTCCTCAAGCCTTTAGAGCAGGCATTAGACCCCCCTGCTCTGTGTTCCCATAATTTAATTTATTTTCAGATGCATTTATAGTCTACCTTGCATTATAGTTGATTACAAATGTACCTTTTTACCCAACTCTAGTTGTTGGCTTTTAAAGACAGAGACCTTGACCCATCTCATCTTTATGTTCCCTAGAATTCTTACCCTAATGTGTTGCTTCAGGTTATTAGATGAAATTGAATATGCAATTATTTAATTTTTTTCAAGGTCATATTGCCAGGCTAAAATTGGGCTAAGGGAATATTTTCTGGTGATTGAACTCAGTCTGAATCTCAGAAAAGTGGTATTAAAAGCTGTCAAATTAAAGTAAATGAAAAGTAGATTAGACCAAAAACATAAGAACACAATGTACAGAACAGCTGTATTGTGTCCTCAATGGAATAAGCTAAATTATAATCATAGATATGTTTCATCTTCCCTGCTTGTGTAGCCTTCTGAAGATGCTTTCAACTTCAGGGCTTTGGAGATTTGTTTGTCACTATAAATCTAAAATTAGTTTGATTAGTTTCACTGGCATCTATTACTTTAAAATATCTGAAATACCTTATGAATAAAAATTAGCAAGAATTTCAGGGGCAATAATTCAATGTAAATTAAGATGCTAAACTTGACACATGAAACAGGCCTAGAAACACCACTTTGTGTGGGCTCCAGCGATGTAGAAGTGGTTGAGGTTGTAAGTGGGTCATAGAATAAGGGTTAAAAAGTTAATTTCAAATAAATTTTTCTGTCAGATACAAGGAGAAACTTTTTATGTGTTTATTCTTATAAATTTATCTATTTTTTCAAGCTGTTCTTGCCTCTTTTATTTTTCCTCAGATGTTCTCAGATTTTATCATTCCTATCTTCTGCCCATTCCTGGTTTATTCAAACATATTTTTATTAAACATCTACTATGTGCACAACATTTTACTATGCATGAAAAACAGGACCACTAAGAGATTCCTTTAAACTTAATAAAATTTTATTAAGCTAGTGCTCAATATTCTACCAGGAACCCTGCCATTTCCTGATACTATAAAGATAAGCAAGACAGAGTTTCTTTCTCTGAATAGATTATGGTGTGTAGCTGGAGAGAACAATTTTAGAAGAAATAGCTTTGCTTTTTCTGTGGTCATAATAGAGCAGTGTATAAAGGGCTTTGAAAACAGTTGAGAGAGAAATTACCTATGGAAAAGGAAAGTTTCAGAACTGAGGTAATACAGAAATTCAAGGAAGAGGAAAAATGTGGAGCAGATGCATATGCAATGAATATTGAGAATCTGTTTCCTGGAAAGTGAAGAGCCTTTATTTAGAAGTTATTAGTCTAGATTAACTATTCTTTAAGCTGAAAGATTACACCCTTTCTAGTTTTTCATCATATAGTCAACGTTCTCTGGCCCACTTATAAGCAAATATACTTGGAATAGGATTAATGAAACCAATCTGAAAAGCAATCATCAAATGAGAATTATTTTTTTTCTATAATGTTATTGTATGATTAACTGGCTATCCCATTGTATTAAAAGAAACACTGTGAAAATTAACCAGGGAAAACTTTCTACCTTTTCTACGTAGTCTCAGCAAGGAAAAACTGTGACTGTTTGCCCCAGTTTTTCTGCTTGCCAGGTTCTTATACTTGCCTCAAATGTAGGCATTTTTAACATATAATGTGAAAAGTATTTCACCACCTGTGTAATATCCATGTTCTAGTTATTATATGTCCATGTGTTAGTTTAATGTATTTAATTTTATCATTTTTAATATGTTCTAAGAGTATGTACTTCAGTGACATAGAATGGTGAACCAAACTGATTTTAATTAGTTTAATTTATTATTTGTATTTGTCATAACATTTACTCCATACTCTTGACATACACGAAGATCACAATTATAACTTTTATTAAAGTAGATTAGTGTCTGTTATTCTATCCCATCAGTGCAGTTAAAAAGGATATAGCTAATAAAAAAAGGAGACTTTGAGCAAATTTTGAAAAATATCATTCTACTTTATGTATGAGATATAAAATGAAGAATATACAGTTTCTATTTTCCTTAAGCAGGTAGAGACTATTCTTAATTTAAAGGGTACCTCTCTGTTGCTAATTTACCTCTTTTATTTATAGGAGAATGTTGAAGGAGGAGACTGCAGTCGCTGCAAATCTGGCTTCTTCAATTTGCAAGAGGATAATCATAAAGGTTGTGATGAGTGTTTCTGTTCAGGGGTTTCCAGCAGGTGTCAGAGTTCCTACTGGACCTATGGCAGCGTAAGCAACAGACTTAATTCTGCACACTGTTCTATTGGCCTTCTTGTTATCTTGTTCTTTTATAAGAAATTAATGTTTTTTTTTTTCCTTGTAGTGAGCTTCTACTTAAAGTTATCAGGAAGAAGTGATGGAATTTTTTTTCAAATGCTATTTATGTATCTTTGATCAAAGCCTTTTAGGTTTTATTCTAACAGTGTAGAGGGGAAGCTCTTAGAATAAGTAAACTCTAGCCTTTATAATGTCCATGATTAATATGTGAAGCAGTAGTGAAATGAATGTTTTAACCCTAAGGGCAAATAATTCAATATAGAAAGCATCAGATTGTGATATTAAGAATTACATATTCCATTTACTATTTTTTGGTATACAAATTAAGAAAAATAATTTACTCATCTTTATATCTACATATAACACCTATTACCCACCAACCTTTAGTCACTTTTTGATAGTGCATGGGCTGTTTCGTTGTTAAAAAGAGCCATTAAATTTGATCAATATCTTCATTCTTAAATGATTTGAAAATTTTTAAATTGTTAACCTATGTAGTAGTTACTGGAATTTTATTCCTCTAACATAAACATAAACATGTTTACCTTATTTCCTCCAATGCCCACCATACTCCCCACTTTTGAACTCTATGCAGACCGTGATTTGAAGAGGTATAAAAGAAAAATGAGGCTTTCAGGAAATGTCAAATAACCTTGTGTGGATGCTCTTAAGAGTATAGCATAGCAGGAAACAAGCTAGAGAAAGAGAAGCCTAGAAAGAAAATGAAAAACCATACCATGCAGAGTTGAGTATGCTAAAAAGTTGGATTCTTATACTTTGAGAGTCATCGAAGGATTTCAGCAGAATGATATTAGAGTTGTGTTTTATAAAGATAACTATTTCAATAAACTATCTTCCTTCCTTTCAACTTTAATCAACTGACTGATCCTTAACACAATGATCATATTTTTTTTTCTCTGCCTTCATTGCTTTTAAGTCAAGTCTGAAATATTTTGAGTAGTTTCTAATTGCACTCTCATGTCTAAATTCGAATCTATACATATTTTATCAAATCTATTGCTTTGGAGCAGGTTACAGAGAACCAATAGCAAATGGAAATCTAATCTAACTTTCTTCTTTTCTAGACAGCCCCATTAATATATCAAAATTTCATGGTTAGCAAAGAAGTAGAGGTGTCATTAAGCCTTGGTCTAAAGAAACTAGGTCTACTGATATTTACATTTCAGTAAGTCCTCTGGAGAGAACTTCCTCTATGTCTCATTGGCCTGTCTTAGAATGTCCAGAGGGTGAAATTAAAAAGGAAATAAAGGAAGTTATATATATCTTATTGTCTAGCTAGCCAGTAAATTTTTATCTGGTCTCTTTTTCTTTTGACCAGGGGATTCAAAACAATTCCATAGCTTTGGCTGATACAGAATCAAATGACCTCTACATGAAGAAATTAAAAAATATATTTTTTATCCACATATAATCACCATTACAATTCTACTTTTCATTACATCAAGCAGCTCACACATGGCCAGTGGGCTGTGGTAGCTCTATACCTCAGTGTTTAGTGTTTTGTCCTGACCTGATAGTTTAAATTAAAACTGTAGTTGTATGCTTACCCATTGGTGGAGCATAAAGATAGAAAAGCAAATCATCATGGCTTCCCAAAGTCCTCCTTTAAGGCTTCTTCCCTTTCTGGGCTGAGCATGAAGGCTCCTACAGCACTTCTGACCCTTTGAGGAAGAGTAGGTATAGCATTGTTAGCTGTGACCATAACAACAGACTGGTGGATTCAAACGTTCTTAAGCCTCAAAGCAGAAATTGAAATAGGTAGGAAGGGAGGACATGCTTAATGAAAAGCCACTTTTCAGGCACTTGAATATTTTATTTCTTTTTTTCTCTGCTCTACAAATATATAGGTAACATCTTTTGAAATATTTTGTTCCATAAACAATAGGGAATTCTAGTGAAGTGAATAATATAAAATTCAAAGTCCAACTATGTGGTAATTAATATCGCAGTATAATCATTGTATAATTTTGAATGGATTTCTATTCTCAAGAAAGAGGTATTTGGAATCATAATTTAATAAAAGTATTGGATCAATAAAAACAGATTATTATATAGTAAGTACCATCCAAACTCTTAAGAACATCAAGAAAAAAATAATAGGCACTTATAATGAGTACAAATGATAAGTTTAGTGATATTCACTTCACAACTCTCATATTTTTGTAAACTTACATAGTTTTTGTTTTTTAATTTCCAAAAAGTAAATGGGTACTACAGGAATTTGAAAGAGGAAAGAAGTGGATGGATTCATGCCCTAAGTGACAATGATTGTGTGTTTTCTTTAAGATACTAGACATGAGTGGCTGGTATCTGACTGACATCTCAGGCCACATTCAAGTGGCTCCCCAGCAGAAAAACTTAGATTCACCTCAGCAGATCAGCATCAGTAGTGTGGAGGCCCGCAGAGCCCTGCCAGAGGGCTACTATTGGAGTGCACCAGCTTCGTATCTGGGAAACAAAGTAAGTCCATATGGTGTTTGCTTCTTGTTTTAGCAGATTAATAAAGAGAAGAGATTTTATTTAGTATTCGTTTAATGAAGGATAAGAATATCTAGTATATACTGTGTGGGATTGCCAGGACGAACTAAATCAGATAATGTTGACATTTTTCCCATGTCCTGTGGTGACATGATATCCCTAGTTTATAACCTTACATAGTTGATGTTCTGTGTAAAACTTTTGAATGAACAAATCAATTAATGAAGGCACTAGAACAGTTTTGCAGAACAAAGTATGTTACATTTTCTTAAAACAGCTATTTTTCTAGAGTTGTTTATGGTGGAATACTTACTGAAATTTTCCTCTTCTGTTTCTATTTCATTTCAAAGCTGATATTCAAGAGTTACTTTTTCTATTTTGTATGAATGTTAATTGGAAATGAAATTTATTGCATAACTAATTTAATGCTTGCCATGAAACTTATGTAAACAACATATTCCCTACAGTTCAGAAAGAAAACTACCCTAAAAAAAGAGCCAGATTGAAAGCACGTGTTTGTTTTAAAACCCACTCACACATATATAAAGACGTATACAGATAAACAAATGTAGCAGCCTCGGAGGTACAGGTGCTTTTTTTGTTTTTGTTTTTTTCTGGATTTTCTGGATTAACTCTATGTAGATAGATACCTTAGCTTTTATTTTATTTTATTTGGTCTAAAAATTTGTTGTAAACAAAATTCAGTATAGTAATTTTAGATATGAACACTCGCTTGTTATATGAAAGTTAATACATTGTCAGCTGATAGTTAAATTATGTAATCACACATAGAAAAATCTCCTAGCAAATTGATGTTATTTAAGCCTAGCTTTCATCCATAAGAATATAGTGTTACTTTTGAAGAAATCTTCACTGGCTAAACAATTGAAAATGTATTTATATTTAGTGGTTCTCTTGTCATAGCATGTAAATATTGAGATAGAAAAACTCAGTTGTTCATATGTTACTGAGTTAATGGGAGACTCGTAGTTTTAGCAAATTGAAGAAATTTTAACTTATGGCCAGTTTCTTATTTTTAACAGGCTTCAGAGGCAATTATAAAAAATGTAAAAATGAATAAAACACATTTTTAATAAGTATGTATTTTAAAAGTGACAGTATATGTTCCATAAAATTCTACAGCTATACTAAAAATCGAATTAAACTTTTCTTTGCAAGGTCTTATTTTACAATAAGATGTCATTCTATCCAGTTCTATTTAGGAACCTCCTGTATTCCCAGTAAGAATAAAAGAGCTCATAAAACTTGAATGTCTACAGCTTAAAATTACCAAAAATTAAAATGAAATAAAAGGTCAGTTTTTTTTTCTTGCTCTGAGGAGTTCAGAGAAGAGCCTTGGGTCAAAATTGGATGGTTTTTGGAGGTCTTATTTTTATTACTATGGTGAAATTTATTTAAGTATAGTTTATAATAGAATATTCTTTACCATATTTTCGATGATTTCTTCTTTGGTTGTATGCTTTTTCTTTCTGCTGGCTGGAAATCAAACTGACAGAAGGAAAGCAAGCAAATGAGATATTAAATAGCATCAGAGCAAAGGATTTGGACATCTTGTTCGTAGTTGTTGGTTCCCAAAGATAACTTCCCTTATCCTGGCTGAACTGTTTCTTATAACCACCCACAATGAAGCACTTCATATTCCCCCACAGATCATTTTCACATCAAAAAGCTGGGCTTGTGTGTGCTTCAATTTCCATTCAATGAACAAAATAATGGTAGTGGGGTGTGCAAATTGTTTGAATATAGAAAACATTTTTTAATGTAATGTGGAAGCCCTCGGTGGTTTACTGTCAGATATCTTAGTATGAATGAAACAATTTGCCTTAATAACTGAACCATATAAATTTTTGATACTACCAATAATACTGCAAGCTCTCACAAATTACCATAGTACATCTTAGCTGTCATGTCACATCACGGAAATTATAGTCATGATGACATGCTTAGCTTGGTTGATTTAATATCTTGCTAGGGAAATGGAAAATTGTAGGGCCTTGTTTGTAAATTCAATAAAGCCATTTTTCTAAATAGTCGAGACTAAATTCTTTACCAGTAATTGCTGTTCAAATCAAAGCCATCGCCAGACTATGACAGAAATAGTATATCAAGAAAAAGCGAATCTGCTTAGATACTGAATTTCATTTACATCCATGACCAGGATGCTGTGGATACATAATTCCTCCTCCACCCTTTTAGTGTTAATTCCTAAGTCAAAAAAAATATTTAGGAGATGCTATTAAATTTTAAAAATTTTAAACATTACCAATTTTTAAACATTTTCCGTCAGTCACTTGGTTATAAGGCTACTTACAACAGAAAGAAGTTGTGCTGTGCTGTTCGTGTACTACCATAATGCGATGCCACAGGCCATTCTTCCTTTTTTATTTTCATGAATCTAATCCCAAATAATAAAGTGCTCTCACATGGAATACCTCTTGTTAGCATAGGGATCTGCCTGGTCGTAATAAAACTCAAGAACACCAGGCAGTTTAGCAAAGGAATACTTTTTGTTCTAAGAAACATTTTTATTGACTGCAGTAAATAAAATTACTCTTTGGAGTAATGAGGAATACATAAGTGAATATAAGTGTGTATGTGGATAATAGATGAGGCCTAGGAAAACTAAACACATTTTTAAACCGCCCATTTAAAAACTTACCATGATCTCAACTATGAGTTAATTCCTAAATAGCAGTCTTGAATTTTTTTTCTCATGTGTGAATGAATATTTAGGACAATTGGCAGTATCAATTGTCAGTTTCCTCACCTCATTCTAGATTGTCAAAAAGAATGAAGTCAGGCACCCATACGGCTGTACTAGGCAGCATTTCTTTTTCAAAATGCTTGGCAAATGTTAATGCTTGGTTTTAAGGCATTTCTTTAAGCATGAAACTATGCAAGAATGGAAAAAACTAGAGGACAGAGTCCTGCTGCTTTGCTACAGGCTATAGCAATTTAGAAACAGTTCGGGTATTTCAGAGTTGGAATAATTTACTGCTTTGGTAAACTAAGTGCTATTGGAACATTGAAACAGTCATTTACTTAAGGTTACCCTAGTGGTCTGAAATAGTGCAGTTTCCAAAGCAATTCTCTTCATGTCTGTGAAGTTCCCAGAGAATCTGGCTTGGCCTGTCTATTGTTCCCACATTGTCATTAAGGTTCGAAATTCTGTCTCTGAGCATTATTAAATTAATCTTATGTGATTTGTTCTTTACAAAACAATGCTTATTTCCTGCAACATTATACTGTCTTTTCCTGTTTCTAGTTTTAAAAGCTTTAAATTGTTTCATGTAGTTGCCAAGTATACCGATAGCCTAGCTTAAGTTGCACATTATGAGTCTGCTAACAAAACAGCATCTGGTTTCTAAAAGTAATCTTTGGTACTTCATTCTTGTGCTTGCTTGGCTTTTCATAAAGCTGTGAATTTGAAGAAGACTGATGTTTGAGATTTATAGGACAGGGTAGTTCTTGTCACATTAAAGGAGCCTTAAAAATACTTTGTGATTCATGCTACATACTTAACAAAAAAATAGTTTTTATTAGGCTATTCAGAAATGATTCTTCAGTTGGGATTTATGTGAAAGAAGATGATTTAAATCTTGGTTAAAAAAATGAAAAACTTATTAACAAGCATGATCTACTCTCCTTTTAGCAGCCTAAAAATTTATATTTGTGACTTCTTTGCTCCATGTTCCTCAATATTATTCAAAAGTAAAGGTCAAACCCTGTCCCTCATTCTTAACATCCTTGGATTGATTAGATTACCTATCTAGGTATTATGGATATGGAGAATGGCATTGCCATAAAAATAAATAGTATAAATCAACTGCAATTGAATTGGAATTCCATAAATCAGATCTCATCAAGAATGATTTGGTGATGGAGTAGTACTGAGAAAAAGGTGTGCTTTCTAAAATAAACCAAATGAATTGTTAAGGGTAAATGAGAAAATATATTTATTTTAAAAAATAAAAACCACGAACTCATTGATTGCTAGTAGTTATGGCAATGTCTACTGTGCAAAGTCAGCACACCTATAAGAACTCAAGGTAACACATAATAATCTCCCAATTTTTACTTATTTTTATAACAATATTATTTTGACTTTTTTCTAATGAAATTTATAATGTACTAATATCTCAAAATATTAAATATTCAGATGCATTATTCTGTATCCAGTATCTTATAATGAAGTGCAATAGGGATAAAGTTCAGTGCTTATAATTGATCAACTGAACACTTATTAAATAGAGAAACACTTACTTTAACAAGATTTTGGTAGAGAAAATTAAGGAATTTACTTAACAGTACTTTCAATCTGACTTCACTTTGTGATATGATTGCCAACAAAGCTAATGTAATCTAGGACTACATTTGTAAAAATTTATTGGTCAGGTCAAGGGAGATGATTATATAGAATCATAAAATATTCATCTTTTTAAATTCACTCATGAAAATAGATGCTAAAATTCTTTTTTTTTAAAAAGAAAGCATGAACAATCTGAATTCATAGTGTATAAAAAATGGTAAAACTTAATTTGCCAAGTTGCTTTTATCATAGGAGTTCAAGGTTGGTTTAATATCAGATCCTTTTAAGTAAATGACCATATTGACTGATTAAAAGAGAGAGAAAAAACAATTAATAGATACAGAAAAAGGTATAGGTAAAATTAAATAATGATTCAAGATATTTTTAAAATTTTCAAATTAGTATCAGAAGGTTTTTCTTTAACTCATGAAGTGTACCTACACAAAAATAAATAGCAAATATCTGATTTAATAAAAAATATTTTAATAATTCTTTAAGATCTTAAACATGAAACAATTTTCACTGTGATCAATTTTATTTAACATTAAACTACAAGATCTGGACAGTGCAGTATAATAAGAATTTAAAGATACAGAGGTTGGAAAAAAAATAAAAATGTAATTTGTAGATGACATGGTTATGTGCTTTGTGAACTCAAAAGATACATCATTAGAAAGAGAACTGTATACAAAATTAATATATATTAAAGAATTGTTAAAAATCAATTTAAAAACACTTTTAAAAGAATTCATTTTGGTAGCAATAAGTATTAAAAGTACCAAGGATTAATCTATATGGAAAAGTAAAGAGCCAAGATTAATCAAAGGAATTACTAAAAGAAAGGCAGAGATAAAGTTTTAATAAAAACTTAACTGATATGAAGACTTAGATTTATTTCAAAAATATATAATGTTTAAGGCAAAGCACTTTCAGTGTGAAAATAGATAAAAAGATAAATGGGGCTGATTAAGTAGCTCAGAAATATTTCATACATATATGAATACTTGATTTTTAACAAGATAGATATTGCAGATCAATGACAATAGGACAGACCATTTAACACATGGTTCTGGTATCACTGGTTATCCAGAGAGAAAAGAAAACACAATCTGTATCTCTACCTTACATTATACATAAACCTTCCCCCAAATGCTAGTTGGAACAAAGACATGATTTTAAAAACTATACAAAAAAGCTTTGTGAAAACAATACATTAAATTTTGCCTCTATAATCGAGTAATAGGATCTAAATTCACCTACCTGTCTTAAACAACAAGATAACTTGAGTAAAAAATGTGAAACGACAAGTTTCAGACACTGAACTACAGATAGTGTAAGATTGTGATCCCTGAGAAAAGAGAAATAAATGCAATGAGGCTACAATTGCCACAAATTATCATTTGGGCACAGTTTCCAAGGTGAAGTGCATTGGGGGAAAACCCAAACAGCAAGTTCTAAAAGACAGAGATGGAAGCTCAGAAAGGCCAAAGAAGCTAGAATTTGTGTGAAAAAATACTAGAAAAGAGGGAGCTGGAGAGAGATCCAGATATATGTAAAGGTAACTGACTGACTACTGAGTTGGATAGGAGAATACTACCTAAGGCTGGTGAAAGAACTACCAAAAAGCAGTAAGAAAAACAATTTCAGGAGCTAACATGAAGCTGGTAATAGTTCTTGTCCCACCAACTAAAGTAGTTGAATATTTTTATAATAGAAAGGTCATCAGGTAAAGTACTCAGAGAGTATTGTCATGGTAGAGGAACTAAATTAGCCCCAGACTATAGGCTGCTCTAGATTTACCCTAACAGATTTTAAAAGCAAGCCTTAAGATAAATCAGCTTATTCCAAGTAAATTAACTGCATGTCAGAGCAAAGTCCAATAGTACTTAATAAATTACAATAAAATCCAGCACCCTGAAGTGTAAAATTCATCATGTTGAGCATCAAATAAAAAATTAGCAGGCATACAAACAAAACAGGCATAAGAACCATAACCAGAAGAAATATCAGCAAATGAAAACACCCCAAAATGATATAAAACTCATGCCAAGTTACATCAGCATCAAATCAGAAAGACAGAGAGGAGAAGGGAAGGGAA
>PVKZ01002379.1:0-109270 GCA_004027375.1 Macroglossus sobrinus
AAACCTGGCTGAGGACAAAGCGAGCAGAAAAGGCGGCCGAGCGGGGAGTGTGGGTGGAAATGCAGAACGGAAGCCGCCTGTCGGACGGAGGACGCAGCTGTGTTCAGTGGATGCGTCTGCTCTTTCCACTTCTTTTCTGATGAACCGAGGAGGGAATGTGGACTTTGGTACATACACCCTTCACTTCACGCATGTGGTGCCTTTTGGATAAACTGACAGAATCGGGAGCGTTGGGTCCAAGGGTACAGACCTTTCTCATCTGCATAAACATTCCCAAACTGCTAGCGGTTGTCCCCACGTACACACCCACCGACGACAGTTTAAAGGGCGTCCGTTTCTCTGCACTCCCGTCCACATACCGTGCTATGAAAATTTCAATTTTTGGCAATACGGTCTTTAAAAATGGTGTTTTCTTTGAATTTTGCTTGCTATTTCTTTTATTGTAAGTGAGGCTGACTCTCTCATTAGGTTTAACTGCCGCTGGTATTCCCTTTCCTCTGAACTAATTGTTCTGACCATCATTTATCAGTTAGGTTTCTGGTCTTTGTATTGATGTGTAGATCATTACATGTTATAGAAATTAGCTCTTTCCCTGTGATAGAAACTGGTCGTTTCCCCTGGTTTGCCCTTTTCTGAACTCTATGGTGTATTTTTGCCACACATTTTTTTTTACACCTCATAATGTCAGTCTGATCATTCATAGCGTCTCTCGTTTTTTCATTGTGGAGACTGTTAAACCTCTTTTCAAAAAAAATTCTTAAGGTTTCTGGATGTTGTTAAGTTTTAAAGTGTTTGCTGTGGAAAAGGTACCATTCCTGCTGAAACTGGTCCCAGCAGCCCCGGCTTGGTCCCTGGCAGAAACTTACAAGGAAGGGACACTTATCTGAGCCAGAGATTTGCGCGACTTTGCCCCCAGGGTCCTCATCACCATGAAGGCCTCCCGCCATCCCTGCGACATCAGCATGAACTTGTGTTCCCTGCTGAGCTGCTCACTTGCCCCGCCCTCTGGTCCAGGGACCAGTGCCCAGAGAACAGGGACCATCGCTAAGGGCCACCATCAATGAGCATCACTGGTGCGGATCGAGCTGTAAACAAACCTGGCATAACCTTCCCTCTCAGGCAGGATGCACGGCCTTGTTTTGGGAGAAGGACTTAGACAAAGAACACCTCTTATACCCAAAACACAAGACTCCGTGAAAAACACGCAAACCACCCCAGAAGGCTGCTGGAAGAAAACCATGGGCAAGAAGGCGCTGTGAGAAGGACAGACCAGCACACGACCTCAGAACCTTCCTCCAGTGAGATGGGGCTCCATCGTACAGCAGTTCCTAAGAGAAACGTGACAGCAAAGCCACACTCGCCTACCAAGACACACCCGCCCTCCTTCTACAAATCCCTCCTAGGAACGCAGTCAAGCCTAAAGGCACAAAACACAAGCCTACTTCCTTTAGGAAGCTGTTTCTTCTTGTATAACTAATTTTTTTTATAAAGAAACTCAGAACTCTTTTGACATCAAAGCTGAAACAAATAAAACACACTAAAAAAGGGACGAGGGCAGAAAATATTTTTAAAGCAATTTTTAAGTTAAAAAGTTTTTGCAAACTTAGAGTGAGCCAAGTAAAACTTAGGTAGAGTGAAGCTGATGAAGCAATCTTAGATGTGACCCATACGTGCAAGAAACAGCCAGCTGCAGATGACAGGCCCGTGAGTGCACTACAGAGCTTTAAAGTGAATACTCAAGTCCGCTAAATGAGATACTACAGTCAGAGCACTCTGCAAGGAGCAGGCACTGCAGGGTGAGAAGCTGTGGCTCAGGGTGCAGGTGATGGTGTTCGTCCCACCTAGAGCGTGTACTGGATGATGACGGCCTTTGAAGCTGAGGATGCTCTAAGGCCCAACATAAGTGCACCTCTCCCAGCAAATGTTTGCACCAAGGATGGCCAGCCCGGTACATGCAGCTCCCATGTGAAGTGTTATTATAACCAGTGGCAACCCAGGTTGCCAAGAGTAAACTTCCTCCAGCCAGGTCTCCCATGGTAGGGGGGTCTGGGGTTGGGGGGTGGGAGGTGGGGGCATGCATCGTACAAGGAGGCTTCTTCTGCAGTGGCCAAACATTAAAAAGATGCAGAGGGTGCAGAATTTAAGCTATGAGCAGGCAGGGACCCCATCTAACTTCCCATCCCTGCCCAGGACCTTCCACTATACATGGAACATTATAGGGGCTCAAAAAATAATCTGAAAAATCAAGGTACAAACCACAGGTGTCCAGCTGCAGCAAAAGGAAGGGCGACTGCAGTCACTTCCGGACAAACTACGAGGTCGTTTTTTAGGCCAAGTCCTGGCTGTTCTGGACCTAAAGGAACAGTGATCTATCTGCTTTCCACACGGTGACTTCTGAGCAACGCTACGTAACCACAGAAAAGGCCAAGATGGAGATGCATGTGATGGCCTGGAAACAGTGTACAGTGTACTGTGGCGTGATAAACAAGTTAGTAAGATTGTACCATGTAAGTTTCATGCCTCCTCCCATCCTCTGGGGTACGCTCAAAGCAGGACCTCAGGTGGAAGGACAAGGGGGGGGCTTTGCTTTCCTGCCTCCTCCTTATCTACTGAGCTTTCCACAGCAAACACACACCATTTTCTACATGCCTTCAATATGTGAATTTAAAAGCAAAACGCTCATTATCATGCTGGAAAACCATTTCTGACCTGCCGCTGCCCATTAGCACTGCTGCCTGTCACCTAGACAGAACTGACCCCTCTCTCCTCGGTGGGCTCTCCCAGTGTCTCATTTACTGTGTGTTCATTTCAACCCGATTTCAGGCCCCGATCACAGCATGGATAACCTCGTCACGCACAGCAGCACTGTTTCTGCCATCCTCACTGCTATCCAGGGACACTCTGTTTACACACTCTGCAAATAAAGCCCAGCTGAGATGGTTTTAGGGTTTGTTGTTTGTTTATTCAACAAAACTGGCTTTTTTCAAGGGAAGGTGTCTAGAGAAAATAAATAAGACTCAGTATTTGTATAGTGTTGCAGCATTATCGGGGGCTGTCTCATGATAATATTACCTCATGAAAATAGTCCTAATGGCCCTGAGAATAAATCCTAACGTCTTCAACTGAAAATAATAATAATAAACTATTTCAATATCATCTCAAACTAACGAATATTTTTCTCCCTAGTACCTCTCCAATCAATTTTCCTGTCCCACTTAAAGACTTCATGGCTTGCTTCTTGTTTTTTGTTGTTTGTCAGTGTTAGCAGACATTAAGAAATGGCAGAGAGAAGGACTTTATTGCAAAATGAGTAGATGAGGTGACATAGACTGTTTTCCTCCATGAGAATTTAAACCACTGCTACTGAGTAAGTCCTCTGATATAACACGCCCACCAAGGCACCCAATGCAAACTTGTCACTCCTTCCTCTGCCCCCAACAGAATCGTATCAAAAAACAAACAAAACGAGACAACAAAAAAATAAGCATCGCTTAGAGAAAAATCAGCCAATCTTACATTTAAAAAAAAAATTAAAATTTGTGGCTGCTGTTGTTTCTTTGACAGTTTCTACCACCCATCTGAAAGTAATGCTATCTACATGCATCATTAAAATTTAGCTACAGGAAAGAGATGACAGGAGGAAAAATAGTTTTTAAACCTCTCTCGTCTTTTAGTCTGTTCTTCACGTCATGACTGTTTCGTTAACTCCTCTGGAGTACGAAAATCTCCCACGACCTCAGACAGAACCATATACAAAGTATTTTTTAAATTCCATGCCAAATACAAATATGTTTGAGACAGCCTGTGCCCCATAATTCACATGGATATAGGCAATTATTTAAAATAATGTTGACTTGTCTATACTAAGAACATAAGTCTAGAAATTCCTTTCTTAAAGGAAACTGGAAGAGTGTTGAAGGTCTGATCCATAAAAAAAGTGAAACTAAAAATGCATTATCATTCGTCTTGTTTATGGAGCCATTATTGGAATATGGTACCCAGATTCGGAGAATTTCATTTCTTCCCAATATCGGTTAATTATGCCGTTGTAGTCCATGGCATTTTATTTGGACAATTCTACAAGTTTAGGAAATTGTTTGGTAAACAGAGGAAAAGAAAAAGGGGGAGGTACACAGTTTAACGCTACATATCAGCACCTTTAAAACCAACTGTGTAAAAAGTTGAGATTGCTAAAAGTATAATTATTCTTTTGTCTGTGTGTCACTATTTGAGAAGGGTTTAAATATCTGCCAAGACAGACAAGATCGAAATAAATTATTAACATTTAAAAATTAATTTAAAAAAAAAAAAACTCCAAAGGGTTTTGAGATTTGAAGACCATTTTTACGGTGCAGAATGAAAACGCACCTGATGGTCTGGCCACCAGAGGGAGCTATAATTCCCCCAATACACTCAGGCTGAGCCATTCCTTCAGCTTGAGGTGCTTCACAACCATGGTCAGAGTGGGTAAGGGTGAGGCGCTCCCGGCGTGAAGGGCATTGTGGTAACTTCAAAGGGAAAAGGAGCTAGAAATAACGTGGTTATGAGCTAGGAGGGAGTTCTGAAATTATTAAAATTTACAACCTGCACCTTGTACAGAACGAGCATCATAAAGATACACACAGAGCAATAAAATAAATGAGAAATTATGAAGCCAGAGGATAACGAAAATACGCCCATGTATAAATCACTGGGAGAGGACAAAACCAGGGAAAATAAATTCAGCGTCCTGGCAGGGAAGGGGGCGAGCCAAGGGACTGAACACATAAAAGGGGTGGGCAGGATGATGGCAGTCAAGGATTCGGTGGCCCTAGACCCAACATGGGATGATGACAGCAGGACGCGGGGGTGAGCCGAGCAGAGGCAAGTCCCAACACCATGCACTCGGCACGACTGCAGACAGAAGCACAGGTGAGCGAACAAAGCGGAGGGGTCCCCACACCTGGGCGAGGTGGGTGCAGGGACAGAGAAAGCTGCCTGGGGCAGTCTAGGGGTTGTGGACAACAAAGACAAGCCCACTGTGCAAAAGGGGTGATGGCGTGGTCACTCTGGGTGCCAGCAAAGGCACGCAGAAGGAAGAGTGTGGCCTCTGAGGGCAACACAGAACTGAACATAGCCTTCGGGACAGGGGGGAGCCAAGGCCAAGAGATGCACTTGAGGGCTGCACGGAAGGCTCACGTGTCAAAGTTAAGGAGCCAGAACCTTCTCCACGGCCGTGAGTGATGGCTGAAGGGTAGCGGAACACCGCCTGTGTTTGAGAGGGGAAATTCCGTACGTGTGTGGAAGGTCAGGGAGCAGAGGGCAGATGTGAGCAGCACTGGAGAAGTCTTTTACACCAACACTGAGACCAGATTGGGGGTCCAGAGGGATGAGAGAGCCGAGGACAACTCCCAAGTCCCCAGCTGGGACACCTAGATCGAGGGTAGAGAGCCACTAGCTGAGACGGACCATTCTACAGAAAGAGCATTTGCAAATATTTTGACATTCCAGGCCAAGAAATTGCAGACGGGCACACAAAAAAAATCCTGAGTTACATGTCTCAGCAAGCATCTGAATCTCGATTCCAGGCCATCGTGGGTGGACGATCTACTGAATAACGTAGAGAAAATGAGATCACGCTACAGGGAGCCAGTAACTCACTCCGGAAGAGGAATTTGCAAATTTCTCTTATTGTCCAGACTGTCTAAGGTAACTTTTCAAATCACTCAAACAAAATTTGAGCCACTGCTCGCAAAGAACACCCAAAGGTTTCCACGTCGGCGGGGAGGGTACCATATACAACTAACACTAGCATTTCTCACTAGCAGAAAGGAAAGAAAGGGTGATAGTTATTAGATTCACCCATTTCGATTTTTCAACCAGTTTTTCCTCAAACTTGAAATATGGTTTGTTTTTTTTCCCAAACGCTCCTCTATTCATCCACTATGAAAGGCTAATTTCGAGCATATAAAAGTAACAGTGACTTGAAACAATAATTAGTTCTTTAATAGGGGAAGCATGATAATGTACCTATAATAAAAAAGATTGTTCCCCTTTGAAGCACATTTGTTACCCTCTCCTCTCTGCGGGCCAGTAGGAATGCTAGCACCCACTCACTTGGAGATCGGGCAGATTTTATATACTTGTGTTAGCACCCACTCACTTGGAGGTCGGGCAGATTTTATATACTTGTGTTAGCACCCACTCACTTGGAGGTCGGGCAGATTTTATATACTTGTGTTGATATTATACAGTAGGAATGCCAGTCCTTTTAATAATTCACCAAGGAATCACACATTGCAAATTCCTTATTAAACATTACTTGCACTGAGGTCATTTAAGTCTAAGACATAGTAGAGAAAGCAGGCATCATTTTAATGGCAATATACCAATTTAAATTGTCTGTATTTGTTTGTAGGCCTATAAATTCAGTTTTATTTTTCATGTACTTATATAGAGAGCAGTGAGAATTATTTTCTCTCTAAGACAAAAACATTTTGTTGTTCTACTCATCTGTATACACAGTGCATATCTAAAAAGTATCATGAGCTATACTCTAAGTATGCTGCCCTTAAAGAGAAAAGAAAAAAAATTTTAAAAGCTACTGTAATATCTAGGAACCCACCACCCACACACACACACCCCCAAAAAGTCAATATGGGCTAAATTCCTTGTCTGTCATTGACCAACAAGCAGCTCGATGAAACAGTTTAATCTGGAAATCATGACCAAATAATTCTGGCACTCCCAGTTCTAAATAAGTATGGCGTAGAGAATCAATAGTTTATACTCCCAGCGGGTGGGACGCGATGCCCATGGGCCACTGGCAAGCATGCACACCTCTCTCTGTTTCTATACCGTCCAGGCTGCTTCCGTGCTCTAAGACCATAAGCCCTGCAAAGCCTCCACTATTTACTCTCCGGCCCTTTACAGATGAGGGACCCAGGTATAGATAACTACCTACAGCAGTGGTCTCCAACCTTTCTGGCACCAGGGACCGGTGCTCCTATGAGAATCTAAGGCCTGATGATCTGAGGCAGAGCTGAGGCGGTAATGCTGGCACTGGGGAGCGGCTGCAAATACAGATGAAACTTCGCTGGCTCCCTTGACACTCACCTCCTGCTGTGCAGCCCGGTTCCTAACAGGCCACGGACCGGAACCTACCAGCTGAGTTCATCTGATGAGCAGTCTTAACCTCATTTCCCAGGTCCCTCTCCCAAATATCAACATTAAAAAAAATAATAATTTTATAAAATCTATGGCAATGTTTCTTAGACAAAGAGATGATTCAATGTATGAGATTTGTATCCGAGAAATATATTATTTTGGAGTTCCAGAGATGTGTGTCCCAGCTGGGTTGTGGATTGTACATTTTTTTCAAAGCATTACTTTTAGGTATAAGGGACTATTTTCACCTTTAATAAGGGCATTTTTGTCCGTGCAGATGCAGAGGGAGCCAGAGAGAAGCATTCTCAAGGCCTCCCTAAGGCTGGACCACGGAGACCGGTT
Organism: Macroglossus sobrinus; assembly: GCA_004027375.1. Lineage (NCBI taxonomy): Eukaryota > Metazoa > Chordata > Mammalia > Chiroptera > Pteropodidae > Macroglossus > Macroglossus sobrinus. Next base: position 7,489 of record PVKZ01002379.1, read on the forward strand.
GGTGAGACACCCTCGCTGCCTCAAACCCAGGGGAACCATGAACAGGGAGACAAGCGTCTCTCTCGCTCCTCTGGTAATGAAACCCCAGCAGCAGTCAGTCCTCTGCCATCCGAACCCCCGGCCTCCCTGCTGTCCCTGCTGGCTGTGTCTCTGAAGGCTTTTTGTTAAGGCAAACATTTTCTTCATTGTCTTACACCTTCAGGAATACTTTTGTTTCTGACTCATCTCGAGCTGGCAACAGTCCCCTTTCTCATACTCTTTCCCATCTCCCCCAGCAAAGAAAAACCCGTGAGACGAATATAGAACACGCGAAGATAAAGCGAGAGTAAAGATACTAGGCGAGCAGGACACATGCAAAGGCCTACAGCCGAGGGATGGAGGACAGGAAGGAGGAAGACGGGACAGGCAGCTGAGGGACAGGCAGAGGAAAGCGCTCAGGGCCCAGGACGCACCGACGTCGGGCACAAGGTCCAAACTTCACCAGTCCCCCAGGTGTCCTTGGATCCTGCCCCGCTGGCAATTGGAAGTGGAATTACGTGGGTGGATTAAATTGTCGCCCACGGCTCTTCGGCTGCTTTTTAATTTTTCAGTTTTTCTCAGGCTCCATTCGGAACAGATGAACACAAGGTTATCAAGCGCCTACTACGTGCGGGGCACCTTCATCTGCCTAGCGCACATCAGATGCTTGGCCCGGTACACTCGAGGACCACAGCATCATTCTAGGCTGACAAAAACAGGGCGAGACGTCCAACGATCTTCCCAACGCTCTCTGTCAAACAAACTGGCAGAGCAAAGGCTCCTTAGGTGATACCTACGTATCCAGGCATCAGAATCAAGGAGAAGGAGGGGGCTCTGGACAAGGGGTTCTCTCATAGCACTCGGCAACAGTATATAACCATGGCCGTCCACGTCACGACTTTGGCAAAATCAGAAGGACACGAAGGCCAGTTACCTTAGGGATATTTGAAAACTGATCAGATACCCCCTGCATTCTCAATTAGAGGATCCCGAACACAGCAGAGCCTTTTCAGTGGTTCCAGATCATTCTGAATATTCATTATTATGGCACTGGCGACAGCATAGCGAGCCTTAGGACCTAACGCAGCAGAGACGTGCTGGCTCTGGGCGCTGACCCATCTGCCATTTCTAATGCTTCCCTCTGGGAACTCTGGTGGCCTGAATGGTGTGCCAGCGATGACTGACATACTTTATGAGGATGTTGCATCCAGACATACAAAGACCAGGAGGTAAACACAAATAGATAGAGTGTATGGTTGTTACGGAATGGAAAGAGGTTTTTATTTGGGGGGAGGGTTGATATCCTTTAACAGCATTTCAGGCTTTTGGTACAGGGAAGAGGACAATTAGAATGAACCTGGAAATCTGAATTTTTAATATAAAATCTCCCCAATACTGGCTCGAGATTTTTCTTTCTTCGTTTAGTGCTCCACAGGCCAAATAAACACCCCTGTGGGTTCAGTCAAGTCCACAGGGACTGACAGTTTGCAAACTCTGGCCTCGTGGTGGCCTAGAAGCCCTTACAGTTCAGTGAGGGGACTCTCAAGCTACTTACTGCCTTCAGGTTTCTCCATTAGTAAAGAAGACTTATTTTGTGCAATGTTTTCCAAAAAAGCAAAAAAATAAAACCATAATTTCTAATCCTTTTGGACAAGGGTCCACAACCTCTGGGCCATGGACTGGTCTGTGGCCTGTTAGGAACCAGGCCACACAGCAGGAGGTGAGCAGAGGAGGAGCACAGCTTCATCTGTATTTGCAGCCACTCCCCAGCGCCAGCATCACCGCCTCGGCTCCACCTCAGATCATCGGGCATTAGATTTTCATAGGAGCGCTGGTCCCTGGTGCCAAAAAGGCTGGGGACCACTGCTTTGAGAGAAAAAGTGAATTAACATTTTGACTTCACATGTGTATAGTGTACAACCAATAGATCACTTCCCCCGTGTCTTACTGGTTACCTGCGGGAAAATGCAGTTTGACAGAGGAGGGAACAGACTGGCCCCACCTCAACCCAGGGATCAATTTTGGCACCACTGATTATGGGACAAAGGGATATTTTGTCCCTCTTGAGCAAACAGCATCCGCATTCCTGTCCCTGATGTTCAAACTGAATGTGATCAAGGCTTTAGATCCAACTTCTATCATACGGGAAACCCAGGAGAAACGAGAGTGCATTAAACGATACCACAGGAAACAACCACATGTGAAAAGCAAGACAACCTACTGACAATTCAATGTCATTTAGAAAGAGGAAAGAGAAGTGTTTCAAATCAACAGGGTCTTAAGAGACCTAACAACTAAATGCAATACGAGCCTCTCAATTGAATTCGGATTTAAACTGCCCAGTTTGTAAAAGGCATTTTCGGGACAGTTGGGGGAATTCAGATAATGGAGTAGGTAATAGAGTCCATTAGGCAATTACCGTTCGTTTTGTGAAAATTGTATTGTGGTTATACAGGAATATGTTCTTGTTTTCTGGAGATGCAGGCTGAACTATTTAGGGGCTAAATGTCACAGCGTCTCTCTGTAATTTATTTTTGAATACTTCAGCAAAAACAAAATAAATAGATGAAGCGAATGCAGTGGAATGTTACATCTAGATGGTGGGGACTGAGGTGAGCTGGTGCCACAGAGCCATCCTTACATAGCAGTGTCTCCATCAGACGCAGTCACTTCTTAGTTACTACAAAAGGGTTTTCTGCCACATCCCTCCAATGCCCTTGAGTCCGTGTGTGTTTTAAGTTTCAAATTGCCAGCTGCCCAAAGAAAAAATGATAGCAACCCAAACAGGTATCATTTGATGCGAATAGCGTGGCATACGAAAATAATGGAGCAAGTGTGAAATGAGTATCCCGAAACCTTCTGCATGAAAGCACAGTCTTCTAGAGTTGGGTTGTCTCAGCCGGTGTTGCTCAGCATTCGGGAGCAGCTTCCCAGCTTCAAATGCCTTCCAAGTGACCTCGAGTGAAGACTCGGATCATAGGAGGCCGAAGGCAGGGAGGGTACGTCTGAAACTTGTATTAAAAGGACCCCACTCAGTTACTGCTTAAGCCTATGGCATCAGGTTAAATGTCCTGAGATAGATATAAGCAAAACTGGAAAAGAATACAGCTTGAAACTTGAAAAGATTTTCTAAGTTAAAAAAAAAAAAAAAAAAAAGATTTTACTTCGCAAAGTCCATCTGTTCTAAATCTAATACTTGATGATTTTAAGAACTCGGTGCCATTGAATATAGTGGCCAATTCTTGGAATCCGCTTTTAAAATGTACCTAGTCATCAGACCTCCAGTTTTAGAAGGACCCTCACGGTCATCTAGTCCACTGGCCATCCAAGGGCTGAACTTCTGTCATTCAAGAAGAGTATTATTAACCAACCATTGCAAAGAGGGCCGGTCAGATAAATCTGGCCTCATCTGCTCCCAGCACTCGCTACAGAGTTGTTTCTTCTTGGGCTGATGACAATCCCTCTGAACCTCGATGTTCTCCCCTATAAAACGGAGATAAATACTCCCTCTTCACGAAGCGTGGGCAGAACCCGACGACACTGGCACGTTCCCTGCACTGGGCCAGCTCTCCTGTGCGCACTCAAAACAGTCTGTAAGTAACTGACTCTAAGCGCCTCGCTCAATGCAGAGCTCTGTAACGTATTAGAGGTGTCGACTTTACAACTTGTCTCATCCTTTTTGCCTCAGTTTCCTCGTCTGCAAAATGGAGAGAACAATAGTGCCTGCTGTACACGACTCCTGAGAGAATGGAACGAGATCCCGTGTGAATAGCTTGAACCACGCCTGGCACATAAGCTACTATGATTCACTCCCTTCTTTTCCTGACACCACATTTTAAGGAAGCATGAGTCTACGGAAACAGTGGAGGTTTCTCAGAAATTTAAAAATAGAACTACCCTATGACCCTGTGATTTCACTTCTGTGTATTTATCCAAGAAAACCTGAAACCATTCAAAAGATAGATGCACTCCTATGCTCACTGTATCTATGCAATAGCCAAGATACGGAAGCAAGGTAAATGTTCGCTGATAGACAAATGAATAAAAAGGATGTGGTATATATATATACAATGGAATATTACTCGGCCATAAAAAAGAAAAATCTGCCCATCTATGACAACATGGATGGGCCTAGAGGATATTATGCTAAGTGAAATGTCAGAGAAAAACATGATCTCACTTATACATGGAATCTAAAAAACAGAATTAACAAAATGGAAAGAAACTCATAGATACAGAGAACAAATGCATGGTTGCCAGGTGGGAGGGGGCTGGGGGGCTGGGAGAAAAGGGGGACAGCAATTAGAAAAAGTCACAGGGTCATAAAGTGCAGTACAGGGGATCTAGTCAAGAACACTGTAATACCTATGTACAGTGTCCGATGGGTACCAGACTTTTTGGAGTAATCACTTCATAAGTGATATAAATGTATGACCACTATGAAACTAACATAATATTGTATGTTGCCTGTAACAGATAAAAAGAAAGCATGACACACCTACCATGCTACTGGCTCCCCAAGACCCTTCTGACACCAGCCTCTGCACTCGCTGCCCATAACCCTCTCTCTTCCATGCTCACCTTTTATCCGACACCTAGGCCGGTCTCCTCTGCTGGTCTACACAGAGTCTTTGTGAGAATTACAAAGGGCACCTCCACTGCATGGCAGGGTGGGGGTGAGAGAGATGCCCGATGAGCTAATGGCGTGTATGTGAAAATCAGAAAAGAGAGGCCCTGCCTCCAGCAGGCAATTCTGTTCCACACGTTCCATAATTAGATTCTACTTACTGAATTCAAGTCAATTCACTGGGCAATTGCCATGTGCCAAGATCCCTGGGCTTACAGGGCTGGGGGTTGGGGAGCTTAGCAGAGGTGTTGCCACCTGAGCTGGGCCCGGAGGGGTGGGTGAGAAGGCCAGAAAGGATGCGAGCCGATGCCGGCACTGAGGGAAACATAAGCGAGGGCAAGAATCGGCCCTTTTCAGGGCGCACTTCGAGAACGGTGAGTTTTCAGTGAAGGAGGAGGAAAAGGAGGAGGGAGGAAGAGATGAGGCAGATCAGGACCCAATCCTTTCATACTCTCAGTAAATAGTTCTTGAGAATCTATTATGTGCTAGGCCCAGAGGATAAAATAAATAAATAAAATACAATCATAGCTATCAGAAGCTAAATATCTACTTTGGGAGAAAGACATAATTCTAATGCTAGAGCTACACACAGTTAGTTCTTCCAGGTGTTGGGGGATACCAAAGAGAGGCAGTGACCTGCCGGGGGGGCTGGGGGGTGACCCTGGGTGCTAGCGGAGATGATGCCTGAATTAGCTTGGCGTTAAAGAAGGAGAAGCAGGAGTTGCCCAGATTTCAGTGAGGATGGGGCCGGGGTGCCTTCTCCAGAATGCAGAGGGGCCTGCAGGAGCAGAGACAGAGAGGCAAAGGAGGGCGTGCTGTGTGCTGTGTGCTGCGTGCTGCGTGCAGGGGCGAGGCGCCATCTGCTGCAGTGGACCAGCAGGCAGCAGCCAGGGATGGGATGGGGGAAAAGCAGGGCCAGAGGGCCTGGACTACCGAGTCCCACAGGGACTTCGAGCCTCCATCGTAACGGGAGACTGGGACTTTACTCCCCAGGCGAAGGCAGACTGACACCGTCTGCAGGTGGGGGAGCCCTGTGCGTTAGGTCTGGGCCTCGGCAAAAACACTGTGCAGCAGGGTAGCGCCGGGGGAGGGGTGGAGATGGCGGTGCACCCCTTCAGAAGGCGAGTGTGACGCTCCATCCACACTCACTGAGGCAGAAACATGAATGGGGAAGGAGCCCGGGTGCGAGAGGAACGTCCCAGGTAAAGGTGTGCCCTTGACCCCCGAACCATGATGCATCTCACAAAGACCCAGGAACCGAAATGGAAACAGGCGCACGACGTACACACTGTTTCAACACCGTTTTGCTTCCTTTTTGATGTTTTACTGGTAATGTACACACGGCCTACTTTTGTAATCAGTTGGATTTTCTTTTGCTCAGCTTGAAAAAAAAAAAAAGACTTTTAAAAAAATCACAGAGCATTTTTTCAGAGCATGGATCGTGAAGATCGGGCGTCTCTGACGCAGGCTGACCAGTGTCCACTGACGCCCGAAGTCCTGACATCCCATTTGATTTAGCGTTTGTTGCAGACAAACGTGTCCTTGTTTGGATGACGGATTATAGGACGGGCCTCCTTCGACCCGAGAGCGGGGTCCACATGAAAATGTCTCTCTCTGTGACGGCCATTTCCACACAGACCAACTGCTCGAAGGGACAAGAAGAGCAGTGGCTCGATGATCGAATCTCCTCTGGACAAAGGCTCTTTTCATAAAGCCAGACCTTGCTGGAAGGAAGCCGGAAAGTGATCCTGCTTTCTCAGAGCTGGACGAGGACGGAGGGAGCGGAAAAGGAGACGGGCATGGTGGGGACAGGCCCCTCAAGGGTGAATCACCGCCATCCCCCTCACTCAGGAGCAGGCCCAGAGACGAGGGCCCCATGAACTCCAGCCCCCCGAGCTGCAGCCTCAGGCAGCCTCCAAGGGGCAAGGGGCCCACCCAGCAGACACGGCATGTGCTGCTCCCATCCCCCCACCCCTGACCTAGACACTTGTCTCTTGTCCCCTTCACTGTCACCCTCCTCCACCTCAGGCCACATGACCCAGGCTACCCCCACTTTGCGACAAAGGCAAAGAAGCCCTGGAAACCACAAATCCTGTCTTTCAACACTCCAGGATTTCTACCACTTTTAAGTCATTAACACTCTCTCTCCAGAAAACTTCCTTTTCCCCCATAACCTTCATTGAGGCAGGAGTTCCAGGCCCTGTCCAGCCCCTTTCCTGCGATGGGAGAATGAAGGACAGAAGTGGAGGAACTATTCAGTGACAGTGGGGGGTGAAGGGGTGCTTGCTGACCTGGGGTTCCGAAGGGTACAAAGCAAAAAGGCTGTCGCTCCAGCAGAGCTGAGAACACGCACTAGCAAACCTCCCACGCCCACGACTGCTCCCTCAAAGACACCTGAGAGCTGCCAGGAGGCCAGGGTCACGAGGAAACTGCTCTCCTGGCTTAGCACTAACATACTGTGGCAGAGGTGGTGTTAAGGAATTTGCCCAAGATAACATGGAGGAGAACGCAAGTCGCTGGGCAAGAAAATACGGTGATTAAATGGTGCCACTGCGGAGCGGAGTGCCATAACGTGGCATGAGCCTGCACTGTCACCCGGTCCTGTTTCAGCTCCCTCATCGCAAACAGGTCCTCAAAACACGATGGCCCTTCAGAGCAAGCTGACGTGTGAGAGGGGTGGAGAGGGAAGGAGGAAGGAGGCGGGAAGGAACGACTGTGGCATATTCACCAAAGTAAGAAAATGGAGGGCAGAACCAGGATTCAAAGCTTCTTACTCATTTTCTGACACGGGGTCCATTAAACACAACGCTATTTATCTTCCTCATTAACATGCTGAAGTGTTATCTCTAATTCCTTTCCACCCTGTTCCTGAGAAATGACGCTACCGCTTTTCCTAATAAATGGTAAAAAGTCAAGGCTCTGATTTGTTTGTCTCCTCTCAGATTTAGATCCTAACTCCACTATCGATTTTAACTTCAGGTTTTCTGGTTCAAAATACGATCTGAATCCATTTCATTTTTTTATAAAGGGCTTTGGGTAAAACAACAGAAACAGTCAAAATTTAAATATCATAGAAAATTTCCAAATTCTTCCTTCAAAACTAAGAAATTCACTGAAAAGAGTGCAGTGCAAGCAACAGGCATCTCTGACGTGAGAGCACCGCTTACCAGTTGGCAGGCACGCGTCGAAAGTGAAAAACCAGTCGGCCCGGTCTTATTCCTGCTCGGAATGGTAGGCGGTGGGACAAAGGTACTGTAAAGTAAGAATCTCTGTCCCCAATGAACTTCTAATTTAGTACGAGACGAGTGAAACACTGGAGGTAAACCACCCAGTGCCACTTCACCGTCGAATACAGAAACGCCTCCCACATCCCCAGCAGCTCAGGCCCACGCCAGCACCTCCCCATGCGAGCCTTCCTGTGACATGGCTCCGCTAGCCAACCCTCAACGCGTCACACCTGGGGCGCACATACATTTGGGAATTTTTAAAAAGATGTCACTGCTCTTCAGCGTGCACTGATTTTATTTTCTTCGTAATCTCTCCAGGTGCCATTGCAGTGACTTACTGATTTCTCTGATGGACAACGTGAAAACTGCGTGTGATGGCAGGACAGGAAATAAAGAGGGCTGCCTACCGATAGCAGAAAAATCTTCTTCTGGGGCGTGCAGGAAGGTGAAATGAGCTAGACAGAAAGAGGCCTCGTGACTGAGGGTCACCCGTATCAGGCCTGAGGCCCTAAAATCAGGAAGCCACTACAGGCAACAGAGCAGGGGACTCGCAGGACAAACCGGTGTCGCAATGAGATGACTCCAGCAACAGGCAACTCCCCCACAGCAGCCAGCACGGCCCTCGTGGTTGAACCCCACGGTCCCCAACGTGGAAGAGCAGGGGGCAGAGGACGGGAGGCCTGGACTAGTTGCCATTGTAACACTACTGGTGTATGTGGCCTGGACTTCAGCTCTGTCAACCGGAAAACGGGAAAGCTGGACTAGAACATCTAATGCCTCCTCTATGTCTACAGTTCAAAGGGTCTTCGTTCTTCAAAATCTGGTTCAAATCCTGTTCTAAGCGGCCCTAACCTCACCCGGCTACCCAGTCCACCACGTAACGCTCCACAATGCAGGGCGCCAACAGGAACAAAAGCGTTTAAAGATACTATATGAATATCGGGTACAACGCTCATTAAAAAAAGCTAAAACACCCAGAAATATCAGGCTGCTTCCCTCTTTATACTTCTGTAAAAAACACAGAAATCACCAAATGCATCCAAATTATCAAATCTCTTCATTCGGATTATACACGCCAAAGAATATCTTGTTCTCCTAGGAACAAAATGACACTTTTATGCTTCCCTAAGCTGGAGATTTTTTTAAATAAATATATTAAAATGAGCACAGATTTATTCCCAGACTGGATTTTTCCCACCGTGAAAAACAAAAACATGAGAATCTAATTTCCTCACAAAATCGACCCATGTGAAGGACTAGCCTCCTGGCGGCTAATGTGATACGAGATCTAGGCCCATGCACAGACTGTGGTCCCTGGACCAGCCGCATCAGCATTACCTACTGGACCAGGAACTGCAGGTGGGGCCCAGCAGTCTCTGCTTTAGGAGGCCTTCTAGGTGATCCTAACGCATGCCTGATTTTGAAAAGTCCTTGAGTTAGCAAGCCTACCAAAAAAAAAAAAAAAAAAAAAACCCTAAAAGTATACAAAAAACAACAAAGCAAACATACCTGGCTCCAAAGATGTCCTTTTTGGCGAGATCAATTCCAGAAACAACCTTCACTCGCAGAATACGTGACTCTTCCTGTTGGAGGTAGAGGGGAGAAAAGAGAAGTTTAAAAAATGAACCTTCAATGGATCACTTCAGGCAAGTACTGAGATATAGAACAAACCAATTCAAGGAGGCAAGTCTTCTTCATACAAAAGTTTAAAAAGCTACATTCTGGCTCAAGATTCTTAAGGCCCTAGAAATCTAGAACATTCAGATGAATTAAGCACAAGTTTAATTCAACCTAGGTCATGCAGCTCAATTATTTCTACCATTGAAAGGAAATATTTTCCAGTTGTACCAAGAACACAATCGCACATATGAGACCACCTAGGTAAACGGCCAAAGGCAACGAGGTACCATATACTTAATAAATAATTCTTCCTTTTAACTTTATACATTTGTGTGTGTGGCCCGAGATAGAAAGAAACTTCACGTTGTAAAAAATTTCTTCGGTATTACAATTTCGCACTGTTGATGCTGACCTACAAATGTAACTCATCAGTTACAGGAAAAAGAACTAAAAAGATAATCCTAAGTGGAAAGCAACCCAAACCATCTCAAAAATCATTCATTCACTCATTTCAAAATTCATTCATTCATTCATTTGTTCATCTGCTATTCATTCATTTCAATATTTTCTAAGCAACTCCTGTACACTGAGCATTGAGGTAGGCCTTGAAACATGACATGAATATGTTTGTGGTCGACTAAGAGTGACAAGGAGACCAACAGCACAGGACCCTTTGGTGGCATCGTACCAAAGCGCACGGGTTAGAGAAGTATTTAAGGCTGAGACATTCAGGATAGATGAGATGGCTTAGGGGAGGTGGCAGGCAGGAGTCTAGGATAACCCTCAGGTTTTCAGTTTGGGCCACTATCTGTTAACATAAATTAAAATAGAGGATTAAGTTGAATTCAAGAAGCCTATAAAACAACCAGTTGGAAAAAAAAAAAAGAAATGACAAAATTGATAAATGGGAGAGACATCCAGTCTCGGTTAGACTTGGAAGCTATCCACGTATCGTTGATAGTTATTAGTTACAATTAGAGGTCACCGGGAAGTTATCCAAAAAGAGTGAGAAGAAAAAATGGCTAGGGATGGAGCCTTCAGGGACACAAGCCCTGAAGAAGGAGAGGGAACTAATATAAAATTCATCTACCCGATATGATTAGTCAAAACCTAGGTGAGGGAAAGAAAACCTAAATATTAAAGAAGGGACTGTGTCTAAGATGGAAACCAAGATAGAGTCACAAGTCACGGGGCAGAAAACAAGAATTCTGGTGAGAAACCATCTTTTGTCTCATAGCCCTTGGACTGTTCAGAAATCCTGGGCAGAGTCCTAGACTCTCCACAAACTGGACAGGGGCTCAATCAAGCCTCGTCTGGATTCTCAGGAATAGGATAAGCACAGCTAGTACCTGGTTCCCTTAGGTTTGCATCGATGTTGGGTGAATGTTCTTACACGGAGCACCCCTTTTAAAATCAGAGGATATTTATAGGATTAAATGAGTAAAATAAATTTAAGTAAAGGAATACCTGAAACTGTTTATGGAAACTGGTTTATTCATTTAGGGAGCATGAGCACCTGTTCTGAGATCTAGGAATACAGCAATACGGGTACACGCCCCACCCCACCAGCCCACACGCAGGTGTTGGCAGGAAGACACTACACAAGGTCTCTTAACTACACGGGCAAACGGATCGGGAGAGTCTGGAGGGCAAATGGAAATACATAACGGCAATAATTTTAAGTGCTTTCCTGAATACTTAACATTTTGTACACATACCCTTTCACTAAACAAATTCTCATTAGGCATTAAACCTATGAAAATAAGCGCAGATAGGTGAACAAACAAACCAAAAAATCAGCTAAAAGGATAGTCACCAAAGCATTTTTTTAATTGAAAGCAATCTAAAAGTCTCTCAAAAGTAGACAGATATACATTTAAAGCAATTCCATGCACTGGACTAAAATACTACCATTAAAAACATATGAGGATCTGTAAAGATCTTCATTCATTCCATGATTATTTACTAAGTACCCACAGCCTATGCCAGACACATTATCTGGGGGAACAGATGTGAGTAAGAGGGAGTTCCCTCCTCAAGGAACCCACAGTCTAGAAGACAGACAGACAGAACATAGATGTATAATGCAAACAAGCAAGCAGTAATTTCTGATGGTGGTTAAGTGCTCTGATGACAAGGTGACAGTTAAATATAAGCAACTTAAGCAGAGAGAGAAAGGGAGGATATTTATGACCGGGAAAGTTCTCTAGAGGGACATGTGAGCTGAAACCTGAAGGAAACAGGCGGCGGTAATGGGGGACGGAGAGGTTATGCAGAGATGACAGCAAGTACCAAGGCCTGGTGGGGAGCAAGTGTGGTGTCACAGGGAGAGGCCAGCATAGTATGGTGAGGCCAGAGACCGCAGAGACCGGCCTCCGGCAGGGCACAGAGAGCATCGTTCCAACCACCTTCAGAAAGTGTCATGCAGGAAAGTGACAACGTTTGACTACGATCTTTGGAAGGCCACTGGGGTTGTTGTGGAGGAACAGATCACAGGAGAACAAGAACAGAGGAGGGAGACCAACTAGAAAGACACCTGGCAAGTGACAGATGGATAGAGACGGAGAGGTGACTGGATTTAGGGTACGGAAACAGGTTCGAAAGGAACTATTTCCTTAAAAACAAATGTTTCAACAACGGCTTACACAACTGAGTTAGAGGCGAGCACGTTGTTGAATAGGCTGTTTCCCCAGTCCACCTGGACCCACCACTACACTACATTTCCCAGCATTCCTTGCAATTCGATCCAGTTAACGTGACTACGTTCTGGACAATGGGATGGGGGCGGAAATGATGTGTGCATTTCCAGACCCACAGACCCTCCCACTCACCATCCTCCATTCTTTCCCCATCCTCCTGCTCAGTGGAGAAGATCCTGAAGCCCAAGAAGGGAAAAACTCCAGTAAAGGAGCAGAATGGAACAGAGCACATCCACCCTACCAGCCCCCTCCACCATCACCCACTGACCCTGCCCAGACAATGCCCTGGAAATTGACTTGTACTGTTTACTCCCACTGAAGTTTCTTTAGCAGTCAGCTTATCCTATACAATATAATCTCATTTTAAAATAAATATCAATTATGTGCACAGGAAAAGACCTAGCAAGGATGATGATAACAACAATTGCCTCTAATGGATAGCCTCTCTTTACTTATCTGCTTTTTCCCTTTTGAAACATTAATTACTTTTGTTTGGACACTACATTTGTGTAGAAATTTCAGAAAATGCACAAGGGAATAAAAAGTACAATTTAAGACCGTCGGTTTAGAAAGCAGTCTTCCGTATTTCTAAAATGAATAAACCTTTTGTCCTAAGAAAAACAAACCTACAAGTTATATTTTAGCCAGCTCACGAAGGCACAGAGCTGTCTATTTGGCAGGCATGAAAAGGGTTCTCTTGTGTAATTCGTAGGCAACAGCTGGGAGATGAATGGGCGAGGGGCTTTTATTGAGCGCTTACTATTTACAAGCAGCTGTTACAGGAAATCCACTTCTCTCTGAAGCTGAGTGCAGGGGAGGAGGAATGTTACTCTATAAAAACAGGTTTTATACATGGGGCTCAGACATACCACAAAAACTTATCTTTGTTTCCTCCAAACAACAAGCTTGGACACAGATAAGCAGCCATCGTCACTCTGTAAGGAAACACGTGACCAGGTGTGTGACCAATTTATCAGATGCAGTGGGCCCCAAGCTGAGTGACTGTACTTTCTGAAGCATTTTATTACTTTCATAAAACCCATGCATTACATTTTGGTTCCTGGTTATGACTCCGGCAGAATTAAATATTTAACTAAGGTGGCTTATGACAATGAAAATATTACTCGGAGAGGGACTGTAGAGAAGGCGCAAGCAGAGAAGATGAGAGGCTAAAGAACCACGGATATCATTCGTTCTCACAGCTTTCTGTCTCTCTGCTACTATTCATCTGCTGTTTTACGTTGCTATTACGTAACAGCAATGATTCTCTGCTCTTGACATGCGTTTTTCTTTTCCACCTTAATTTTCTAATTCTTCATCAAGGCATCAAACAAGACGGGGTGCCGAAGCCGTGAGTGGCATAAAGAAAGTCCCAGCTTATAAACAGGTGGTGTTCTGAAGGCTCATTTGTCAGACAGTTGTTTGCCACCCCGCAAACAACTAGACTCCTCATATAACCCGTGTATAAGTGGTTATCAGATTCCCACGCCCATTATATAATCTATCAAACTGGAGCCTATGGTAAAATAAATCTCAAATTTCAACTAAAAACAAGATTCTAAAATTTACCTTTTCCCTTAGGAATCCGCCTAGTGTAGCTAACTCTATATTTAATCCCATATTCTTCTCAATGGTAGCTGATCTCCCCCATCTCAAAAAAAAAAAAAAAAAAAAAGATGATACCTGGGTTGGGAGACAGTGTTCTTTCTCCACAAGGATCTACTGTGATCCCAGGGGTCACACATGCCAGCTGTCCATGCAGACAAGGAAGTCTTAAGTCAGGAACTTGTACCTCTCGATCATTCTCCTCTAAATCAATTTATGTATTTAACTTCCATATTCTACAGTATTTTTATCTCCTAGCTATCACCTATAATACGTGCAGGCTCACAGTAAATACTCCCTGGATTAAATGAGATGATCACTATTTTTTGTGCCACTGAAATATCTAAGTTACTTGTATGTCAATTAATTTCAGTTGTTTTTTTTTTAAAAAAAGGCCATACTGTATCTGCTACACAGTAGATAGATATCATTAATCTTCCCATTCCCGCCTTCTCTTCCCCAAGTACAAGACAAGATGCTATTCCATACATCTTTTTAAATCTCCTACACCATCCCACCGTCCCATATTCGAATCATCTCCAACTATTGCCATATCCTATACCCTGACTTCTTGGCCTTCTGCCTTTTCCGCCCCAATTCCTACGCTCTAAACCTTTACCCCTCTTCACTGGCTTGATGGGTCACCTGATCTAACGCTGCTGCCACCCCTCCCAACTTTTCTCTCTCAGTTCTCGACTTTGACCTTCTAATTACACATTCAACAAAAACATACTGGTGATTATTATGCTCGAGGCATGTGCTAGCAGAAAAAAAAAGAGCACAAGAGTCAGTAAGATACATTTTTCTCTGTCCCTCAAGGGCTTATGATCAACTGTGGAGATTAGACCTACACATACCTAAAATATACTTATAGTACAGGCGTGGCATAGAGACATAAGATGTGTGTGGTGAGAACCAAGATATAAAAATGGAAAACATATCCAGCTCAAGCTCAGTGAACAGTGATGACAACGAACGGCCCAACCCCAGGCCCACCCGCCGTAGCTGGTCACCACTGCCAGCCCCACATGTGTTGTTCTAAACAAGTGGGAAGCCCCAAGGATGTGAGTACTGGGGGAAAAATGCAGAAACACAAGATTCTGCACAACCTGAACTTCTCAGCCTTTGCCAGATCACGGCTATTATTACGCCAAATGGAAAAGTTAACAAATAGGAAGAGCAAGAATCGTTTGAATGCTCAAGGTGGCTGATTTCCAGAAATTACGGTGTGTGGTTTTAAAATATGTCCCCAAGTTCTTGAGATTCCTCAAGAAGTGGGGCTTAATTTCTCCTCCCTCACCTGAGACTTAGTGAATGTGGAGGTGGTGATGGTGTGTGACTTTGAAGATTAGGGCATGAGAGGCATTATGACTCTCTCTCTCTGTCTCTCTCTCTCTCGCTGTCTCTCTGTCTCTCTGTCTCTCTCTCTCTGTTTCTGTCTGTCTGTCTATCTGTCTCTGTCTGTCTCTCTCTCCTTCTCTGTCTCTCTATCTCTGTCTGTATCTGTCTCTCTCTCTCTGTCTCTGTTTCTCTCTCTCACACACACACACAGTTCTCTGATGGAAGTCAGGTGCCGCCATGTCGTGAGGACACTCAAGCAGCCCTATGAGAGGAGAGGCTGGCATGGTGAGGACCTGGGTCCCCCAGCCCAGTCAAGCCTCCGACGACAGCGGCCCTGGCTGGCACCTTGATGCAACCTCATGAGAAATCTTTTCCTGCTACATCCCACTAATGACGCCAGGCATGCGTCCGAGCACCCCAGCTAAGCCATTTTGATTTCTTGACTCACAGCAACTATGAGAAAATAAACATTTCCCGTTTTAAGCTGCTAAGTTTGGGGATAATGTATTTACAGCAGTGGATAACAAACACACGTGGAGAATCCAGTACAATAATTGGAGTCTAATTTCCCTCTTTGCTAAGTTGAGATTTTCCTATGTATTCGGGTCCATGTTTCTATACAAGGGAAAGACACCAGCGAGTCAAAGACTGTGGTCTGTGTTTCCTATCACGTAAAAAGCATGCTATTTTTAAGGCGGAATTAACAGAATTTGATGATTTGCTCAATGTACGTGCAACAACTGTAATATTTTTAAGAAGTCTGGCATCTGATGCCCTATAAGTACAGTCAGTATCTGAAATGGAGACAACATCAGAAAATCTAGGATACATGACCTGAAGCATGAATTTTTTTTTAACTCCAGAAACAATGACGATAACATTAGAGATCAGCTGTGACACTTCCATTTGCCTTTAAAACAACTCTAAATCCATCGCTTCCTCATTCCACAGCCTCGTTGGTGTGATCCAATACTGACTGTCATAAAACCTCAGTACTGAGCACCTATGATGTGTCCCACCCTGCGCAGCGGCCACCCCCTTTATCCTAATTCACCTGCCACGTCCTTAGCCCAATCTCTCTAAGATGCCTCTTCTCCACTGCTCCAGAGGGACCTCGCCATGGACAAAGGGATCGGCCTGAAACTCCCTGGCCTGGCCCTGAAGGCTCACCAAGCCCTGCGTAACTCCCCACAGTGACATACTCCCGTCTTCCCTGCACCTTCCCACTCAGCTCCTACTCATCCCGCTCGCTCGGGTCCATGCACTCACTCAACCGAAAGCCCTTACCCTGCGCTGAAAGCAGCACAAGGAAGGCCTCGAGAAGGCAGACATCCAGGAACTCACTTTCTGCATATCAGGGGAGCAGACACGCACGCACGCACACGTAATTACAAGATGGACAGATCAAGTTTAATGACAGCGATGGATGGTATTGTGCAGAAACTCAGAGGAGGAAGAAATTAATGTACCTGCGAGGGGTGGGGTGAGGGAAATAGGCCAGAAAGCAGGGGAACACCCCAGATGAGTAGACATTTGAGCCAGGCCTTGAAGAATGAGGAAGAGGGAGGAAGAGGGAGGATCAAGCTTTCAGGCAGAGGAAGCAGCATGAGGACACCTTGACATGGAGAGTCGGCGTGCAGGGGGGCGGGCGTGGGGAGAGCTGCCGGGGCCTCGCTCCATCCTCCGTGCTGTGCAGGGCACACATGTTCAAGCCCACGAAGGGACAGGCTCACTGGTGACAGCAAACTGAAGGGGGACAAGTCCCGAGACAGGAGGGTAGGGACACTAATTACGCGCTCTGCTACACTGTCTGGCAGATGGAGAACATGGGACGAGTTCCAAAGCTATTCCTGGGGGGGACCAGTGTGGCTTGGTGACAGACTGACTGGCTCTGCTCTGCGAGGAAAAGGAGACGACAGCGACTCAAGTTTCCGGGTTCAGCGTTTGTGGGTGCTGATGTTATGAGATGAGAGAAAATCGAGGAAGAAGAGTAGGTCTGAGGCTAAGGAAAAGAAAAGAACTTGCACTTCTTGATCTGAGGTTATCTCCCCAGTGTGTAGACAGAAATGTCCAAGAGGCACTCGGAAGTCAGAAACCAGAGGTCAGTACAGAGGTCAGCAATGGACACCCCATGCGGGAGGCCCGGTGCCTTCCTCTGGGCCTTATTTATTCTGGCACTTAAATAGTAAATCACTGCAGCCTTTTTTTTCATTGTAGGTAAGTCTCATTTTCTCCAACTGAACTCTGTGGCTGCACTGTCCAATAGGGTAGCCACTAGCTACATTAGGCTATTTGAATTTAATTAAAATCAATTAAAATTCAGGTCCTTGGTAACACCAAGCACATTTCCAGTGCTCGATAGCCACACAGTCCACGATCACAGAAAGTTCAATTGGCTAGTGCTGCTCAAAGGGCAGCAACTCCATGCAAGAATGCAGCAGGATATGAATACACTCCTGTGAAAGGAAGATAAGAAAGGAGGGAGGGAGGGAGGGAGGAGGGAGAGAAGGGTGGAAGGAGAGGAGGTGGGGAGGAGCGCCTATTCTTAACCCAATTATAACTTAGACGAGTTAAACTAAGGAATTTGGCGATCTGGCAGAGAGACAGGTTTTACTGTAACCACCCATCCTGGGGTCAAGACTTGCTCTGAAATATTAAAGACCAGCACGCACATTAGGTGCCTCCACATTAATAGCTGTAAAGTCTCTTAAAGCAGATACCATAAAGTGTAGTGCAGTTTTCCTGGACCACGTCATTTTAAAACTCCTTATACGAACAGAGAAACAGTGGTGTGACAAGGATCTGAGAGTTTAGCTTAGTCCACTACAGGCCAATATCCTAAACAAGGTTGCTCAGACTTGCACATTATTAACAGGAAAAGCATCCAAGAGGCAAGGACGGGAGTAAAATCCCAACAAGAGTTCATTCTCGGTCCCTCTGAGAGAATCATTGACATATTGGAAAATATTCAGCGGCAAAGGGCTCATAGGAAAAGGGAGGAATGGGAGTGGCTGACAACCTTGAGGACAACCTGGAGGGAGCCCCGTGAAGTCAGACCAGCCCCATGGCACGAACTAAAGACGATAGGAGGAAAGTCTGATTCCGACAGAATCCCAGGAGAGCACCCATGAGATTTCTGCCAGTTCCAATCCAGCAGATCCTCAAATAACGCTGTTCCATTCAATGATGTTTCATTATAACGCTGAGGAGATGCCAGAGGAACTTAACTCTGGTTTATGTCAGTTAGCCTCTGACAACGCTGATTTTGTCACACGTCACTCTGTGGCAGCTCTGAGAATCTATAGATGAGCTAAGTGAGGACTTCGGTGCCCGCTCCACACGGCCGGCACTGAATCAATCATGCAGGTTCTCTCACGCCTCCCCCTCCACCCCGACAAATAAATATTGTTTTGATCCACGTCATAAACATGCTAGTATTATATGTCTTTCAATGACGCCATGACATGTCTGTGCTGCCGACTTTTTAATAGAGTGGTGCCGTGGCTTTCCAGATGGTCATCCCAAGTCCTTTGCTGATGACACGATTTATTCCATGTCATCTCACCTAGAAAACGCATTCCTGAGGAAGACATGGGCGAGCACGCGGGCTTAGGGGTCGGTGGTAGGTTGAGGCGTTAGCAGCGAATAGTGGCTAGTGTCAGTCATATCCTAAGGGACGTGTGCACCCCCACGGGCCTCACGTCTCACACACAAGCAGATTCGTCCACGTGCAGATAGGTTTTTAGAGTGCCTCCTGGTTAGAAATGTTAAATCCTCGAAAGCCAAGAATCTGCAGTAATTCAGTGATTATGAGGAGGGGAGAGAAAGATGCCATTGAACGGTGTCCATGAAATTGAATGAGCTGGCAAGAGTTCCAGCGTGAAGGACAGAGTCACTCTCTTCCACTAATTAAAAATTCTCTTTTTACCAGAAGAGTTGGTAAAACTCCATATAAACGATCTTCAAACAATCCATTCATCAATAGTTCTTTTGTTCCAAACGTCTAATCATGAGACAGGAAACATTTTTAGATTCCTCCAAGATCGCTAAGATAAGAATTATCTTGTGTTTATAGTTCTAAAAATGATCATAATAAACAATGGCACTTTGTTGAAAGCCAAAAGTCATAGCTCAAGATCTAAATTCTAATATATTTTTCACGGCATGCATAACTCAGACGTCTCGCAAGGATTCAAGTCTGGGTTTCTGGGTGAATTGTGCACTTTGATTAGGAGGAACTGGAAGAGATCTGGGTGTCAGAGGGACCGACCAGGGCCCTCGGAGACACTCTCTGGGGCAGAGTCTGTGGTCCCAGACCCGAATCTCACCAAGTGGGATCAGAAGCATGATTCATGTCTGTGTGCCAAGGGCTCCCAGCATCTTAGAGAGATGCACATGAACAAATCTCATCATTCATTCCGGGGCCAAGTTTTAGATTTTTACAAGGAGAAAACGGCCTGCTGTGTGGCTCTGAAGGACCAAGGACTGGCACAGTCCCTCTGTGGGCAAGTCAAACAGATGCAGTTCATAACCAATCAGAAGGCTGCGTGGTGAGCGCGCACTCAGAACAAGGACTTATAGTCAGATTACTCGAACACATGCTGTGCTCATGTGCACAACAGGATGACTCCTAACGCTGCTTCCAAAATTCAGAGAATAGTAGCAGACAGAAGCCTCTCGAGGCTTCTACTTCCTGCGCTCCCATTGGCCTGTCCCCCTTCCATTCCCAGGCTCTGTCCTCAGTGCAACACAACTAACAGATTGCAAACAAATTCCAAACCCATGGCCTGTTAGGAACCGGGCCTCACAGCAGGAGGTGAGCAGCCAGCTAGGAAAGCTTCATCTGTATTTGTAGCAGCTCCCACCCCTAGCATCACTGCCTCCGCTCTAACTCAGATCATCAGGCATTAGATTCTCATAGGAGCTCCGTCCCTGGTGCCAAAAAGGTTGGGAGACATCTGCTTTAGAGATCAGCTTAAACATCACATTTTCTGAAAATGTCTTTCCAGGTCTCCTAGACTGGGGAAGTCCTCCTACAATAAGCTCCCACACTACCCTATAATTTCTCCTCTCGCCCTTTAACGTCATTGCTTTTTGAATTAGTGATCATGCCCAAAGACGAAACCAGACAGATCACGGGGAGCGACAAGATTAATGGTCCATGTGCAACTGCTCAAGGCCAGAGAGCCACAAAGCAATCTTTTAGCTCACTCAGCTCGGTCTAGTTTTCCTAGACTCTAGCAAAGAGCAGGGGGGATGAATAACTGAGTAAAACAATGACATCCATCCAAGGCAAAGTTTTAGAGTGAATTATTAAACATTTTGTGAGCATTTAGGAAAGGAGAACAATCTAGAGCTAAGGTTTGCTAGAGAAGGAGGCATGCAAACTTAACTTCGTTTTCTGGTAAGTTTAGTAGCTCCAAGGCATGCTGGCTATTAATCTATATGGACTTTGGCCAGACCACCTTCTATTCTTCCAGAGAAGATGCTGACATGAAGGTGAACTAATAGTAATGTTAGGTAGGACTGATTTGCCAACTCCTATCCAAAGAATGACCATCAGGAAACAACAGCAAGTTCTTGGGGGTTATGTCATGGGCTCTACTGTCCGCTCCATCTGGGGCAACTCTGTGAGCCAGGAAAATCTAAATGGGGATGTTGATGGTAGGCTAATCCAACTTGTAGTTGATACACACAACTGGATAAAATGTCAGGCGCGTGGATGAGAATCCAAGAAGATTTTATCAGAATGGGTGACGGGCCACATCTCACAGGATGGTTTGACAGTGCCGTGTGCACGAGCTGCCGGATTCCAGGCAGGAGAGTGGGGCTGAAGAAATGGGGGTGGGAGAGCATCAAAGGTAGGGGATGGGGGAGACCTTCGGGGTTGTATTTTATCTCAAGCTCCCTGTGACTCAACATTATGACATTGTAAACCTCCTGTATTATTCAAAGTCCAGAGCAGGGATGTTATCATGCCGTGCCCTGGGCCAACATTGTGTTCAAACCCAAGTGGCATGACTTACTCAGGAGGGAGGTGGTGGCTGTTTCATTCTGTTTTTTTAAGCCAAGAGGACAAAATCCAAACGTCAGAACACTAAGCAACCGTAAGAAAAAATGAGGATGTTCTCTACGTACAGGCTTGAAAATCCAAGACACACCGTCACATGAAAAAGCCAGGCGGAGAACATTCTGTCGGGTACATCACCTTTTATATAAAAAGGAGAAGGAAGAAGATGTGTGCATGTGTATACACACACACGTCTGTTTGCATATACATAAGGACACAAGAAATTGGTACCACTGGTTGACTCAGAGGACAGGAACCAGTTGGCTAGGAACAGAGGTGCTTGAGACAGACAGACAGACAGACAGACAGACAGACACGTACAGAAACCAAGACTTCACACTGCATGGCCTTCTTTACACTTCTAATTCAAAACCATTTGAATGTATTAACAACTCAAAACATTTGTTTTTAAGTAGCCAGGATAGTTAATAAACAAACAGACATCACGTGAAGACTTAGGAATGTTTAACCTGGTTTAAAAAAAAAAAAAAAAAGACCAGCTTCTTTCTGTAGGAAGGGGTGGATGGCAGAAGCAAAGTCTTTTTATGTTATGAGGCTGCAGAGGGCCAACCTCAACCCCCAGGAGGGAAAACTTCGGGAAGGTAGATGAGTTTTACTCAGAGGAAGGAACTTCCAGGCGTTCGCCCTGGTCAAACATGAAGCAGGTGGCCTCCTGAGGCAGAGAGCTGGCTGCTTAGAACCAGGGAAAGAGCAAAGGTCTGCCACCTGCCAGAAACATCACCAGGGGGAGAAGAGTGAACCAGATGTCCCTTCCCAACTCCGAGACATTGTGATCTTAGCAGACGTGCTCCTGAAGGACCAAGAACTCAGGCTAAGCTGACTGATTTATGCAAGACCACACACTTCCACTATGTGTGTTACGTAACTTCTCTAAGACAAAGCCCAGGAATAATAATTACAATCACCACCTACCTCACAGCGAAACACAGATTATTCATAAATCAGAATGATTCCTTACTTGCAACGAGTGCCAAAACACCATGAATGAAATAACCAATAGCTATGAATTAAGAGCACTTGTAAACAGTATGCAGGGGAGGCTGTTTGTTGTCATTCTTATTCCACGTCTATTCCAAAAAGGATTCACAATGGCTAACTGGATCTACAGCAGATGTTTAAAATTCCTCCTATGAAGAATAACAACACTTCTACGACGGGCGGGTCGTTAGAATCGGCCTAAGAGGCAACTGAAGGGAATGACTGTACAAGAGAGTACAAGCGGTCACTGGATCGGGGAATGGCTGAAGTTAGCTGGAACGCGGCACAAAAGTCAAACTAAAACAACACAGAAAAGCGAAATCACCAGCTGGAGCAAGAGAGTCAAGACCAAACTCCCCCGGGGAGAAGAGGCAAACAGAACTGAGCTGCCCCATGAGAAATCTGAAGAAGCCACAATGCCCAGTGGCTTCTCCACACACTTAGAAGAGCTGCTGGCATCAACCACATGACAGCAGATCTTGGGAGTGACAAGGTTAATGGGACCTGTGCCAACTGTGGGCTATGGGGCCCACAAAGCAACCCCTTACTCTGAACCCCTCCCTCCCCTCTTGTCATCTCTGTGTCTGAAAGCCAGTGGCAAAGCGTGTGTGACGTTTATTTCTAATTGATCTACCAACTATCAGGATAGACAATGTTCATTATCACTGGCTTCACTTTTAAAAGGAGAGAAAATGCTAGATACATCGCTCTCATGTTGGGCAGTATCACTGCTTCTCCAGCTTTACTTCCTTGAAATGCGCATGGTCGGATTTAACATTTCGGCTGAGCCTCATTATCCAGCAATGCTATTTTATTACAAAGACATGACTCACGTCAATAGCTCATTAATGAGACAGTGACTGAAAATTTCTACTTCCTAGCTTATTGGCATTTTGCCTTGCGTTGTGAATCATGAACTTTTTTAAAGAGCAAAATAGAAATTTGTTAAATTATTTTTTTCAGTTTCCTCATAGGCATACATAAAATTAAAGGAGTTCATCCCAGTAATTGATTTTTTTTTAATTTAAAATATCAAAGTCAAGTTTTCTAGCTTTTTTCAAACTACAAAAAAAAAATCTCAATTACTATGTGGATATGAGATGCTTCAAAAGATATTTATAACTAAGTAACACCTGAAGTAAAATTACAAATGTTGTGTTACTTCCAACAGAACATTTTCAGAGGAGAAAAAAAAAAAAAACAAGAATGTTAAGTTGTTCTTTTTTAAAACAGGATGCTAGATGGTGTTAGTACACTAATTCTCTGAAAGACATTTGTAAATATTCCTTTCGCGGTAATATTTTATGAAGTTTGATTATTTTTGAACTGTCATAATAGGGATTTCACAACGTAAGAAGACATTCCAAAAAGAAGTAAACCCTTCAAAACTCCTCTTGCTTTTTTACCTACATATGCACACACACTTCTCCCGTATTAGAACAGCATCTGAAGCCCAGGTGTCCTTCTTAAACATGTGATTAATACCTGGATATGGTGAATACGATTTGGGCTTAACCAACCCTCTGCCCAGGTAGCAGCTTCTGCATGTTTGGGAAATTCAGCTTCCCAGTTCCAGGTGGGGGCTGGGTCCCGGGTGGTGTTAAAGGGAGCTGAGACTGCCACTTCATTCATTCTGCCCCTGTGGTTAGCACAGCATCCTCACGGTTCCCTGTGTCTGAAACAGTTCTACCCAAGAGCAGCCATCCAGTAAACTCCACGCGGTCGCTTTGCGTGGACCTGAGTTCAGTTACCACCGGCTCGTGCCAAGTGAGGATTGCCTGTGTGTAGTTTTCATTGTAGGGAAGTCTTCTTGGACTTAATGCCTTTTTTAGGGCTCACCTGCCATGTCCATTTTTCACTTTAATTCTGATGATTTTCTATCAAGTGTTTTATTCATTTGTCTTTTATTGATCAACCTCTATGGAGTGCTCCCTTCGGAAGCATATCTACTAAAATTGGAATGATCAACCTCTATTGAATGCTTCTCCTGTATAATTTGAAATTAACGTTTAATTTTAAGGCCAAGCATTTTCTTCTTGATTTTGACTGTCACTGTTCAGTGACGTTCAGCAACTTGCTTCTCCTTTGAATCTTCAAACATGCACCTGCAGGATACACAGATTTGTCAACCAACCTCTTCCTCCTTCCAATTAAATCTCTTCAAATACGGGCCCTGGGACTCATTCTGTACCTTTTATAAAGCCTCTGCTTTTCTTTAGGTTCATTGATAAAGAGCCTGTTAGGTTGACAAGGGTAATTTTTTAAAAAAATTAATAACAAATAAGAGATGGCAGGAAGACAGGAATTTACAATCCATCCATAGGATGATAAAACCCAAGACACAACCATCCCCCCGCAAAGGGGCCGTGGAGCCAGACCCCTTCCACGACCTGGATCTGCACATTTGGTCTCCTCTGCACCCCCAAACCCTGAGGGCACAGGAACAGCGTCAGCCGCCCTTCAAATGGCTGCTCACAGTCATGGACCACGGTATCCGTCTGGCAATGCACACACCTCCCGCACTGGATGGGGGGGCCGGTCCCCTACAAGACTCCATGCAGGAAGGTGTATTAAGAAGCCGCGGGACCAGCATGGAGCATCTTCTTGGACTATCAATTTTGCTAGAAGTCTTAATGGGAAGGAAGTGGCTCTCAGCATGGGGGACCCCTGACTACCAGCGCTGGCATCGCCTGGCCACCTGGTGGGATGCTAATCCTCGGGCTTCCCGCAAGGACCTTCAGAACGAGGCTCCATGGGGCCAGGGGCCAGCAAGCCCTGTTTACAGGGTTCCAGGTGATTCTGAAGCATGACAACGTTTGGAAACAGTGTTCCATTAAAACAAACAAAGGAGTATCGCAGAGTAGACCGGGCAGCTTGCGCTAGCCCTGAGAGTTCCCGTTGGCAACTGGGCGACACTGATGTCACCTGCAGGAACAGTTCAGTCCCCTCTCCCCAGGGAAAACCTGGATGCAAAGGTGAGAGAAGAGCCAGCAACATGTCTGCATGCAGGGGACCTTAAATCTGCATTCCCAGCCTTAACCCTCTTCCTTCTGCTTTCCCAGCCCTGAGTATTTCCTGCCCTCTCTGAGCTGGCAAGGCTGGGAACAGTGACTGGGACGCAGACGATAAACAGAACAGATCTTCAGTGTCCACTTCAGTGAACCACTCTGTGGGGAAAAACACACACCGACACATCACCGAAGGGGACCGGGGTGGCGGGAGTGGGGAATATTTTCACTGTGGTTTAATTTTCGATCATATCTGGGTTGTTGTTTTATTTCTTCTTATTTGTCCAAAGAGCGTCTATAATACTTTCCATACTAAGAAATTACATTGTCTTCATGAGAAAGGCAGAACCGCTTTATGCCGCAATAAATTCTTTTCACTTCTTCCAACATCTACCGAATCTTGCTGATCGATCCTATGGCACTGACTCTTTGATACTCAGTTTCATCAAACATGTGAGTAACATGTTTGAATCACTCCACCTCCTGCAGTGGTCACAGTCTCTGTACTGACCAGGACCAGGAACCCTCACTCGGAGGTCCAGGTCACACCAGCCAGAGGCTGTCCCTTGAGCATCGTCCCCCCTCCACCCTTTCCCACAGCCTCCTCCGTGCTCTCTAACCCGACGGATTTCAAACTCCAGTCAATTAAATTACTATTACCACTGGACTCTATATGTCCAGTACTACTTCAAATACTAGGAGGCCTTGTCTAGGCTGACGGCCTTACACACGTGTACACACACACACACACGCCCACACTACAGTGAATCCAGTCGCCACACTGTCTTAGCATTCACCACCACCCCGTAAACTGCCATGCCCCAGTGATTTCTGTATTTTCGCACTGGTTCTAGACCCTCATATTTAGCAGCCATTATTTGAGCGCTGATTGCACCAGAAATTTAAATGGTTGATTCTTCACACCTCATCCCTGACCTCTAGAAGCAAACTACAATGCAAGAAACATCAAATTATAAACGGGAGGAGAAGAGGGTAAGCAAAGTGGCCTGGAAGCCTGGAGACGGGTCCTCAGCTCCCCACCTCCCACTCCCTCACCCCGCCCCACCCTGCTGGGTCCTCCAGAGCAGAAGCAGCCGTTCCTTTCCCTCGAGGGCCCCCCTCCCCGCCCCAGAAGTCTGCATGTCTAGGCATAATTTTAAGAATCATTGTAAGAGAGCATGTGAGGAATGCATGTCTGGCAAAGGACGAACTCTAAAACATCAAAGTTGTTAGTCATCGTCATCAGAAACTGACACTCAGGAACCTTATGAAATCTCTTACAGAGGTTTATAAAAAGGAGATTACACTCCAATCTCTCTGTCTGGTTGAGGTGCACCCTGAACTCCCTAACAAGGTCAAAGTTCAAGTTCTTTTGCAGCCAAACACTTAAGAGATTTATACTAATTTCCCTGGGGCAGGGGAAGGGAGTGAGGCAAGCTCACCACAGACTGGGGCTCACTCGGACCCCCACCCCCACTGAACCAAGGTTCCCAGTATAAAAACAGTGTCCTGGTCTTGGTGCCTGCCAGCCCTGGCCACCACACAAAGACAGCCAGCCAGCTCACAAAGGGGCCTGCTCTCGGAAAGAGCTGTCCATGCCCTTCTCCTCCACTCCTAATAAGTAAATATTCAAAGCGGTCTAGCTACCTAAGGTCTAAAATGCATTATGTCATCAGATAACTGGTGCTTTTCATTTTCTCCCTCTAAGCACTAGAAACAAAGGTGTTAAGCCACTATTTGAAATTTATCAAAAACACACAGGTCAATGGCACAGGCCGGCAGGGCAAACAGCAGTCAACAGACTTGCTGATTCCAGAACTAAAACGTACGGCCCCCATCACATACAATGCTGTGCCATTCAGCCACTGACATTTACATCATTATCAAGTTCCTTTAACAGGCACATGATGAAACCATATAAAACCTAAAAAGAAAATCCACCTTTCCTCCAAAAAAATATAATCTAACAATTCTACTCAATATTTAATATTAGAAAGAGCCTTACTCAGATAAACTGCATGGAAAAAAAAAATCACTATCCCCAGGAAAGATTCCTCACTATACGATTTCAGAGAAACATTCACAGATGTCATTTTGTTCCTTCAAGGAAACAAATTCGGAATTTTCACAGTGTTCATACATTTTTAGCATTCATTTTCTTTTTCCCCCCGAAGCAACATGTCCATTTAAGAAAACCAACCATGCCCATTGATTCTCATTCCTAAATAGAAGTTCACAACCCTGAGGTTTAAACCAAATCCTTCCAGAAGGAAGTAAACGAGGTCAACTATGTTAGAGAAGAATTAATTACGAGCTCAAGAATCCTGAGATAATTTAAAATGACTACGGATGAATTAGCAGAGTTTTAAAATGCTCCAGGAAGGTAAAAACCTCCTCCCCCACCAGGAAAAGTCTTACCGAGTGGCATTCATTCCTTAACTGCGAGACATCTCAGTTAGGAGAATTTGTTAAACAGGGAAGGAGAGATAAAGCTGGAAAACTCAAGGGCATAAGCAGTTCTGGGGACTGTGCGGAAGTCCTGGCTGCCACCCGTGGTAATTTTCCACTGCCAGGTGGCAGGGAGAAAGGTGAGCTACTTTACCTAGACTCCCAGGGAAGGGCATCCCAGGTGCGCTCCTCTCTGGAAAAGCCATGCTCTTGTCCCAGCTCACTTCATATCACAGGTGCCTAAGGAACTCGCCACCTGGACCCCATGGTCAGGTTCTCAGAGCCCAGCAGGTGCCTCTCGCTTCAGGAAACGTAATGAGTTCGACCCGATGAACTCCGCCTAAGATAGCGTCAGTTGTCAGCGTCCCTCCACCTTCGGTAAATGTTTAGAGGGACACTCTGTCTTCACGCAACTCTTTTACTAGTTCACCTTTTCCCTGAGCAAATGCTTCCTCTTCCCGTCATCCTCCATTTGCGAAAGTACACAGCCGGATGTAAGGCTTCTCGGAAAGAATCTGCATTGTTTCACTCAATCGAGACAAATACGTTAGGCTCCTTGGATGTACGAGGCCACTAACAGTGTATCTGTATTGTTTAGTCAAGGGACATTTAAATTCCCGACAAACGCTTAGAGAAATCAAATAATGAAATCCTAAAACACCAAAAAAAAATCACATTTCTTCTAAGAAAGATTCAAAAAATCCACAGCACATTGGTCTATTTTTACAAAAATTATAAAATTAAGTTCTTGTTATGGGCTAAACTGTGTGGCATTACCCCCCTCCAACAAATCCATATGTTGAAGCCCTAACCCCTATATCTGAGAATGGGACTACAGTGTATTTGGAGAAAGGGTCTTCAAAGCGGTGATTAAATTAAAATGAGGCTGTGAGGGTAGGCTCTACTTCAATCTGATTGGCATCTTGTTAATCAACACCCGACATTAAAAGTCTTCTTAGAAGTAAAATAATTAGAAGACAATAATGAAAGGTGAGATTTGTAATTTTCAAGCTCCTCTCACACTACACAGGAGATGTGAAATTCTCGTTTCACTCTGGGCCTCAATGTTCCTTAAGTATCTGGCATTAAAATGTTAAGTGGAAAAATCTTTTCCTGAACACACAGACTTGGTTAGGCCGGTAATGAGAAATATATTAAATGCAGTTGTTTCTACAGAACAGAGGACAAGGTAAGATTCCCAAAACTCCTTTTACATAACTTGAGTTTTCAACTCCGCTCAGAAATCATCT
This sequence comes from Macroglossus sobrinus, assembly GCA_004027375.1. Classification (NCBI taxonomy): domain Eukaryota; kingdom Metazoa; phylum Chordata; class Mammalia; order Chiroptera; family Pteropodidae; genus Macroglossus; species Macroglossus sobrinus. The sequence goes on from PVKZ01002379.1 coordinate 36,401, forward strand.
GAGGTTTACAAGATGTTTGAGCCCATTCGCCAAGCTATGACACGTCAGACAAAGGAATCCATCAATACTGGCTTCCTAAGCACCCCAACAGGAAGACACAAGACATTCCTTCTGAAAACGGAATAGGGTTACAGACTTTATATTAGAATCAGGATTTAAAATTTCAAATTCCGTCAGAAATTCCACAGGAAAAGAAGACAAAACAGTCTCCTGCTAGCATCACATTTATCTGAAATTCGCCACAACCATAATAACCTCCGACTCGCTTTCACAAAATAGGGCAGTACTGTTTTCACAGCTTCCATGAGTTTCGTGAGACAGCAGCCCGGAATGCAAGAGCTGAGCCACAGGCATGGATTCTAAGATGATTTCACGTTTTTGATTTGGAATTTAGAAAGCGAGGACAGGTGAGGGACATTGTTTCACTATTCCTTTTAGCTACACTCAATCTAAACGTCATGTATATACAAACATACTATATATGTATTTATAACTCTAGTCGTATGGTACATGTGTAACACTGGCTAGACGGAGAAACAGAACTTCTTCATACGAATTACAATTACTTGTACACACAATCGGGAAACCAGAGTAAACCATCGCCAAATGACGTGATCTAGTACTTAAAAGTTAAAAACAAAACAAAACAAAACTGTAGCTCAATTCTTTAGATAAAGAGGCAATATTTTGCCTCGTTTCCATCCCACCCCTGATGCATTAGAGAAATTTTATTTTCATTCTGTAACTCAAGATTACTTATGTCATCCCATCCCAGCAAACTGTACTTGCCTCTCTGTGACACTGCACAGAAGTTTGTATTTTCTCTCATCTGAAGAATTTACATTGTTTTCTCCCATCGCCTCATGGTGGAGACAGTAAGAGGTGCTTTGAACACACTGGCCCATCCCAGGCCCCTGTACGGTGACAGCCTTGATCACCAACAGGACGGAGAGAAATTCCTGATGGGCTTACGGCTCCTCCTCGGTTAATGCACACACACCAGAGCATCCACCTAGCCCTGGACGCCCGCGATGTGCCAGGCTGGCTAAGCCCATCTCCCCAACCAGCTCTCAGGAAAGCCTCACCGTCTCCCTCCCTCAGGAGGAAACTGAGGCCCAGAGGAAAGAAGCAAACCTAAGGAGAGCTTATGAAGGAGAGGGAGCTGGGCCTCACGCCTAGGCCTGTCTGCCCACAAAGCCCATGCTCTTCCCCCATGGTGCTCCCATCAGAATCATGGTTCACCGATCTGATGGCCGTCGGTAGCATGAGGAAACCCTCAGCACTTCCTCTAAGGACTGCCATAACCTCAGAAGAATAAGCAGCCACTCAGAGCAAGGGCAGCTCCACCTGTTTCATCTCCCGTGGAGACACGCCAGGGGCTGAGGGCTGCACAAAGCGTTCATTCATTCATCCACAGGGCTTTGCTGCAAGAAGGGGAACGGATGGATTACACAAAGAAGGCATTCCTCCTCTGAGAGAAAAACACTTGAAATGCACCGCTAAAAATGGAAAGGAATCCTTTGCTCAGAAATGGACAAAAGAATCCACTGATCGCTATACAAAGGAATCGATCTGAATGGAATTTTTACAGCACCTAGCACCAATCTGCATTTTTGTCATATGACTAGCAAACATGCTGTATATGTCCTCGTGCTGGTTGGATTTTTATTAGCTCTGGGAATTATAATTTTAATCAAGTGAAAATAGTCACCAACTGAAACGTGAGATGTTCCTTGATTTTTGCAACCGAATCTCCCCGTGACACACACGCCTCCATGCTCCACCTGCCACTGCTACAATGCACGCTCTGTCCTTCACTGGACGGAGCCCTCTGAGACCAGGTGTAGGTGCCTAATCACTGCATCCACCTTCTGGATGCTCCAGTCCTATCCTAGGCCGCCCTGGACAGATCTAGCCTGTGTCCCGGCCTCTGCTCTTGACCTCTTCCAGTACAATGAAGGCTGAACCAGGACAATGGAACCAACATCGAAACCTGACCTCAACGCCCTGTGGACAGCTCCTACTCCAGGAGCCGTATCTATCTATGAAGAAGTGACCTTCACCTGTACGACTCGGCAGCCTCAGCCCTCACTCCATTCCTTCCACCCCACACCCAGAGCTTCAGCCATGCTCTATGCTTGGCGGGGTTCTGCAATTGTCTCATAAGCTTCCCCTCCCCCATCTCCCCCAGAGGTTAGCAAGGAAGCAGATGTGTGAGCACAGCTGTTCTGAAGCTGAGCGCCTTACACAGCTATCTCGACTCAGCCAGGTCTGTGTGGTTCAACCAGAGAGTAGAGTGACAAAGTTTCAGTTCATCAAGGATTATATCTCCCAAAATAACTAGCCAAGAGGACTGAAAAAAAATGCAATGGAGGGTCTCCTATTCACTGGGGGAAAGACAATAAGAAACCCTAGTATCCTCCCCTCCCAGCTCACCCCAGAGTATGTGCAGCAGTCACGTGAAGACCACAAAGAAGTGATCGCCCGCCTTCCCAGCAGAACGGCATGGGTCAAGTCTGCGGTACTCCACGGCTGAGTACATTAACTAAACGTACGTGCGTTTCGGCTTTAAGGGCCACATCAGCAACCAGAAGGCAAAGGACTGAGGACACAGAATGCCATCGAGAGAACGAGTGCACACGGGACTACATGGCCTCCTGTGAAACAAGCCAGCGAGGTCCTCGAGGACTTGGGCATCAGGCTGCGTGTCAGCCACGTGGGACCCAACCCTGCCCCTTAACCAAGGAATGAGAAGGGAAGGGTGAAGGTCCTTATTCCCCACATTGTTTAATAATTTATCCAAAAGACTAAGTAAAATGGCTTGTGTCTCAGGCAGGTATCCAAACAACAGGTGAGCATGCGCTAAGCCCTCAGTATGGAGCACCCTTCCCTAAGCCACCCCAGCGCACACCCACGCACCCTGCACTGCCCTCAGAGCACCCGCCACCCACGTTCAACACTGTGAGAGCTGGTGTTGCAGATTTGCCCTGTGATTTCTGACTTGTCGTTTGTTCTTTCTGAACAAATAAGAGGGAGGGAGACAGAGAGGGTGAGAGTGATGGAATTCACCCCAGCAATGGTATAGCATCACTTTAAGTGGTAGTCTATCTCAGTATTTTTCAAAATGCAAGTCACACGATCCGTGGTTATGAAATCAATTTAATGGGTGCTATTTATTTAAGGAAATAAATAGGACAGAGTAAACTAGTACCACTAAACCAGAAAATGCCAGAGACTAAAAAAGAGGGGTGCCATCCAATAGGGACCCCGATATCAGAGAGAAGGGAACTCTCAGGGCCACAGCAGGAGAGTCCAGCATGGGCACTTTAGAGGAAGAGCTGGGGAATATTTAAGCAAACAAAAAGATTGAGAGAGAGAGAGAGAGAGAGAGAGAGAGAGAGAAGAGTTGTACAGGGACAGTAATCACAGTATACTACCTAGGTCACAGTCACCACCGGTAAACACAGAAAACTGCCCTAACCAGTATCATGATTGACAGGTATCGGATGGTGGGAGGGACTGGGGTGTATGGGTGAGAGTGAATCCTTAACTTCTGAAATGGGAATCCAGTTTGAAAATTCCAGTAGTAGCAACAGATCAGGTTTCGGAGACTGGGAGATAAAAGCTAGCAGCAGCCAATAAAAGATGACAGTGGCTGCCCCTTGAGAAGTGAGAAATGACGTACATTTTAGGGCTGGAACTCTTGTCTTTCATGGTCCCCTGTCCAATGCAAACCTCTTCTTGGCTTTTAAGGCCTTTCCCAGCTCAGGAACAAAGTCCCCAGGGTCACCTTCTTCCTCCTCCCAGACTCCTCACTGAGCCCTCTGCCACCACTCTCCTCCCCCACCCTCCCCCACTCCCGCCCCGAGCAACTTCCTGTTCTTATGAGAACTTGCAGCCCAGGAGGCCCCCAGGCAGGCCCTGCCTAGCAACAAATAGAACTCCCCTCTCTGGTCTTTGGGTGGGACGAGCCTTATGATAGAGAATTATGATAGAGAATCTTCTCTGGTCTTTGGGTGGGATGAGCCTTATGATTCCGTTATTTCCTTTCCTATGATAACGAGTGAAGCCACGTAAAGACCATAAATGACACGGGATGCATTTCTATTGAGAGCATAACCCCAGAGCCCAGCCTGCACCCATGAGGGAGCCTCGCACCCATCAAGGTAGAGCTTTCATGCTTTTTGAAAGCTGCTATTGTCCAATCGCACTTGAAATAATCACGTTTTTGCCAGATCGGACATCACATTACCTTTGAACTCAATGTAAATACCCAAGAGTGGGTACCAAATGTTTAAGAAAAGTATACATGAGAAATGCTTTAACTTACTTAGAATCTTATCATTTCTTGTTTTTGTTTGTTTGTTTGTTTTGTTTTGTTTTTGCTGTGAATTTTGAGAGAATCAGGCTACGGTTCCATTTTAGTGGCACACGGCACTAGCTGGGCTACTTGAGGAATAATGTGCAGTGTTGAGTTGTATTTTTTGAGGGAGTCAAAGAAACATAAAAATGGGCCTAAAGGAAAGTACTAGAAAGGTGCTGGGTCTGGGACAGCCTCTCCGTCCAACCACCAAAATCTCAGTTCCTGATTTCCTTGGCTTCTCTGGGTCCTTCTGGAATGCCCTTGATACTTCACTTTCCATCTACCTTAAACCTGAAAAGTTTACTTAAACCTCTCTTGTTCCATAAACCTTCCCCTTACTACGTCAAACCATACTAACAGTTTCTCTTTCCATAAATATCCACTGAAATCACAGTCAGAAGCTCCTAGGTTCCTACCCATTCGCTCTCCTGCAAAATTTTAAACTGTCTGAAGACATCCTTGTTCTCGAGAGAGGGTACTTGTACATAAAGTGTTTGCACCAGTCCCCCAGCGAGCAGACAATTTGTCCTTAAAGCCACTTTATCTGTAGTTTAGTCATGAAGAGATCAGCTCGACCCAGTGGCAGGACACTGACAAGGACAAAATTCTGAGATGTTCTGAGTTAAATTACAGTGGCTGGAGAGTGAGAGAGACAGACAGACAGACAGACAGACAGACAGAAATATTCGTCTGCTACTGGCGGCTCACCTCCCTGGGTGGCCCTTGGAGCTTTGGGTTAATTTCCAGGTGACTGTTTTCGCAGATTCCTTCAGCCGGGCACCATGGAACCAGGAGCCTCGGCTCCTCACTCACACATGGGCTTCCCAGACCGCTGCCCACAGCCAGCACGCGGAAGGACTCAGCGCCCACCCCAGAGCTGCCTCCGCTTCGCCTTCTCCCACCCCTCTCTCTGTAAGTAATGTAAATTATTTGCAATCGCTTACATCTTTCTTCCCCCTTCCACCTACTCAGTGTGTAAAAACACTTGCAAACTCTAAAACGATGGACCGTTCTCTCCTACCTCATCATGCTGCTGGTGGTTTGGACTCCACACGCCAACAGCATCCTTTCACTTTTTTTTTTATGCTAGCAATGGCCTAACAAACCCTTTCTTTTAAAAGACTCTCAGGTCACACGTAGCAACCTGGCCTGTTCAGGGCTTTCTTTTTATTTATTTATTTAATTCATTTTTAAGTAATACTTTTATTTACTTTAATTTTATTTATTTATTTTTTGATCGAAGAAACGGTTTTAATTTTTTTTTCCCTGCCTACCTCCCCACTTCCCTCTGGTAACCACTAGTCTATTGTCCATGTCCACGGGTCTCTGTTTATCCTGTTCATTTCTTGCTTTTAGGTTTACATCCCACATATAAGTGATATCATGTGCTTTTCAACTTTTTCTGTCTGGCTTATTTCGCTTAGCATGATTATCTCGAGGTCCATCCATGTTGTCACAAATGGCAGTATTTCATCTCTTCTTAGGGCTGAGTAGTATTCCATTGTATATATGTACCACAGTTTCTTTATCCAATCATCTATCGTAGGACACTTCAGTTGCTTCCATGTCCTGGCCACTGTGAATAATGCTGCTATGAACATCAGTATGCAAGTATCTTTTCGGATATGGGTTTTCAAGTCTTTGGGATAAATACCCAGTAGGGGAATTGCTAGATCATATGGTAGATCAATTCTTAGTTTTTTGAGGAACCTCCATACTATTTTCCATAGTGGCTGTACCACTTTGCAGTCCCACCAGCAGTGTATGACGGTTCCTTTTTCTCTGCATCTTCTCCAACGTTTGTTATTACTTGTCCTGTTGATGACAGCTATTCTAACAGGTGTAAGATGGCATCTCGTTATGGTTTTGATTTGCATTTCCCTGATAGCTAGTAATGTTAAGTATCTTTTTATATATTTGTTGGCCAATTGTTGAAGAAGTGTCTGTTCAGGTCCTCTGCCCATTTTTTGATTGGATCGTTTGTTTTTCTGTTATTATTGAGTCATATTAGTTCTTTGTATATTTTGTATATTAGGCCCTTATCGGAGGCATTGCTTACAAATACACTTCCCATTTGGATGGTTGTCTCTTTATCTTGTTGACAGTTTCTTTTGCTAAGCAGAAGCTTTTTAGTTTGATGTAGTCCCTTTTTTTTTTTTTTTTTTTTTTTTTTTTTTTTTTTTTTTTTTTTTTTTTTTTTTTTTTTTTTTTTTTTTTTTTTTTTTTTTTTTTTTTTTTTTTTTTTTTTTTTTTTTTTTTTTTTTTTTTTTTTTTTTTTTTTTTTTTTTTTTTTTTTTTTTTTTTTTTTTTTTTTTTTTTTTTTTTGCTTTTACTTCCCTTGCCTTTGAGGTCAAATTCATAAAAATCCTCTTTAAGTCCAAAGTCCTTGAGTTTCGTTCCTATGTTTTCTTCTGTGCATTTTATTGTTTCAGGTCTTATATTCAGGTCCATAATCCATTTTGAGTTAACTTTGGTGTGTGGTGACAGACATTTCAGAGTTTTAAACCGAGCCTGGGCATTCTCTGGGGCTGGTGAAGCTACTGCTGCTGCCACCTCCATTTTTGATCATTTGCAATGTCAGGCTTTGATAACTTAAAACATGAATTTCTACCAGGCAAGTTACAGCATCAAGGACCGATCACAGCAGTCCCATGATGATAGAGGGAGTGGAAGACCCTAGAGCAAATCGTCCATGGGCTGTGACTGCTACAGCAAGGCTGCTTTGTCCTGCCAGGCGAGATGCAGCCACAACAGCCAGGTTCCAGGCAGATTCCCCAGCCACCAGGGCACTCAACGACACCTCAGCCATTCTATGGAAATGACTTTGCAGATGAGCTGCTCTTATTAGAAGAATTAGGTACCGATATTAACCCTATCTAGCAAAAAACACTAACGGTGTTACATCCATGTTACATCCATTAAAAGTAGCAGACAGCAGCACCACGAATGAGTCTGATTTGGCAGGAGCCATGGTTTCCTGCCTTGCCTTTTGGAGCCATATTGTTAAGGGCTGGCAAAATCCAGTTTGGCTATGTCTATGGGATCAGTGCAATTGAACATCTAAGAATATTTTATTACATTTAATGAGTATGACAGCTGTTTCATTTGGTTGTGTGGCAAGTGTCCTTGGATACTGTCTTCTTCCTGTGATCCTACCTTCCAGCTAGCTTTGCAGTGATATTTTCTTTGCAAGAAAGGGCAGAAATCATTCTCACCACCAGAATTATTGGACAATGTAGTTTTTCTGCTTCCAAAATTTTTACTACTGCATTAGCCATGGGAGAACAGCAACTTCTAGTAGCATATCCTTGTGCTTTGTCTTACAAAGTCTTTGCCTCAATTTCCATTTTTTTGAACTGAATTTATCTGGGATGTGGACATCACTGAGTCAAATACACAAATAGGACTTTGGACTCTTAAATGAAACCAGGAAACTGTTAAAGTCCAACTCTCAAGCAGATCTAACATTTGACGATTGGAGAAGGAGAAGTAAACATGTACTTGTATTCATTTTTATAGAACTTTTGAACTCTATATTGGATTTACCTGCAGTATAGCCAGCTTTAAATGTCTGTGCTTATACAAACAAGAAGCGCTATTTCTCTCCTGGTCCTTGCAGCCTTTAAAAAACTTTTAACCTTGCAAATTATACTACAATGTTTTTGATAGAGTTTTATCAACCGTGAGAAACTAACCACAGAGTTGATAATCTTTCTTAAAAACAACCCACAAGACTTATGGAAGAAATATTTTCCCAAGGAATTAGGAAAGAAAAATTGCTTGTATTCCCAAAAAAAAGTGAGCCCAGTGTACAGTTTGAGTTTCCACTTCAAAAAATTTGACACTTCTTTAAGTTATCTCACGAAATTTTTGCTAAAATTCAGCAATACCAGACATTCACAGTCTACCATATTGTAGACATGAATTGTGATGCCTGTTTTGATATCAGCATTAATAAAACTGATCTAGACTAGCCACACAAATGCTCATAGTTAGATCTCCCTGTTTCTCAGGAAAAAGAGAATCACTAACTTTTTTTGAGAAAAATATTTAAAATGTCACAGATTTGGTATGGCGGTTATCAATGTCAAGTGCATTTGATGCTTACTAATTTTAAATTTTCCCAATAAATTATTTTTAAGACTTTCAGCCGTGGAAGTTTAAATTATTTTTAACAACGCAAGGTATGGTTCTTACTTAAAACCTCATTTTCTTCCTCTGCTCCCTGAAGTACTTTCTTTGCCAACTGATTAAAAGTAGGAAACTGCTTCCCACAGAGAGCCAAAATTGACTTTAACTCCACAATAAAAACACATGAGACACCCTCAGTGGGTGAGCTGTTTTCTTCACTATTTACCTGCTTTACTTCTAAGACACAAAAAGTTTCAAACTGAGTTTACATTTATAATCTCTCTTTGACTGGTTCCCTAGTGGATGCAGGAAGTGACTAGTACTGAGTCGGCCAGTCCAACTACCCGTATTTGTTAGCCAGGTGGGGACCAAGCATTTGGGATCCTGTCTAACCACTCGCGGGATAGTTACATCAATGAGCAGAACGAAAATCGCGTGTCTTCTTCAGGAAACTGGGAAGCCGATGCCTAAATAACGCAGGATCCCCCTCCATGAGACAGACTTTCATTCTTCCCACACTTGGTCTGGCTTCCCTCTCATTAAGTGTGACCCTAAGACAAACACAACAACCCAACACATCAAAAGGTGAAGGACATTCAAGTCCATGCACCAGGAATACCAATGAAGAAACCTTTGTAAATGTGCTAATTCCACAAGAAAAGCCAAGAGCCAGTGGGGAGTTTACTAGAAAGAGGTTGGCTGCAGCCAAGTATGCCAAAGGTTAGTTTTTGTAGAATGCCTAAGACCACAGCTTGGAATTTCAGTATGCACTAACACAGCTTCTGGAAAAGAAGTGATTTTTATCACTCATGCCAAGGTGAGGTGGCCTCCAGCTCAACATTAATTGATGGTCAGATAGAAAGGCAAACAGAAAAGAAGGCACCTAAGTCAGAGGCTCAGTGTCCACGTTTATGATGTTTATTCCCGGAATAAGGGGGAATACCATTAACTATAGCATGAGGCCAACCTCAGGGCAGATCTCAAGATGATGGATAAATTTGCCTTATCATCGTCCCTTCCCCCCTCGTTCTGGAAGGCTTAACACTCCCTTCTTCCCTCTTTCACTCATTCATTTTTCTGCATTCATTCATCACATGTTGTCTAACGGCTTACCCTCTGCAAGGGTCATGGCCAGGATGAATATTAGACAAATAAATCCAGTCACTGATTTCAAGAAGAGAGAAACAGACAGCAGGCAATTCCACAAGATGGGAACTCCTGGATTTGAAGATACAAAAGGCATAGTCCCATCACAGCACCTCTTGTTCCAAAAGGAAAGAAAAAGTCATTCCGAAGTTTCACTTAGGAAATGGAATTGCTTTGGTTGACTGGGGTGACACATGAAAGCAAAACTGAGACTACGAAGCCTGATTCTCTGAACCTCACATCCTCATCCCCCAAACCAGGATAAGATCAATCCCTCTCTCCTAGACTTGCTATGAGAATTAAGTGAGCTCCTACTCTACTTGTAAAGCACTTAGAACATGGAAGAGCATAGAGGAAGCGCTTCGTATGCTAGCTTTTTAATCATCGTCATGAAACGCACATAAGGCAATCTACTGTGCGTGAAAAAAAAATGGTAACATTTGCTTCACTGTATTAGTATAGTGAGAAAAAAATCAACTTGCAATTTATGAGTTCAACTCATTTAAATATATATACTTTTTTCCATATACATGTAAATGCGCACACACACACACACACACACACACACACACACACACTCAACGCTAAGAGCACATGCTCTAAAGTAAAAAAGATGTGAGGTCAACTCCTGACCCAGCCACTTAAGTTAGACACCGGCTATGAACAAGCGTCTTTATATTCCTCTGAGCCCAACCTCATGTACAAAAGGAAAGCAACATCTTCCTCCCAAGGGCAAGCTTCCAGGAGGGGCCACAGAAAGGCATTTGTGAGCCCTGAAGCTGTGCAAACAAACACAGGGAAGTGAAAGCCGTGGGCACAGAAACTTGAGGATCCCATTCTCCTAATTACCCCTTTCCTCGAAGCTTCAAAATGGTAACTAAACAACAGCAACAGTTAAGCATATAAAACCGTAAGAATCCCATTAGGGTCAAAAGCATGGAATCTCCCACATAAATAAGAAAAGATGTCCAAGTCTCAGCTGTTACTCATGTTCCATACCAGGCGTGTAAGGGAGGGAAGCCACACGAGAGCATGAAAAACCGAACTCTGCCGAGAAACAAGGCATTCTGTCTGGTTTTAGAATGCACACTGTGGTTTTTAAAGCCAACATTAACCTCCGAAATATGAGTTAACTAACATTTGGTATTTGAGTGCGATGATTTCCTCGTTGATTTGTCTCATCTCTGGACACATGAAGGATCTCAAAGCTCTAACTACCATACAGTTAAAATCACTTTCCAGGGACCACCTTTTAACGTTGACATTTTTCGCAAGTTTTCGTTTTTGAGTTCAAATCACGGATACTCTCATCACCTTCAAGAAACAAATCGAATCAAAACAAAACCAAAGAACCAGGGAAAAATGCTGACCGCTTGGTTCAGCTTGACGGTGTCATGGTCTTCTAAGCTCGGAAAGGTGGCCGGGATTGGCTTGAGCACCCACTGCTTGCCAAGTGCCATGCCCTTATTAACTCTTTACACTGGATGACAACTCTATGTCATGTGACTTTGCCACCTTATGGATGAGGAATACGATAATTAACTTGTTCTGTTTTCTTCTCGCTGTTGATCGCTGGGAGCTGACAAGACCTCGGGAGGCGGAGCAGCCACGGGTGGTCATGAACTCTTCCCCTGAACTTGGTGCACAAGCAACTGGCCGGACAACTTTCTCAGGCCTTCTCTATCAGCAATCTGGGCTGAGCCAGCCACCTGCATGCAAGTCCGAGAAAATGATAAAGCACACGACCTCTTTCGAAATCTCACGTGGATAATCATCTAGATCTTTTATTATTTTGAAAACCAATGCCAGAAAACCGAACCCCCTGCTGAGTCCCCCACCTTTTCACAACAGAAATCTCGTGCATGCATGACAGGCACCTCGTAGCTCAGAACTAACTGGATGCGCGCGGCAGCGTGGTTACTGTAGGCGGGAAATCATTAACTGAGTACAGCGAGCTCGCTGTCAGTCATCCAAAGGCCCAACTCAGCTGGGGAAAACAAAAGCATCAGGGCTCTGGACATCCAAGGGACCGCATTGCACGCTCCTGGCATGTCAATGTGCTGCTTGGACGAAGTGCAGGAGGCAGGGAAGGTTTTTAATTCGCTGAATCCCAACAGTACAGGATGGTGACAGCGGATAATATCCAGCCATACCTGCCTGCAAACCCTGGAAAGGCAACGCCAGGGTGCCCGCCTCAATCCCCGGTCACGTGGTACTAACCGCAGAGACCAAAACGAAGGGCATCCAATGGAAGAGGGAAATAAAACACGATTTCGGTTGCATTTTGTTATTTATATGATGGAGTCTATTATTTTGGGACTCAGAACTTCAAGGTGCCCAGACCCTCGTCAATGCTATTTATTCACAGGCAACTGGACATATAAACTCCCATTCCCCCCCAATCAAACCATTTCAGTGATAGAGTTCCTTCGCCTTACGTTTCTTGGGATAAGAACAATTTTATGACCAACCACAACCAGGGATGTTGAAATGAATAAATCCATCAGTGGTGGAAAAGGTGTCATATCTTGAACTGTCATGCAGCCAAATCACTGTATGTAAACCTAGAATGGCACTGACTGCCTGGAGGACTTTCCGCGATGCTGGGACTGTCGTACACACTGTCCTATACGGTAGCTGCCAGCCACGTGTGGCTACGGAGCACTCAGAAAGTGGCAATGCAACGGAGGACCTGAATTTTAACTTTCATTCCGTTTCTTTTACTCGGTTAGCCTTGTGTGGCGAGTGCCCCGTCATCAGCGGATGCAGCTCTAATCCCCGGGAAGCGGTGGAGATGCCAGAACACACGGTCTGTGATCAGAGAAAAGCAAAGCAGCATCAGGAGATGAGCAGAGAAAAAGGCCACACGAGCAGCAAGAAGTAGTCATCCGGGTGTTCACCCATCCTGGAAGGGAAGAGGACAGAAACGTCCTCATCAGTTGACAAGAAGGTAGGAGAGGGCCACAGGGCAGGAACCACCTTACAGTGCTCGGGAGGGGGTGAGCAAAACCGCAGAGCGCCGTGTCCTCAGAGGGCTGACGCTCCTGAGCGGGTGACACACAGCCACAAGGAAACCAGTTCATTTCAGGCGAGGAGACGCAGCCTCGCGAAGCCCTAGGGGAAGAGTGTCCTGAGCAAAAGAACAGCAGACACCAAGTCCCTGACACTGGGCTCTCCTGGTGTGCCTGCAGTCAGCGGGTGCCAGGGTGGTGAGCCCTGAGCCGTACCGTGGGACAGCCCCAAGCAGCTCCTGAGCCCCTGAAACCGGACTGGCCCAAACTGAGATGGGCTCTAAGTGTCCAGTACCCACCAGATTACAAACACCCTATTAAAAAATGTAAAAGATTTAATTAATTTTTTTTAATATTGACTACATGTCAAAATAATATTTCTGGTATAATGAGTCAATGAAAACATTAAAAATTATTTGCACCTATTTACTTTTGAATGGGACTACTAGAAAAGTTAAGCGTACATACATGACTGGCATTCATGGCTCATATTACCTTTTACTGGCAGAGCTAGAGCAGAGGAGAGTGGACAGACTCGGCTGGGGACTCGGGAGGTTCACAGCAGGGACTGAGAGCCACGCCTGTGTCTGGGCTTTTGACCCAGGCGTAATGGGCCCCTGGGGAAGGGATGGGATCTCATTTCTACCATGGTGAGATCATTCCAGCTGTTCCACACAGATGAACCAGAGGTAGGGGGCGTGGGGAGGAGGGCAGGGAGCCCAGGCTAGAGATGACAGCTCGGCGAGCCTTTCCTGCTGGGACAAGGACCGTGTCCTCGTCGAGGGCCCAGGCTTAGAAGCACATCGTTTAAATGTGTATCTCATACCGAGCAGAAGCTTTTTAGTTGGACGTAATCCCATTCATTTATTTTTTGCTTTTACTTCCCTTGCCTTTGAAGTCAACTTCATAAAATCCTCTTTAAGTCCAAGGTCCCTGAGTTTCGTTCCTATGTTTTCTTCCATGCAATTTATTGTTTCAGGTCCTTAATTCACTTTGAGTTAATTTTGGTGAGTGTTGATACACAAAAGTCTAACTTCATTCTTTTGCAGGTGGCTTTCCAGCTGAAACTTACTGGATTATGTTAAACAATGTCACCATAAAAATAAAATTAATTTTTAAAAAAAGTAAAACAAAACAAATAAATTAATTAATTTAAAAAAGAAAAGAAAAGGAAATAATTGGTAAGGTTAAAAAGAAATTGCCTCTTAGTTCCAACACTAAGAAGATGAGTGACTATGAACAAACTACTTAGGCCCTCTGTGCCCGAGCTTTCTCATGAGTAGGACAGGACACGAACAGCCTTCATCTACAGCTTAATACTCTTTCTCAAATGCTCGTCACAGTGCCCCCCATAGAGTAAGCAGTCATTCTTTGTGACTATTATTATTGGGTGAGGAATAGGAAGATGATGCACGAGGTTTTGAACGGAAACATTGGGTAAGAGCTCATACCTTTTAATGATGGTGGCCAAGACTTGGATGGAGATGGGGAGGAGGGCAAATCTGGGGAAGAAGAGAAGTAGTTCCACATCGGGCATGTGAAGTATGAAATTCTTGTTGATCACACTGAGGGAAAGTCAGACAGACAGCTGGTTCTCTAAGAGAGACTCATCAGCTTTCACTAAGTGCTTAAAGCTTTGGGCTGAATGAAGCATTCTGAGACAGTACAGAAGGGAAAAAGAGGGTGGGGACAGACCCCTGGAGCCTGCAAACAGCTGGAGGCCCAGACGCAGAGGAGGAGCCAGACGGAGAGTCAGAAGGAATGATCAGTGAAGCAGGGGAAGAACAAGAGATCAACAGGCAACATGAGAACAAAAAAGGGCTTCAGGGAGGACAGAGTCAGCTGTCTCAAATGCACCGCAGGGTTGAGCATGACAAGGGCAGCCCATACGTGTGTCTGGGTCACCAGCAAGGCTCTCTAGGATGGTACGGTGGGCACTGATGTCTGGCATCCCATCAGGACAGCATCCTCTAGTACTTGCAAAAGGGACAACTGGTCGCCCTGGTCACCAGAGTAAGAATAGACACGGTTACAAACTCGAGAAGTGGAAGCAGATGGTGGGGAGAGCAGAATCTATTCCCTAGAGGCTACTTTCTATGATGTGAAACACAGAAGAGCGAAATGGCTGTAGGAGGGACACAGAGCCTTTAAGAAAATTTTAAAAGAGAACTGTTATGAGGCCTGTTTCTATGCCATTTGGAAAGATCCAGAAGAAAGGAAGAAATGCATAATCCAGGAGAAGAAGGATTACCTGCAGGAGAGTCATCCTTGGTCAGGAGAAGACTCCTTAGGGAGAGAAGGAGAGCCTTAGCAAGAACAGGTGATGCTTCTGCTTGTTGTAGGTGACAAAGACAGGTAAAGAAGGTGAAACCAGTGGTGAGATTTAGCCATCTGATAGCTCCTTTTTCTCAATGAAACAAAAAGCAAAGTCATCAGCTAAGAAAAAGGGGCAGGAAGTGTGAGAGAACTGAAGAGAGATGAGAGGGTGTGGAATAGTTTTCTCACAACTGGTGAAATTATTTTAAAATCTTAGTAGGATGTCTGACAGATGCCCGTCTAAGGTAGGTGGTCAAAAATGTGACACTAGTCCATTCGGCACGGTTTTGGAATAGTCAGAAAATGAGTTCAACTGGGTAGAATCGAACCGGGGTTGGCTGGAGTATCGTCACGGCGTCCAATGGGACAAGATGGATCAAGGTAGTTTGGCTGTTTACAAAAGAAAATCAAGATGTCTATGCTGCAGAGAGAAGTCACCTCCTCAGGGACAAGGAAGGTGACAGGTAGAGAGAGAAAAGGGGATGGGGTCCACAGGTTTGCAGACTCTGAATTTTGAAGCGAGAGCCTCAGGAAGGAAGGGTGGGGATGGACAATCATGGCGTGGGATGCTTTAATCACAATTCTGGAGGGAAATCGGGTGAGCGAGGTCTAAAGAGTCACTAAGGCGAGGCGGAGAAAGGCGGCTGGAGCCCAGGAGGTCGGGGCGGAGACGGGGCCAGGTGGCTGGTCAGCAGTGTGCACACGGAGGCGTCCAAAAATGGTGGATGGGGGAGGGGTTCGTCAGTGACCGAGGACCAGTGGCCGGGAGACGGTGACAGAACAAGCTGGGAGAAGGGGTGTGAGCTACAGGTGACAAGCGAGTTTCCACAAGAGCTGAGGTCTGAAAGCGGGGGGGGAGGGGTTCGCTGGAAAGAGCAACTGGGAAAAATCGCTCCTGAGGGACACTGCGAAGACAGCAGTGCCCTCTGGGGACAGCCATCAGGTCTTCATTAGGGCGAAGACGGAACGTTCAGGAGACAGAGGACATGGGGACTCTGCTAACGACAAAGGACCCAAAGGGAACAGGTGGACGCACGGAACAGCCCTCGCAAGCCGCCCCCGCCACAGGTGTGCGCACCACCTTACAGCTGGTCTGGTGGTGACCAACGAACCAGTCAGATACGGCCTCACTCCGCAGTACCACGCACACCTCATCCGAAAAGTCACCACAAATTTCAAGTCCCTTCGACAGGCCAAGCTGGAGACATAAAGGCAACAGAAACTCCACACCTCACGAAAGTGTGTCCTAGACAACTGTTAACAACTGAATACAACCAACCCTGTCCATCGGCTTGCCGGCACATACCCACCACCCACCACCACCTCCACTCCAGCCCCCAGCAGGATGACAGCTTTGAAGCAAAGTCGGCCACCACTAGAGGGTGACACAGCCCAAAGACTTCAGCCACTGCCAGGCACTAATTTTAATAAAACAAAGCTCCAAGCAGGAGCTTTGTTTAACTAGACACTGGTTAAAATCTCTCTCAAATTCAAAATGCGCTTAGTTCATTTTTGAAGACGGCATACTACAAGAATACAGAAATAGCATGTGTATGGCTATGATATAAAGGGTTTCAAAGGCTTCACAATGACCTGGTTAACAGTAGCCCTACTCTAGTGAGATGGGAAAGGGGTGGGGGCAACACACCACACACACACACACACACACACACACACACACACACACACACACAGAGGCTCACTTTCACTTTTCTGACTACATGTATGCTGGTATAACTTTGAAATGCAGGCAAGAGCAGAAGGTAC
The DNA here is from genome assembly GCA_004027375.1 of Macroglossus sobrinus. Taxonomy (NCBI): domain Eukaryota; kingdom Metazoa; phylum Chordata; class Mammalia; order Chiroptera; family Pteropodidae; genus Macroglossus; species Macroglossus sobrinus. The sequence continues at coordinate 53,135 of PVKZ01002379.1, forward strand.
ATTATAGTAAATTTATCATGTTCAGTAAAACTTTAAGGGACAAAGTAACAGAAGACACCATTCAGTACAGATAAAGTCTGAACAGCCCCATTCAGATGAGATTGAAAACCCATCTCATCTAATTATATGTATTTTCTCCAGAACGAAAATAAGGCCACAAAAGATTAATAAGTAATTTGCTCAAATAACAGGGGCAAAATTAAAACACCCAACTCTCACACGCGATCCTAATACATGGGAACCCTTTCTTCATGTCATCCTCTATTAAAACAGCAGCATTTACTGTTCAGTCATCAACTCTCCACTTCTCCAGTATCAGCCTCACCTCTCTTCTCTCCACTCTCCACCCCCAGAAACGAGGGGAGACCGAGAAACAGCATGACTTCCTTAGGTTATATTCAATTTTAACTCATACTGGTTGATGCTTTCATCCCTTGATGGAAAACATCATAACCGCTCGATTAGAAAATACAAACCCTAAAAACCTACTTGATCCTTATCTTCAAATTATCTGCGGTTTATTAAAACAACAACAACAACAACAACACAACTGGAGTATGGTAATAACCATCCAAGTACAAAGGATTCAACAGAGGGTAAAACGTGACGTCTGTGGGACTAAGGGACATTGTCCTGAATTTAAAATTAGGAAAGGAACTTTTTAAAGGGATGATGGACACTTGCTGAGCGCTCACTGTGGCTGGGCACTGTGCTAAGAGCAGCTCATGCCGTTAGCAGGTTCAGCCTCACAAAACCCGATGCAGGAACAGATGAACGTCTTCACGGAAGAAAGGAAAACCCAGCTGGCGGGTGAGTAGCAGAACAGGGTTCTGCCTAACCCACCTTCTCTAATCAGAGCCCTCGGCAAGCGGAATGAATGATGCCGTCTCATCGGCGATGCATTCATTCCATCACCAGCCCCCCTCTGCCCTCGCTGTCTGGCTTTCACGAGATTTGGAGTTTTATTTGGGTCATCCAATCTGGCAAGCATCAGTGCAGGCAGAAAGATGGTTCATGGGCCCAGGTGCTGAAGAGAGCAGGTGAGGGAGGGACCCAGGCACAGGAGAGGGTCACACCTCGGCAAGAAGAGCATCTCTTCCTCAAACGATTAGCAGGTAGAGGGAAGATCTTCGAAGACGGTTAGGAAAGACTGCCAGGTGCCATGTCCTATGAAGCAAATGCTGACCATGCATGTGAGGGTGGGCTGGGGAGCAAAGAACAGACCTTGGTTCTCAAATCTGGCTGCTGCTTAACAGCTTTGAAACGCACCCACCAACACCCAGGTCTGCCTGAAATCGGGACTTCTGGGCATCGGTACAATTTCAAACCTCCCCCAGGTGATTCTACTGTGCCACCAGAACTGAGAACCACTGGGCCAAGCCAACAGCTAGGACGACTGAAATCCGGCAGTAACGAAGGACGAGGAGGCAGGGCTGCAAAAAAGTAGGTGACACTCGCCAGCAATTTTCTGTAGGCAGGAGCAGAGAGAACAACACCGCAGGGTCATCTAGGACCGCAGGTGATTTGGTTCAAGAGTGGAGGCGTGTAGAGCGGGTGCAAAGGCCCAGTGGCAGCAGCTGATGAAGGAGTCCAGGCTGAATACGTATGAGAATGAGGCCAGATTAAAAATCGCCCGACGGGAAGAGTCGGGGAGACCCAGGGCCACGGTAGGGGCAAGCGGGGATATCAGAATGGCTTGGATATCTTTCCAACATACGGATGTCGTGCGCCTCACACCTGCTCCTCTACACCCCTACTATTCTGGTGCTTGGGAAGGCCTCCCAGGTATTCTGGTGCCCCCCGACCTGCTGGGCACACTGGCGGGGAAGGTGCGAACGAGAAAGGTGAAGCCCAGGGAAGGATCAGAGGGGGAAAGACCGCAGCATGGAAGAGCTTGGAGGCAAATCGAAGCATTTTCAAGAGAGTAGGAGCTTGGATTAAAGAGAACTACGACTGGATTTATTCCCATGAGAAATGATGGGGCCGGGATGTTGAACACCCATCCACGGGGACAACAAGGGCCCTGAGGATGACACCGGAGGGAGGGGTACGGAGAGGTGACCCCCCAGGAGAGTGGTCGCAGGCGGGGAGAGCTGAGGTCAGGGCCTTCGACAGACCCACGACAGACCCACGGTCAGGTCAGCGCTGGGAACAGCAAACTGTCGGCGCCCTGAGCCTTCACTGGAGGGAGGGAGTGGGGAAACAGCACCCTGAGGTGGCAGTTACTTTACGTGGAGGAGCTGTCGCCCCCTCCTCTGGAAAATGAGGAAATCAGTCGCATCCCCTTCAGCCCTAAAGTCCACGGATCCTAAGTACCGCAGGACGTTTGGAAAGATTTGATACAAAAGATGATTTGGCCAGGAAACAACGAGAACAGAACAGAAGATGGAATACAAGTTCCTCGACTAGTCAGTCAAGAGGGCAGGGCGGTTTTAAGGACTGTTTTGGTTTTGTTTTAGATTTTTATTAAATCAAAGGAAGAGAATGGTTCACATGAATCTGTCATAACAAGAAAAAAAAACCTTTTCTAATTATAAACAAATAATTTTAGCACAATCATGGATGAAGCAGAACGTCTAATTAAACCAGGAATGAGATGAAAGATACGATTCACCAGTTCAGTCCTCAGCTGTGCACAACGTTTTAGCTGCGAGCACCGGGTCAGCAGCCTCAGGCTGCAGGCATCGTGGGCATTGCTTTTAACCAGAAAAGCAATGGTTAAACCGAATGCAACGTTCAGTGCGAAGTGAATCGAGCAGAGGAAAAAGCACATCCTGATGACACCCTTCAGGAACAAACCTGTGTGTTCCCGAACAGAGCAGAGGTGAATCATGAGTCACAGCGAGTTTTAGGCTGATTGGAACTTTCTGTAATTCTTGCTGCGCTTCGGGGAACAGTTCGTGAATGAGAAGGGAAGTGACTAGTTAATGATGCTGGAGGAAGCAAAGGGGGGCAGGGTTGCGCAACCCCGAGATCAAGTACATTCTTTCTGCTGGGCTGTCATTCACGGCAGCTAAGTCTGGAGCAGGTATTCTAAAAGGAGGGAGGGAGGGAGAGAAATACCTAGAGGCGAAGCAGCCTTTCTTTATGCACAGGTTAGGAGAGAAAAGGCCTGTGCTGACGGCATTCATAAAGAAGAAAGGAGACATCCTGTACCTGTCACAGGTGAGGGTGTGGGGGTGGCCAGGAACCACACGCGCATCATTTCAAACCCATTCGAAGGTAACTGTAAAGTAATGAGAACGATTTCTCATGTTTACAGACCCAGTCTCATTAGCTTACAGCTTTGGCATTCCCACCGCGATTCGGCTGCCCAATAGAGCAAAACGTGGCAGGCTGCGTCCCAGCTCGGAAGACTGTAAACAAAGACCAACGTGGCTGACCTCCCAACTCAAAAACGTACTTACATCAAATCTAAACATGATCGAAAATGAATTGATGGCAGATTACCTTGAACATAATTTATTCTAGATGGTCACAGCCTGTTTTTCCTGCTTGAAAGCAAACTGGGCCTGGATGTATTCTCACATCCTTAATAATATATGGGGCTGATTTAAATTAGCGTCTGGATCCATGACCTTAAATGTATCTGGGAAAAAAAACACAGCCCTCAGAGAAGGAAGAGGCAGTTCTGCAAATGCTTAGGGCTAGGAAGATCTAAGCTTCTTAATTCTTGGGTCATTCTTCAAGTATTTACTATGCCTCTCTCTCCTAGGTATGGGGAGCTGAGCATTGCTTCTTCCCCATTCCTGGAGTTTCTTTCTTGATGGAGAGACCCCCGAACATCACACGCCTGCTTCACTCACGCTCACCTACTCCACCCAAGAAATGGCAGCCTTGGCTTGAGTTTGGATAAGGAACCAACTGTGCTAAGCCACGCCCCTTCCTCTGGTTCCATCTTACCTGCCGTACAGAGATCTCCACTTGGGGACACAGCCTGGGCCCGTGCTGGCATTGACCAAGGTGGGCATGGCGGGCTGTTGAGTCTGCCTGATCCACATCACCAAATCCACTGGCCTGGCCATGAGAGCCACATTCTCCTGCATCAGTTTCAATATTGATAAAGACGACACTTTAGTCTCCCTCTGCAAACTCTTCTGTAATTTCTCGGATGGGTGTTTTTTTCTGGATCCCCTGGAACCCTAGCACTGTGCTACTACTATAGAGGGCAGAGTTTAGAGGCCAGGGGGTGGCCCCAAATTTAAAGTGCAAAGACTCATTTGGAGAGGATATTTTCAAATGCACAATCCTCAGACCCGGGCCCATAAATTCCGATGAAGCGGGCCCGAGAAGGGGCTCAGAAACCCCTACCTTGGAGAACCCGCAGCTAAACCAAAACCACATTTTGAGAAAGCCTTGGGGAAAGTTCATGGATCTCTTCACTTCTAAGCTTAAAACGCACACTATGTCAGTAACAAATCTGATTTTCCATTCCTGAATGAAGCGATTTTACGGTCGATTCGCTGACCCACGGGAAACGCTCGCAGGACATGAAGACTTCAAGTGAGAAATCCGATGCTGCGTGTGCGAGAATATCCAGACATCCAGTTCGTGGCTGTGCCAGTCAGATGCCAGCCTGGGTCACCTACAGCCCAGTGAGGTGCCCTGTGGATGGTGCCTGGTGCTCACACAGTCACGGAGACCTCCGAGGGGCGACACAGCAGTTTTGGGGAAAATCTGGCGGTACTAAGTATGATCGAGTCACTCGAAAATCCTTAGCTCTAAACCCATGTCACCTACAGCAACCCCCATTTCCAACCCGAGCCTGAGTTAACGAATGCAGAGTGGGGTCCGGGGCCTGCCAGAGAGACAGGAAGCATTGATTTTTCTCGCCTCTTAGCAGAGGGAAGGAAAGAATCACATGCCAAGATCTGTAATGCCGAGACTGCGCAAAAGGTGAAGTTCAAACACAACTCACTAGCTTTCTGTGAATAATACCCGCGGATGTGCTACCGTGTATCAGCGTCTGGCTCACGTCCCAACTGCCCTCAGCCGCCTCAGGGACCACCAGGCCCAGGATGTGCGTTCTCTCCGTTCAGGGAGCCATGAAACAGAAGGAACGTGGAAGCGTAAGTCATCCTCTCCGAGGTCCGAAAACCCTCCTTCCTCCATCCCGGTGTCGCAGCCCCGCGCCCACTCAGACACTGGCGTGAGAACCCAATGATTCCACAGGAACTTCTGTAATTATGACAACCCTTTAAATCAATCTTGAGAAAACTCCTGGGCCGCCCCTGGAGTATTTTAATATCCTGCATTCGTAAGAAAAAAAAAAACACACACACACATATAAAGTAATCCTTTCTATTTCCTAAACAAACTAGCCTTCGTGAAAGGCCTGAGCCTAACCAGATAATTAATTCCATATCTCCTAAGACTGCTGCTTTTCACTATAAATGAATCCCAGTGGGGCCTCAACCACATTCCTAGAAGGTAATTCCGCTCTGTGATTTTAAAGCATCTACTGTGCGCCTAGAACAGGGGCTGGGGGATTCTAAGGTCAACATCAATAGCAATCCATGAGCCAATCCCCTAATGTCGGCTTAAGAGGAAGTCGACCCCAGTGGTGGGCAGAATGATGGCCCCCAAAGATGTCCACATCCTAATCGCCGAGACCCAGGACTTCCCTTCAGTTAAGCGGAAGAGGGAAATTACAGTTGGCAATCAACCGATCTTAAAATAGGGCGGTTATCCTGCGTGGCTCAGACGGCACATCAGAATCACAGGGGCCCTTACGTGGAAGAGGGAGGCGGGAGAAGAGAGTGAGAAGGGCTGACCACGCAGGAACCGTGACAGAGATGCCACATGGCTGGCTCTGAAAATGGAGGAAGGAAGCCATAAGTCAAGGGCTGTGGGTTACCCTGAAGGAGGAAAGGGGAGGATGGGGGGCCCTGCCCCTAGAGCGTCCACAGCTGACGCAGCCCTGCCAGCACCTTGATTTCAGAGCCGTGAGCCCCTCGTGGGACTTCTAACCCACGGAAATGCACAATCACAAATCTGTGCCGTTCTAGGCCACTACGTCCGTGGTGCTTTTCTACAACCGCCATAGGAAACCCGTCTGTGATGCTATCACATGTCTGTGGCTCCATCCTCGAGTGCCACAAAGACGTTAACTATGTTAAATGCTACACGAAAATGCTACATGCTGGATTTTAAAAAGGAAGAGAGAAAACGATACAGCCTTCAGAGAAAAATCTCCCAACTGATTCTGACAGAAAAAAACAAACAAACACCTTTGCTCTAAAAATGATACCCAACAGCAAACTGTCACTAGAAGCTACGCTTCAGCTCCCCACGAAAATAAACACCACACATCTGCCCGACTGTTAGCGACTTGTGAAAACACATTTTCTAATTTGGGTGATGAATCTGAATTATGAAAGGATCACTCAAATACTTGTTCGAGAGAAAGGATGGCCCTCAAAGGTTCAAAATGGTTGCTGCCCAGTCCTTGCCAGTGGGTTTTCAACAACAAAGGTTAAAGGAGATACTCTCTCTCTCTCAGGGCAGGCAGGCGGTGGGACCTGCTGATGGCAGGAGGGCGTGCGTAGCCTCAGGGAGAGCAAGGGGTCAAGCAAGGATGCTAGAGCCCCAGGTTACAGTCTCCGCTCCCACACCTCCACCTGGTTCCCAGGCAAGTAGATGTCCAGCCCCCCCGACTGGGTTTAAAGCTTGTCTCCCCACAGAAATGCCACTCTCACCCACGACTGCCATCTACTTGACACACAGCGACCAGAGTGATCTTTTTTTTTAACTGGATGATGCCACGCCCCGGTTAAATTCCTCCGATGATATCTCACTGCACTTTCTTATATTATTATTAATTTGGATTTTTTATTGAGATACAATCGATATATAATATTACTTTCGGGTGTACAACATAACAACTTGATATACGTATACACTGTGAAATAATCACAATAGAACTAGTTAGTATCCGTCACCTCGCAGTGTCTCACTGCATTTTGACTAATGTCCACATCGTCAGCACGTCTGCGAGGCCCTGCCCATCTGGCCTCTGCCTGGGGTCTCCCGTCCTCCCAGAGTTCCCACACTCCGACCGCACCGACTTTATTTCAGTTCCTCTAGCCTGACAGAGCTTCCCTCCCTTAGAAACTCCCTCCCGCTGTCATAGTGCCCTGCCCTGCCCTTCAGTCTTAGCTGAAGTGTCACTTCCTCACAGACATATCCCTCACCAAAGAGAAAGTAAAACATGGGCGCCCCATCCTTCCCCCACAGAGAACCTGTTCCTCTCACAGCCCTGTTTCAATCTGTAACCCCGTATGCCTTTATTGCTTTAAGGTCTGCCCCCCAAATAGACCCGATACCCCACGAAGGCAGGGACCCTGCTCAGCACCACAGACAGACCAGTCTCTCGGGAAGGCGAGCTGGCTGATCACGAACCAGAGGGCTCAGTCCTAAGGATCTCACCCGGCTTGCGAAACCACGTGGCTTTACAACACGAATATTCAAACATATGTACTGAAAATAATTCCATTTTCCCTACCACAAACTGAAGTAGGCTAAAGGACGAAGACAAACAGGAACCATCACCACAGTTCCTCAGTTGAGTGAAGGGACCGGAAGTGATTTTTGTGCTACAACATGATTAATTCCCATTTTAGTTTAAAGCTGGAAAACAAAAGTCAAACAAAAGCCATCGATCAGACTCACCAGTTTGTGAAGCTGAAGAGCCTAACGCTGAATGAGATATCACATTCTGAACTGAGAGACTATGGGTCTGGTTGTGGAGGGGAAGCATTCCCCTACAAAATGTACATGCTGACATAACTTCTCCTGCACGACCACAACGCGGATAAATCTACACAAAGTAATAAAAGCATGAGTTGCAAATGACACAAAAGCATGTGCAAAGACAGGAAAGCAGAACTATGGTCTCTAAGTTTCATGTCAAATGACATAAAGCAACATGTGTCACCCGCGAGGATTGCCATAATCAAAGACAGACAGTAACACGTGTCGGAGAGGAAGTGGAGAAATGGGAACCCTCGTACACTGCTGGTGGGAATGTCAAAGGGTGCAGCTGCTTTGGCTCACGGGTCTGGCAGTTCCTCGAATGGTTGGTTATATATGGAGTGAGCATGTGACCCAGCAATCCCGTTCCTAAGTATAGAGGGAAGAGAAAAGAATCATGCTCACAAGATAACTGGACAAGACTGTACAGGAAGATACACACGGGTGTTCATCATGGCGGCATTACTCATAGTAGTCAAACAGTGGAAACAACCCAAACGTCCATCAACTGATAAATGGAGACACAACTGCAAACGGGTCAGCACTGCTGCCATCGTTAGAGATTATATGGTTTTCCTTTAGAAACCACATGGAATACAGTGCATTCCATACAATGGAATGAAGACACTGTATTCCACATAATGGAATACTACTGATCAAAAAAGAAATAAAATCCAAGACATGCTAAGGCACAGATGATCCTTGAAAACATCCTACTAAGTGGAAAATGCCAGTCACAAAGGACTAGATACTATACCACTCAATTTAGATGAAATACCCGGAATAGGCAAATCTAGAGAAATAGGCAGTAGATTAGAGGTTGCCCATTGCTGGGGAGGGGGGTCTTAGGGCGGACTAGGGAGCGAGGTTGCTCTTTGAAGTCATGAAAATGTTTGGGAATTGTGAGGATGGTTACACAAATCTGTGAATGTACTAAAAGCCATTGAATTATACCTTACGTAAGAGAACTATAGAACATGGGAATTATATAGCTCCATAAAGCTGTTTTGAAAAAGAACATGTGAGTTTCTGACATTTAATTTATTTAAAAATACCTACGGTAAAAGGATAAGGATGACAAAAGATACATTTTTGGACACAGCTACAGTACCTACCTATGCGTGTACTCACACACAGGCACAGGCAAAAAGTAGCTCAAAACTGGCTTTGTATCGTTTAGAAAGGGAAAATAAATAAGGTGCAGTCTCATAAACACGACTTGAGTCTAGCATCAGGGCGACGTGATACCAGAAATCCGCCACTAACATCTCAACGTCATCTTAAAAGCCGAGAACAAAGGCTTCTTTCTCAATGCAGGTGCATCGTGGGTCCACCCAGGCACCACGGCCGAGAGCACTCCAAAGGGTCTTGCCTCAGCACAAAACCAACAGGTGTCTCATCCATTCACTGATTAATCAAAGGTGCTCACATGACCATACCTGGGCTCCGTGGGGCGGGGAGATGCAATTCCAATTACAGAAAGGGCCTCACGCTTGTGGACAAGCTTAACCACTACCCTAGCACTCGTCTCCTGCCCTGCTTTTCCTCAGGGCTGAGCCTCTAGAGAGAGGCCTGAATTCACTGTCCTTCCACAGGCACGCAGTTCCAGACCGGGCTGCTGGCCCATGGCAAACGCACACATGTCCTGTCCCCAGGCCCCCTCAACTCCACCAGTCTAAGATCACAGCATCCGCTCGCCTCCACCCCCGCCCCAGCCTCTGCATGAATGGCACCGCTGTCCAGCAGACAGACACCCCGGCTTCATGGAAACCCAGCATCATGCCACCCCAGCCACGTCCATCGTGACACAAACCACCATCATCAGTTCTAAAGTCGGTGGTCCCTTCCTTCAGGCTCCTGCAGCTACTTCCCAAGCTCGGGACTTCAGTCTCACCCAGATCACCCTCGAATCTTTCCAAAATGCTTCCTTGTCTCCGTTCTGCCTCCTCTCCAAATCCTCCCCGCTGTCGCCATCATCTGGTCTTCCTCAACTGTAAATACCATGTCACGTCCCAACTTAAAATCTCCTGGCGGCTCCTGACTGTCTACGTGATCCGCCCCCTTTCATATCTAGTCTCATCTTCCAACACTTTCCACGCCCCTCATCTCATACTGATCCCTAAACTGCCATTTATTGTCCAACCACGACATGCCCCTTCTCCAGTACCACTAGATATCCATCCACACCGTCTCCCCTGTCTGAAATAACTTTTGCACTCTTCTCTGGGTGATGAATCTCTGCCAAGAATTCGAATTTTAATTCGGATGCTTGGTCCCCTGTGCAGAGATCTTCCTGCAAAAATCCTCTCTCCTAAAGCAGCCCTCGTCGGCACCTGCAAGGCAATGTGAGCACACCTGGTGGCCAGCCCTCGGCACACCTCCTGGCCTTCCCCACCTGGTCTGGAAGCTTGCTTAGGGCAGGGGCCTTGCGTTTTTGTAATCTCTAGCCATCAGCCACTGGCTGGTTCTGATTCTTGTTGTTGAATGAAAGAATGAACCCAAAGGTCTGAACTATTTCTTTTTCTTTATTTAAAAAAAAAAAGAAAAGAAAAATTTTTAAAAGACCCCTAATTGGCCCAACTATATCCTCCTTCAAAGTTCCACCTTCTTGGATGTCGTCATGATGAGTGCTACAACTGTTCACGTTACCACACGCATACTCTCCATCAACGCAGTGAGAAAGTGTGTAATTAACCACGTTTCGGAGGCGAGAAAATTGAAACTCTGCCAGCTTATGTCATATGATAAATCTGACAAGGCTAATAAGTGACAAAGCCGGGATTTTAAATCCAGAGAGTGTTACCTCTAAATTTAATCTCTACTGTTCCACACTTTGGCGATTAACATAATGACACCTGTTAATAATAAAATGGACGCATATTTAAGAACTAATTTTTGAAGAGTTACATAATCTGTTTCTCTGCGACCACAAATTAAACCAATTTTGGAGTCAGAACTTACTTCCAGGAATTTTTATCCCTCCCTGATAAGAATTGCCCTTGAGATGCTCCATAAATATCTGCTCAATAAATGACTCAAATGCCTATCAAAGAAAGTATGGATTTCACAATCTAAGATTCGTCACCCAGTTACACGATGCCTCTGCTAATCCACCCAAGCTCTAACCTAATAAACGTTCATGCTGGTCCCACAGTGAGGCTGCTAATCCCAGACCGTGGCTTTTGGGGGATGCTCTTCTCGCCACACATACACACAAAAACGTCCTTTCTTCTTTTTCCCATGACCGACTCCTTGGAAAACCATGTCTGAAATGAAAACTCAACCAGGCCAGATGTCTGCCCCCACCAATTCCATGGCTCCCTGATTCTGCCCTCACTCGGATGCTCGATGGCTAGGAATCTGATCCCTCCGTGTTGATTACCGGCCATGTCCTGCTACGTGGGCTGAATTGGGCCTCTTGAAAATTCCCGTGTTGACGTTCTAACCCCAGTACCTAAGAATGTGACTGTATTTGGAGACAAGATCTTTAAACAAGTGATTACATCGAAATAAAGTCATTAGGGTGGGTCCCAATCCAACATGGCTGGTGTCTTTATAAGAGCAAATTGGGACCAAAAGATACACAGAGGAGAGACCATACAAAGATACAGGGAGAAGGCGGCCATCTACAAACCAAGCAGACGGGGCCTCAGGGGAAACCCACCCTGCTGATACCTTGATCTTGGATTTCCAGCTTCAGGGTTGTGAGAAAATAAGCATCTGTTGTGTAAATCCTGCTCAGCCTGTGGTACTTTATCAGGTAGCAAACTAACACTTTTCCTAATCATTGAAGAGTGAGGACAAGTTCAGATCCTGCCTCAGCCCCTCTCTAGCGCTGTGACTTTGAGCAAGTGGCTGAGATTCTCAACGCAAAATAGGTGTGACGCCACCACCCACTCTGCTGGACTATTTTGGGAATTAAATGTGACTGGGAATTTTAATGCACTTTCTTTCTATAATAATAATTTTGTTTTTTAAAAAAACTTAACATCTGCTGGGCACTGCTCTCATCACTTACATACATTAAATTATTTAATCCTCATAACAACCCGATGAGATGGGTCCTTCGTAAACCCATCTTCCAGATGAGGAAACAGAAGACTCAAGAGATTAAGCAGCTTGCCCAAAGTCACAGCTGGCCCTGGTCTTATTTAAAGCCTGATACCTGAAATTTTGTATTATCAACACTATGCACAGTGGGCGTGGAGTAATGTAAACACTTATATACACACCTCCATGCATAACACATATATTACTGTATATAGTAAATAGAGAATAAGTATCATTGCCACAAAGCAGTGCCACCAGAACTACATGCAGAAATAAACTTCGTTTGCTTTGCTCTGGATGCAGTCAGAGCACCCACTGTGCGCACCACATGATAAGCCAGCAGCTCCACCCACACAAAGGGCACCTTCAGCCTTCCTCGTCCACTGGGATCCTAGACGCCGAATCCTGAACTGCGTCTGAGCATGCAAACGGCAAAGGTCGCAGGCTCGAACGTTCATACGGGATTGTGTGTGACCTATGTTATTTGACATTATGTGTTTCTAGAAAGAAAACCACATGGTGGTGTCACAGTGGCCCTGAGTGAAACATTTTAAAAAGTGCCGAGTATTTCCTGTACCAACCTTTTTCCATCGTGTACTTCCAGGGGCCGATTTCGTTCATTTGCCGGTTCTGATGGTTTCTTCGATGTGTGGGTGGGGTTACAAAGGGATGCTTTCAGGCGGGTGAGCAGTTACAATAGTTGGATTTTTTTAAGCGGGACTTCCTGAGGTCTATGCCTCTGCAGAAGCCCCCACGCCCTCGGCCCTCCCCCACTTGCTGTCAACACTGCCCCTCAGAAAACAGGAGACTGCTAAGGTGATGGCAGGGATGGAGTGGAAAGAGGAGGAAGCAAAAGGGAACTATGTACCTGAACTGATTTCTAAATGAATTACTAAAAACTTGAGCAGGAAACACTTAGGAAAAGAAAAACAGAGAAAAAGATAAAATTAGGCTTTGGGGTGAAGCTGATGGAAAAACCCAGACAAGGAACATGACTCAACGGGCTCTGAAGCTTCTCGGCGGCCAGCTCGACATCAGCAGCTTAATAAATGGGCCGTTCATCATTTTCTTCTACACTAATTTAAAGTAATGCCCCCATTCATTTCATGACGAGTAATCTGCCCACTTTCCAAGAAGCACCCAACCCGATACAATTACACAGAAAACAAACGTTTTTGACACCGGCTCCTCCCTTTCTCTCCGTTTACCGCTGACACTTGCTACAAACTAAACGACAAAGGCAGGACTCGGCATCTGAAGTTCAAAAAGGCATCTGTCCTAGGATTAAAACGCACATACCAGCGACAGCACTTCTGTCTGTGAACAGTGTTCTCTCTCACACAATCTACTGATTCGGGGGCGTGCAAAACCCCAGTCTGCAAACGGAGGCTCGCAGGCCCTCAGCGCGATGCGCAACACAGTCCCCTCGTGGCTCGAATGACCCCTGACACTGGGTACACCGAGAAACCCCGATGTGAAACCTCAGCCCTCGTTACCCAAGACAAAGCGCTGGCTCTTTCCGTGAGCAGGCCCTCCAGACACCACATGCCAATCCAACGCACGGAACAAAACCTGTATTCAGAAGGCGCAGACTGAAGAAGACCTGCTTTGAGTCCAGCCATTCACAGACCCGAGGGAGGCCATCGGCCGCGGAGAGACACGGCCGGGACACTGCGGGGACACAGCAGGGACACAGCACTGAAGCTTGCTGAGAGGCCATGCTCCTCTTCCAACCCAGAAACGCTCCACTCCACTTTCCCGAGTCTCTTCTCCTCAACACCTGGGCCTCTCCTGGCTGGCTCTACCACACCGAAAAGCGAAATTTCATCTAAAAAAGAAGACATGATTCCCTGCTGGCATTTTGGAAGCCGTGGCTAAACTTTCTAGATTTAAAATTCATTTCTTTTTTTTTTTTTTTGCACCCCCAAAGGAGCTTCCTACACCAACATCCATTTCCATAAACTCCTACATGGAGAGAAGGTATTTTCCTCAGGTTTCATGAAAAAAGCAAGCCCCACCCACCCCCCAAAAACGGGTTTGTTTTTAGGCCTTTCCTGCACCAGGGACAATCTAGTTTACGAGAGAGTCAAAAATCTCTTCCCCCCAGTAGAGAGATGTGAGATATTTTAGCCGAGCTGTGACAGGCCAGGGCAGGGACTCAGACTGGAGCACTGGACACTGTGGTTACTGTGGAAAGGGCTAATCATACCCATAAAGCCGGGGTTTAGGCTAATGGGCCAGGTAGAAAGAGCACAGGAACTGTCCCCATCCCCCACGCAACAATGTCCCCTTGGCACAGCCCCTTAACCACCAATTCTCTCTCACAAGCAGGTACTGCCTCGTTTTCATTAGACTGAGTCATTACTCCGGCCTCAGTGAGAACCGGCTTCAGGAAGCTACAGTCTACCATCACAATCCTCAGCTTCCTAAGAGGCGTTTCAGAATCCACCAGGATGCTGATGACACTGCTAGCCAAGGACGTGCCCCTCTGTACACTACCCCAGCCAGATGGGGCAAAACACTCCAGCATCCATACCCAGGGTGAGGGAGAAGGGCATCCTTCCTTCGACTGGCCTGAGAACTCATCACCCCCGCAAGCTGCTCTCTTTGCCCTGGCTGCCAGGAGGCTCCCAGTTACCTGGTCCCCCTTGTTTATCCCTTGCTTCCTGGTTCTGTTAATCATTCGCATTTTATTGGGCCTGCGCTTCCATTATAAACCGGCTCAGATTCTATTTTCTATAGCAGTCAGCACATCGAGCTACAGAAACGAAACCCTACCTTTCTTACCTGGGGTTGGTTAACCTCAGAGTCTTTCTACGTCGTGTGGGCGCTCGTGTGGCCCTCAAACCACGCCTAAATCTCAGAGCTCTCAAAGGCCACCTCACATCTCTCTGAAGATCTACTTCCAATGCCCAGGCGAGATTCTCCAACTCCTTTAATGGACCAAGTAATCAATTAAGCAGGCCTCCTGAAGATGTAGACAGCGCCCTAGTGTTGTGCAATGTGTTGGCCGTGTGTTTAATGCATAAATGAAAATTTCCTCCACGGGAACCTGAAATGTCACTCTTCCACTCCAACCGAGAATACCACTTCATGAAGAAAGCTGTGCTGGGTCAAAGCAGACGTTCAGCAAACGTCTATGACCTACAAGATTTACTTTTCCATAAGGCCTCATTTGCCAAATGCCTATTATAAGCAAGGCACTGTGTGCTAGGAGCTACCAAAAAAATAAAAATAAGAAAAAGACGACACAGGTGCTGGCCTTGAGGAAGCCGCCTTAGAAGCTACTGCTGTATATGATGACGTCAAAATAACCGGAATCTGGACAAAAACAGGGCCCAGATAGTCAAAGACAACCCCAAAGTTCAATATCTGCAAATAAGGTCACCTGACTCCATCGTCTCGTATGTCTCCTCTTGGGGTGGGAAGAGCGAGCATCACCACAACCATAACGCACGCTGGAGAGTACTCAGCGGGACCAGCATCGAACGATAGTGCGTGCACGGCAGTTTCCCATTCGCTAACAAACCCCGTGAGGTGGGCAGGGTGCCGCCACCCCTCTGTGACAGGTGAGGGAACTGAGGCTCAGGACTGTAAATAACTGGGTGAGTTTTCAACGTGATGGCTGTGACTTCTGACACTCTGTGCCTCTATGGAGAATGTCACAGGTGAATGTTTGTTTGCCTCCCCCTTCCTATAATCCCTCCCGCAAAAACTTAATTCCCAATGCACCCGGAGGTGGGGCCCTAGGGAGGTGATTAGATCGCAAGGCTGGAGCCCTCGTGAATGGGATTAGCACCCTTACAAAAGCCATCCCAGAGAGCTCCCTCGCACCACACGAGGACACAGTAAGACAGAGGTCTGTGAACCCAGAGGCCATCACCGGACACAGAATCTGCCAGCACCCTGACCACCCTCCCAGCCTCCACGACTGTGAGCAATAAATTTCTGCTGTGTATGAGCCGCCCAGTCTATGGTATTTTTGTTATAGCCGCCTGAACGAACTAAGACAGGGAATCCAGAATAAAGGATATTCATTTCCTTTGGAGGGGCTCCAGAAATGACTCAGGGAAGTGTGTGGGTTTGGGCCTGAAAGATTTGAGATGATGATAATGATGATACAGCAACAAATGCTTATATAGCTCAGTAGCCCTATAAGGTAGGTAGTCACTAATCCTATTTTATAGATGAGGAAACTGAGGTGCAGAGAGGGCACACAGCTGAGGAGTGGCAGAGCCAGGTCTCGAATCCAGAGAGTCAGACTGGGGAGACCCTGCTCCCCGCCCGTGGGGACAATGCCTCTGTATTTGCATTTGCAGCACTCCACAACCCTAAGCCTGGAGGCTGCGTGTGTTTAGGGAACGACAGGAAACAGTAAGTGAAGAGGGAACAGAGCTCGGGACGAGGCCCCACACGAACGTATATGCCTCAGAGGCTCAGCTTCATCAGGCACCGTGGGACTGGAAGAGAATGACCATAGTGACGGCTCCTGTCCCGGGAGTGACATGTGCGTGGCTGTCACACGTGCACAGCCACCGGGTCAGTCCTTCTCATACCCGCAGGACGGAGGGACCCCCTTCTAACCCCGGGGCCCGTCATGTGCTGCTGGCCCTCCCCTAACGCACTGTTCCAGCACCGCTGTGGCCGAGAGACAGACAGTTCCCGCTTCAGCCGTCACAGTCCCCTCCCTGGAGGGACGTGGCCCTGACCTGACCCGTGAACTCTCCTCCCTTCCCAGGGCTCGGCGCCTGGCCATATGCCAGATATTTCCCCATGCTAGGACCATTTTCTGGATAGAACTAGGAAGGGGAGGGGCTACTCTCCGCTACTGTCACTCATAAATACCTCTGCAAGCTTCCTGTCATCCCCCTCCAGCACACACCCAGAGGGGGCCAGAGACCATGCATCTCTTCCCATGACCATCTGTCCATCGGATTTCAGTGGGTGTCTATTTAGAAGGCCCTCGACCCAACTCACGTTAAACTTCAGGTAACACATCACCTGTTCCAGGTACGGAACCGAGGATCCCTGCTATAGCGCTGGGAACAGCTGAGGCTAAAAAAGCTCTGCCTGACCTTCTGCTTCGGATGCCCTTCACCAAAGAAGAGTAGAGCACTTGGCCTCGGGCTGCACGAGTTCAATGAAACATGTTTGCTTTAGGCTCTCTGTTTCCTCGCGGTGGGAACGGAATGCTTCTCCCTCTTGGAACGGCCCCTAGACTGTGGCCTGGGCCAGGATCCGGGAGCTCTCTCCACGTTCCAGCCGGCACTTAGCACAGAGCGGACACTAAAACGGTATTTCTCACAGCGCTGCAATGGGCTCATTTCCTTCCCAACAGAATAAAATGCCACAGAGCTGGAGGGCTGTGTCATCATCAGTGTTGGGAACAAAACGGCCATCATGCGTTCGCTTTCTTTTCTGTGTGTGTGTGTGTGTGTGTGTGTGTGTGTGTGTGTGTGTGTGTGATTTAAGGAAGCTTTGCCTCTTGAGAGATGCAGTTTGATTCGAAATGTTATGGCCACTGACCTTAATACCCTGAACGTTACACCGTTAAATGCCTAACATGAAATCTGTAGAGGACAAAAATCCCAAACTTCTAACTGCCACCTGCTTTTCTTCACATGTCAATTTACATATTGATAAAGGGTTTGTGAAACTAAAAAGAATTCACGTACCACACACCCTGTATTTTGGCCTTCAGGTCAAGTCAACTGCATTTTTTCATTGTAAAGCAAAAACCCATCACAGCAAATGCAAGCCCCCAGCTGTTCTTTGAAAGTACTAATGCTCCTTGTTTTAAACAAAATGCATCAAGATGTAAAACCTAGATTTACAGTAAGGCCCTGTGGGGGGAGGGGGAAGGGTTTCAGATAATGATAATCTCAGAAGGACTTTGATCAAGCTAAGTTAATGACTGAACTAGGTGGTCCCTGAAAAGCTGATTCAGTATTCAAAAATACTTCTCCCACGTTTTCAAAAACATGCTATTGGCTATCGAGCATCCCTACAGATGACCACAGTATAAAGCAAGAGCCACATACTAACATGAGGTTCCGCCAAGCGGTTCCCATAGGGAAGAGGCAAAGTCATCCTAATCACAGCAGCCCCCAGACACAAACGCTTGGCCTTCCCCAAACCTCAGTCCTAAAACCCGAGATTACACAAGTCGACGCTTTCTGGCAGAATATAAAGAGTGCAGGCACACCTTGTCTTATGCTTGTGAAAATCAAAAAGCAAACAGAGACCAGCCTTAAAAGTTCCTCTGAGCAGACAAAGCCAGTTCGGTCATTAATTTAGCTTAACTGTCCATCACTCCTTGACACTATAAAAGCTGCTTTGTAACGGGGACACCCCTGAGCCTCGTGCCACGTTCCGTTCTGAGTGCTCCCAGTTTGCAAACGTTGGGGGTGTGCCCAATAAAGTTTCACCACGTACGACTTCAGTGATTCAGTGTTGGGCTAGATCTCAACATGTGACAATTCACGGCGCCCAAATGCACAGCCCAAAGCAGACAGACCCCTGACACCCCGAGGCCGGTGAGTGAGCCAAGTGGCCCCCGAAGCCCTCTGCGCCCCCAGCTTTCTCATCGACCAGGTGTTCCCTGGACAGCGTCCCCAGGCATACGCTCCGCTCACTGCCTTCCGAGCCGGCCACCTGTACTGGGCACCCCACTTTCTGTTCCTGTGTTGCTCTCCGGTATTTCTTCTGTTTGTTCAAGATTGTTGTCACATGCTTCCCAGTATTCTGGAACAGTCCTTGGAAAACACGACCCCTCGTAGTTAAGCCGTTGCAGGGAACCAGAAGGCATGATCAGTTCCTACCTGTACTTGCACCAGGATCGTGTGCCTTTCTGGGAAAATGGGCTAACTTTTGGAGAATCTTTATGACAATGGCCATCCGGGGAAACGATCAGTCTGCCTTTTAAGGGGCACCCTTGAAGAGAGAGGATCGCAAACCTCCCTGACACAATGGAATGCATTCTCTGACTGGTGTGCAGAAGCTTCTTAAAGGAAAAAAAAAAAAAATAAGTCCAAAAATAGCTCTCAAATGGATCCTTGGCCATCTGAGCAGGTAACTTTAGCCTTGTCCATCTGCCAGAAACACAGTCTGGATCCGACTATTCTTTTGAGTTTTGTACTTGAGACACGGCTAAAATTTTTAAAAGAGCTCTGTACAGAAAGATGAGCTATTTGGGTCATGCCACATAAAGAGAAAAAAAAAATTTTTTTACTATGAGGAAGACTATACGTCCAAAATTTTTGAAATGTATTTATACGTTTGCTCCTCGACTACAGAATGCTAATATATCTATGACAGGCAGTTTCATTGTCTGCTTCCTCCTTTTTACTGAGAAATAATTTTAAGAGTTGAAGAAGCACTGAGATTAGAGAAGGACGTGTGGCTGGCTGTCCCACCACACTGTCAGCTTCGGGGCTGGCAGACAAGGAGGGGAAGCAGGATAATCCAAAGACCTTGGCGGGGTCACCCTGCAAAGTGCGGAAGGCAGAAAGAAGATGCCATGAACTCCCTGAATGAAGACCCAGGGCGTGCGTGATGAAACCCGCTGAGTGCAGTGATGAGAGATGGACCCTCTGGGAAAGCAGCGAGAATGAAGAGAAAGATGCATCCGATTCCCAATACAAAGAAAAGTTTTAAATAGCCATTACCCCAAAAGGTCTAAGAGAAAGCTTAAGCTCTTTCTCTGTCCCTTGGAGCTGTAAATCTTATCATGTCTTTGAAACATAAAAATTCCAGGAGATAACCAAAACACTGCCCAGACACACACACACATGTAAAACAGGTTTTTTTTTTCCTAGACTTTAGGGTGAGAAATCATAAGGATGAAGGAAATGGCTGTATATAAAATGTAGGATGTATGCTTTCCATAAAAGTAAACATGAGGAATAGAGATGCTTTTTTTTTTTTTTTGTAAAAGGAAAAGAGAAAGTAATTTTGTCCTAAAATAAAATGGTTTCCTTTCAGATAATCTGCCTGGAAAACAAAAATTCTGTGACTTGTCACGATAATTTCCTGTGTTTCATACCAGGTCTCTGATTATTTTAAGGTGGCTGAGTCTTCTCTATTCAAAGAGATAAGGTTTTTTCCCCCCCAACTATGTAACTTCCACAGTGTCCTATGATCTTATATGATATTTTTGACAAACTTTGCAAAATCAAATTCTAAATGAAGTCCTTATTTGAAAAGGAGAGAAAGATCAAACTAATCCACCACATTTGGTATATTAGATTACATGGAACCCATTATCAAATAGGAATGCTAAGTCTTCTTTATGTTCTACCTTGTAAGTATAGAAATGTTCCAGAAATTATGAAAAATTTCTGGAAATACAAGTACGGTTTTGTGATGACTTTAGATCATAAAACTGAACTGGGTAAGAACTTCCAGAACTAATGGGAAAACTGGCTTCAAGCAGAACAAGAATACCATGTGACTCAACAAACTGATGAGGATGATTATCATTTTTATGACTTTTGTTTAAAACACTGCTGGTTCTTTCTTTTCATCTGTCTTCCCCAGATAAGAAAACCTTGTCTCTTAGGCAACTCTTGACTTACAGTAATCTGGTTGGTCAATGATCCCTTTGTAAGCAGAATTGAAATATGTACTTTTTCTCCCTACCTGATCCCTCCAGAATTTAGAAACTCCGTGAATATTCTTTAGAGCAACATAGTGATTTGCATTAGTTCAGTAAGAACCCGTGTTCGTATCAGGACACAGCTGGAAACGTGGGTTATATGACAAAGGCTCTGACTGGAACAGTCTCTGAGAGAGATGAACACAGGCTCAGATATGACCAGACAGCCTGAAGAAACAAAGGTTGGCTTTATGAAGCCAAGAAAGCCCCTTGGGAATATCGACCTTGTACTTTGCTTGCAAGAATCTCAGCAGCCTCAACCAGGTGAGTAAGGAAGGTCACTTCTTGAGAAGCTAAGGAACCTCAGAATATTTGGGAACCTCAAGAAGAGATGCATTTACCCAAATCTGTAAGTGTCGCGGGCACAGCCTGATGGGAAATCCGTGGCTTGGCTTTCTGGCCACAAGAGGCTTTTAAAAGCTCAATCTGAGATTCCTTATAAACCCAGCAAAGCAGAGTTAAAAGAGCCCATAAGAGCAATCACTATTCTTGCTGCACTTACGTAAATAATCAGGCCAAGTTTATAAAGACTAGACTTATTTTGCAAAAAATTAATCTTAATTTGCCTATCATTGGTAAAAATGAGTGATTTTACAGAGAAAAATTATGTTTCAGTAATATACCTTTTTAGATATTAGATTCTCACTCCCCACCCCCGACTTTTCACCTCTCAAAAACCTGCAAAGCCCCACCCCTGCCTTGAGGTCCTCCCGCCATGCCATTCGAGGGCCCCAAATTGCCTTGGCTTCTGTGAGAACACAGGCGTGCAAGACAAGGAGTGAATTCGTGAGGTGAGACTCAGAGCACATAATTAGTGAGTGTGAGCAGGTGTGAGAGAGGGAAAAAGTGAGGGAGAGAGGCAAGGGTACATGCACGAAGGTGCACTCCCTCAGGACGAGGCCATGCCATCATCATCCACGCCTTTGGTACCCTGGGAGCCAGCACTTAGCAGCCAGGCCCGCGGTAAGGACTGGCTGAATGAACGTGGCCCTCCTTACCCTGCTCTACAGCCCGGACTCACGCACAGCTCGTATGTAGCTCAGTAAATACCACTGGCCCCTCGGGAACACAGAACTCAGGTCGGCAACATCACGTTGGGTGGAAGAAAGGAATAGGAAGAATAAAATAATATTTTATTAAAACAGCATCTCAACGCAGCATCTTGGAAATGTGAATGTCCATGTGACTATATGTATGAACCATGGACATCTGAAATCTCAGTGACACACGTACGTCCTTCCACCATGTAACTAAGACATCTTCAGAAATGAAGGGTCTGCCTTCCCACCTGCACTCCTGCCGCTGCCTGGTTTCGTTTCCGAGACCCCACCGGCCTATCCGGTCTGGCCTTCTGCCAGTCATTCCCTTGTGCTGGCATTCCACTCACAAAGACGAATGTCGACTCTGTGAGGGTGGCCTCCACGGAGAAGGGGACAGCAAGACGCCTGGACCTTGAAGCGCCATCGAGGATGACTAGAAGTCCGTCCATCAGGAGAGCAAGGGATGAACAGGTGTATTCCGAGCAGAGGACATGAGCGCACCCAGCAGTAAGGGGAGCAGCCGTCCAGTGGGGCCAGGGCTGCAGGTGAGGAAGTGGAGAGTGACTCTATCTACCAGAGCCTGGGGCAGTGTGGAGGACGGAGGAGAGAAAGGAGCCGGGCTCCCGGACGCCTGGCCACACAGCCTGGCCTCAAGCGCTCCAGAGCCATGGCCAGCCCTTCCGTTCCAGCAGCAGGTCACAAAGAATGGCTCCCGTGCGGAACACACCGTGCGATGCCTCCAATTGTACCCTACCTCCTACGTCTTGTATATGGCCCTTCTACAAAACTCAGACCGTTTCTTCCGTTTATCGAGGTGCTCATCACGTTTGGAGAGCGGAGGGAGACTTCTCCTCCAGCAACGCTGTGCAACGTTGGACCTCTGCGTCACACGGCCAGGCAGGAAGCAGCAGGCAGGCGCCCGCCAGAGAAGGGCGGGGACACCGGGCTTCTCTACCTGGGAACATCTCTGCAAGTGGACTAACTACTCACCATGAAAAATGAGACACACACCTTAGTGACTGAGGGGCATGGGCTCCATCCTGAGTGGGGTGGCAGGTTTCTTTCCCCAGACTGGAGATAACTCCGTGTTACTGTCCCTGATTTTCCAGAAAAACCTGTTTAGCTGCCACACAGTTAATCTAAGGGACAAGAATAATTATGAAAAGAATAATTACTAATCAACTATGAGAGATTGGGAAGATGAGTAAGAACAAATACTGAACGTGACGTCTTATGTATTTCTGACCAAATGTCTTGCTCTTACTCACGATCACCATGAAATAAAAGCTTCTTGGAAAAAAAAAATCATTATATTCAGCAAAATCCGAGTTCCCAAGAGTTCACCACCTGTAGAAGGAACCTACGACCGTCGCCATTTCACTGAACGCTCCTTCTGCCTACAAGACACTCCTCACAGGAACCCCTGGCCATTTTTACCTTCAGACGTGCCCACGTGTTGCTGAAACACCACTCAGAAGAGAAAATGTGTGGCCCTTGATTTATTCTGTGGTCCCAGGCAGAGGATTTTTTTAATCTGTGGATTCTGAAATTGTGGCGATTTGCACGGCGACATTCATAACGGCCTTAGGTGCCTGCCTGAAGACGAAGACTCACGCAGGGGTCCGCAGAACACAGGGCAGCACGTAGGAAACCAGATCTGGAAGCTTCTCCCTACGTGAAAAACCCTGGCTCCTCCTCTGACCAGCTACGGGAGCAGGGGCACATTGCGTCACTTCTCTGAGACTCAAATGTCTCTTTTACAAAATGGGGATAAAGCTAATAATTGCGAGTATCGGCGTGGCCCGGGTGCAGATGAGATGAGTAAATCCACACCGAGTCCAGAACACAGTGACTGGCGCAGGCAGACGACGGATGGGGCGAGTGTTAGCAGGCGTAGCCTTCCACACAGGACACAGACAAGGCCCCGTCGGGGACCACACACACGCCACCTCACGTCCCTGCAGCTTCCCTCTGTAACTGAAGAAGTGGAGGGCCGAGAAAGTGCAATAATTTGCCCGAGGACAATGAAGTCCTAGGGCAAATGAACCCAAAATGAAGGGACTTGGAAGCCCAGCTCTGTCCTTTCTGCTGCCCTGGAAGGTTCTGGAAGCTTCTTCCTTCACTGTGCCAAATTCCGAACACTTTCTCCAAAATCAGTCATTCCTCCTGGTTACATTTTTCTCCTGCCTTTTCGTTTTGTCTACGAACACATTACAGCCCTGTGAAATAAAACACGAAAAGACAAAAAGGCACTCTATATGCATTAAGCTTTCTCTGAGGCCAAATCGTCCACATATTGGAGCAGAGAATAATGTGTTTTCTTATTGCTAGTCTGCGAGCTATCTCGAGTGTGTGCATGCCTCCACGAATGGAGGAACAGAGTCCAGCAACAAATATCCAGCAAATATTTGTTGAATTCAAGAAGATCTGGCTTTTATCCCCACAAATAAATTGGAACCTCTCATAGCAAAATATCAGGTAAGAAGAAGAAGAAATATGGCAGCCAGGAGTTCGATATACTGGCTACACTGGAAGGAATTTCAGCTTCAGCTTCTTCACGGCCAAGGCAACAATGGAAATCAAGGTTTGTTTACACTTTCTGGGGAACAACACTTCTCTAAGAAATTACACAGTGGACACTGAGTAACAAAATAAACAATGCCTCCACTGCATGTATACGAACATGTAATAATGACGTTCACGTGGTTTTTCCGTGTGGCGTCCATTTAATAAAAGCAGATGGAACGTAAGTCATAGTAAACTGCCCAGTGAAGCCTCTTCTAAGAGCTTTGCAAACAAGGGTCCAATGGTAACGAAACAGCAATCTGATCAACATAAGAGAAACGACACCGCCTGTCTTTAAGGCTGGCCATTCTCACCTGCATGCCGCAGTTAGTTATTTCAGTGCATTTCAGATACTGTGTTAGCCAGCCTCCACGGGGGTGCCGTCATGGGGCCTCCCCAACGGGAAGGTGAATTTCACCTCCTGAATTGACTTACATCCTCGTGGAGTCAAGCCCCACAATAAGGAACACTAATGGACGACCAATAGGATATTGTGGAAATGACAGAGTATAACTTTGTGAGATCAGCTCATAAAATACCTCTGCAGTTTCCACGTGGCCCTCCTGAAGCACACATTCTGAGGAAAGCTCTAGCTTGCCAAGCCCATGACGGCATTCGAGCAGTCCCATGGAGTGGTCCACATGACAAGAAACTGTGGCTTCCTTCAGACAAGCACTAACTTGCCAGGTATGCGAGCGAGGCAACCTGGAAGCAGGTCCTCCAGCCCCACTCGAGCCTTCAGAAGACTCCAGTAGCCCTGGCTGAGCCGTAATCAGCCATCGGAGCCACTGCAGATCGCGTGACCTGCAGAAACTGTGCGAGATAATAATACCCATTGTTTTTCAGCCTCTAATTTGTACTGCAGCAACAAATAACTAATACAGATTTCGGTAACTAATGGGTATGCTGCTGTTAAATAAAAAAAAAAAAAAAGAAAGAAAAAACTAAACTAAAAATGTGTGAGTAGCTTTGGAACCTGGTCGTGGGGAGAAGCTGGAAGAGGTGTGTTAGCAACAACAGCCTGAGAGACCTGAGAACCCTTAGCAGAATCCCGATGGTCTTTTCAAGAGCCCTGAGTGATGATGTTAGGAGGGAAATGTTACCAGAAGCTGGATCAGAGAGAACCCTTGTTACATAGTGACAGAAAGCCTGGTGACACTGTTACCCACGTAATAGGGAAGGTATACAGTGTAGCTAATGAAACAAGCTAAGAAGATGGCCATCCAGGCAGACTGTTGATGCCACCTACACCGTCTTTGTTGAGAACTCAGAATATCGCCAAGATACAGTGCCCAAGAGGAGTATTCTGCAAACAAAAAGGCTCCTAAGAAGTAAGGATGCTATCTCAGCAGTAATCCAGTGCACAAAACAGCTTATCTCAAGATTTGCAAGTGTGGCTTTTGTCTAACTCTGTGCACCCCAGTAAGATTCATAGGACAACCATAATGGTTTTAAAAGAATTATACTAGCAGAAACATCATCAGCTTGGACTGAAAGGCACAGAGATAGAACAGAATAAAATTCTTTTGGCAATAATTTTATTTCTCACTGAGAAAACTACTTAGCTATAAATACAGACTAAAACTTCCACAGAAAAGAATGACTGTATGACATAATAAATGTTTCTTATGTTTTTTTATTACTTATTGTTATTGAAAATACTTTAAAATCCTAAGTTTTGAGGTTACTTAGCATTAGATAACTAATATATTAATAATATACTTTTCCCCAAAAATATGGAGTGAAAGTTATCTCTTAATTCCCCTGGGTTCAAAAAAATGCCCTTTTGGTTAGAAATGAGTAGAGAAAAGCCAGGTGAGACAAATTGTAGAAAGTCTGGTTATACATCAGGCGTGTAATGATCTGTCCTGTGTGATGTGGCAGGAAAGAAAAGGAAAAAAAAAGACTAAGAACCAAAAAACTCAAGAGTTTTTTTGCTAACATTTTTAGAAAAATGAAATTGTTTTCCAAATGAGTACTACATTTATATAATAGTTCAAAAACTATATGACACACTGTAAAAATATCCTCTCTCGCCCTGACCCCCATCCTGCCATTGCCCCCCCAACACACACACACACACACACACACACACACACACACACACACGGAACCACTTTTGCTTGGTTTCTTGAGAATCCTTCCAAAGTCTTTTTACAGACACAAACAGCTATGAAAATCTCCTCTTACATTCGCCACGACAGGTAGTGCTTTTTACCATCCTTCTGCATCTCGAGATGCTTTAAATTCGCTGGAGCGCTATCTCCACTCTTTTCAAGGCTCTGTTCTCTGACAAGGCTCTGAATGATGACTGCTCTGCAGTGTTCCAGGGAATGAGAGCCAAATGTTTTAAAGGCTTAAAAGATCAAAATATTATGAAATTCAAACTTCAATATCTACAGGCAGAACTTACCCAAAGGAGAAGTACACCCCCATGTTCCGACAGTTATAAACCAGGTAAAACCCTAAATCATAATTAATTATTGAGCAGGAATGCTAACCATTTCTTGCCGAGGAGCCAGATATAAAATCTGCTAAACTGTATAACATTAACCCAAATGATCAACGAATACACTTCTCCACATTCAACGCTTAGGGTCAAGTTCCTGAAAACTCTCTTAGAAGAATTTGTGGTCAGTTTGTGTAAAATCAGAAGATTCCCTTTTTAATAGAAGGGGGGAAAAGACACTTGAAAAAAATCAGCTTGGAAAAAAGCTGTGAAAGCCGGTTTTTTTTTTTTTATTTTTTTTTTACTGGAACTAAAGACACTGGAGTATCAATAACATCTAACATACCGTAACTTATCGAAAATGGGACCGATATTTTCACTGACCTGATTTCCCTGTTTATTACTGTGATGGCATTTACGGATGTCAAAGTTCAAAACTCTGAAGTCATCTCCGACTCTTCGGTTCTGAACTTGGCCTTTCCAAACGTGGCACTTTCCCTGTTTTTGTCTCATCCTACACTCACCTCCATCCTTCCAGCCTCTTCCCCCCGCAGCACACCTCAAGAGAGCAGCACAGATCAATTTCCCCCAAGCATGGTTTTAGTACGTCACCCTCAGTTCATCTAACCTAACTGCTGCCCTCCCCCCGCGCCCCACTGCCCGGAGGACAAAGTCCACACTGCTAACCGCTGCATCACCCCCCACACCGGCCCAATCCCACGTCTCCATGCATACCTCCCACTGCTGTCAATCCTCCAGCCCTGGAAAGATCTATACGATCGTCAGCCTTTATCCCTGCATCTCCACTCACAGTGGTTCCTCATCTCAAGCAGGTAGCCACTGTCTGAAGCTGAACTGTGTCCCTGATCATTCAAATGCTGGAGCTCTAACCCTTGATACTGCAACATGAGACTGCACTCGGAGAAGAAGCCTTGAAAGAGGTGATTAAGTTAAGATGATGCTGTTAGGGTAGACCGTCATCCAGTGTGACTGGTGCCCTTTAGGAAAAAAAATGGGAACTTTGCACACACAAAAGGACACCAGGAATGCACAAAGGAAGGGCCATGTGAGGACACCATGAACACGCAGCCATCTGCAATGCAAGACAAGGAGAAAGGCTGCAGGAGAAACTGAACCTGCAGACACCTTGATCTGAGACTCTGAACCTCCAGAACTGAGAGACAATAAATTCCATTCTTCAAGCCCCCGGTTCGTCGTATTCTGTTATATTCTGTTATGGCAGCGCTAACACAATGGCCCCCGCCTTCCTTCTGCAATGCTAAGGCTCACTTAATTTTTAAATAGCTCCACTGAGATACATTCCATATACCATTTAAAATGCACAATCCAATGGCGTTTAGTATATTCAGAGTTATGCGACCATAACTATCTAATTTTAGAACATTTATTCGCCTAAAAAAAAATAAACTACCCATTTTCCTTCCCTGAACCCTAAGCAACCATTAATCTACTTAATGTCTGTATCATGCACTAACCAGACATTGCGCATGAACAGAATTATACAACATGTGGCCCCTTTCACTTAGCATGACGTTTGCGAGGTCCATCCCTGCTGTAACCAACCAGGCCTGGGGCTTCGTTCCTTTTTATTGCTTAAGACCATTCTGTTGAAGGCTCGTACTACATTTTATTTACCACCCATTATTCATCCGCTGAAGGACATCTGGGTTGTTTTATTTAATTTAAGCCCACCGAATTTCAAAGTCTCACTTCCTCCCCAGAGTGTGGGCATTGGAAGGAAGTGACTTCCCTTCACTCCCCAAACCCCATGAGACAACATGCAAATCACTTCGATCGATGCCCAGTGTCCAGCTGTTACACAGTAAGCATTAGCTATTATCGTAATGATGATGAACCATGCAGCGCTTCCTGTATAGACACTAACTGACCTCTCTTTATGACCTTTATTGAGTATCTACTATATTAAGGCACCATGCTAGATCCACACGCTCAGTGAACAAAAACAGAAGCTTTCTCTATCCCTATAAGTTAATGCACTGTACGCTACTTACTACTTAGAATTTAAGTTCCTCCTAAAAAAAAAAAAAAAAAAGTATATGCTCTTTGACTCATTACGAGAAACTGGCAGGAAAGGACATTTAAAAGGAAAGATCATGAGGAATAAAAATGCTTCCCATAGCTTATGTGTAATATGGAGAATATAATAAACAACCAGAGTCCAAGAATGCATAACAGACAAGAGAATATCCATATGTGAATATCGTACAATGATTTACTAAAGCATTTTTTTTCATAATGCTGAATTTAGCAATTAAAGAGGCAGTATAAAAATGCATTAACAGTACCATCTCAAAGTGTAAAAGAATATTCATTAGAAAACGACGAGAAGCAGTAACATTTTTAGCATTAGTTGGCTCTGGTTGGGTCATAATTTTTTTTTTTCTTTTTCCCTCACATTGCCAGCAATGAGCATATATCCCTTGAATTTAAACATCAGCCTGTGTAAAGACTGGAGTTTCTCATTCAAATCTGAGAGCTCAAGGGAAAAAAGGGGGTCAAGGGGAGGACTGGGGATGGGATGGCAGGCAGTGGACACAGAGGGGTCACCACGGTACAGCCACGCTGGGTATGTTTGTTTTGTGCACTTTCCGTTCACTGCATTTCCCAGTAAAAAGGTCGAAAAATGTTTCAGGTAATGCTCCTTGAAGGCAAGAATCATCACAACTTAAATCAATACACTTCTCACGTCTTTTGCACATAAATAATTGCTGTATACACCTAATCGACACTTACTATATACACTTAATAAAGTCTCTATTGACCAATTCTTAAACGTGAAAATTTATCCCATTTACTCTTCTGTGACACGTAGCTAGGACTGTTTTTGCTCTGATGTTAAAGGCTTGTAGACATGGGCAAAATTTCCAGGTTCCATGAACACACCGCCTGGTATTTCACAAAGTACCCTCTCGAATCTTCAATAGAAAGATCAACTCACACGACCGAGGCTTAGAAAAGCTTTACAGCCCCCAAATGACATGCTAATAAGTACGGAAAGCAGAATGCCCAGGAACAAGAACGAACGATGGAATGTGTGATACCAAGATAAGGAAGGAGATCAATAAATCACGAATACAGTACATTTCCCGTGCTCAAGTGAAAGCCATTTTTCAAAGTCCAGATAAACAAATAGCTGGGACTTCAAGTTGCACATTGGGTCCTGGGCTGCAACGATTTTCTGAAATACCCCTTTCTAAAATGAAAGAGATGGATTATTTCACTCTGCAGTATAAACAGCCTGTCGAACACTAGCAGAGATCATTAGATTAGGCAGTTGCTGCAAACCATAATGAAGGTGTCAGGAGGGAGAAAGGCAATTTGAATTCTATAAAAAACACATTTGCTAAGGAGCAAACTGCCTGGAAAACACAGGAAGTTCTGAACAGAGTCGGCCAACTCTTAATTGTTTCTCTAATAATTACGTTAAGTGCTCTGAGGCAGGTACCAGGGTTCAACCTGTACCACACAGGTTCAGAAGTAAAATGAAAATAAACAATACTTGTGGTTCACACCTCAGGGTAGAAGAAGATATGATGGTTTATACATGTGTTCTATTTTGTTTTGACTCAGTTCCTTCTAGCATCCAAAATCCCACGTGTTCAAACGTCCTTTTGTACAAATGATAAACCTCGGCTTTAAAACGTGGGTTCTGTTCCAAAATCTCATTTGTACAGTAGTTATTTGAAACCTGGAATCCATTTCTCCAAACGCACACGAGGTTCCAACACTGGTCCACAACCATCTATGTAATTCACAATGTATCTAAGAGACCACAGACCTTTGATTCACGGAAAGCAGCTGCGAGCAAGGTCACGGTGTTGTTAACTGTCATACCGTGGCTGGAAAGGCCCAGACAACTTTTGATCCCTGGAGCTGTGATGCTTAGGAGTTTAGCTGCTCACATTTCTCTGACGAGGGGTCCCCTGCCTCAGAGCACTTAAAGCTTGAGAGACTGCTCTGTGGGACTGCAGCTCTCCCTTCTTGGCAGAGGTGGGGCAGGGGAAAAAACCCAGCTGCCTCTGGTGTCTACCAACAGGACAAGCCAGCCACTGGCAGGATTTTCTGTCACAGCTCACACAGGTGAGCCAGACTCAAGCTCCACTGCTCGCTCTATCAGTTAGTAGATGGCTGCTTTTTCTTGCTTGCTTTATACTTGATGGTAAAACAAAACAAACAAACAAGAAGAGCAACCAAGTATGGCTCTTCCCATTGACACCTGGGAACACTTTCACCAACGGGCGGGAATGGAGACCATCCCCTCCCCACCGGCCTCCCTCTGCTCCCCACAGTGACAGAGGTTTACCCCGTATTAGTTTTTCCTTCCGCAAATTATCCACGGGGTGGCTCAAACTAATGAATACATGGCTTCTCGCCTTTCCAGACCAAATTGCCTCTAGGGGAAGAGGGATATATAACAGAAAAAAAAATCCCATTTTACTCTCCATATCAAACCCACAAGCTGCAGTGTGTCCAACATCACGAGAGCCAAAACCTAAAGCTTTGACTGGAACTCCGAAACCTGAGTGAAAGACTGCTCGCCTGAAACAATGGAGCTCAGTGTCTAGGTGGATTCGTCATCCAAAGGGAATCCTCCTGCGTGAGCAATGGAACCCATCCCGTCCCCTCCCCAGGGACCACTCACTGTCCCCTGCCCCTCTCCACCGAAACATCCTCTCAGTGTGTGCCGACTCACATCTCAGCCTGTTTAAGAGAAAAAAAATATTAACTTCTATAACCCCACCCACAGCAAAACAGCTCCTCAAATTCTACACACACACTCTCTCTCTCTCTCTCTCTCTCTCTCTCTCTCTCTCTCTCTCAACCCTCATCCCTGAAGTTCACAAGGGCCCCCGACTCCACAGCCCCATGGAGGGCCCCCAATGTAGCGCTCTCAAGGACCTCAGGCAGGGAGGGTGGCTAAGTGGTTAAGATCCCAGAGGCAGAATACCTACACCCCATCAAGGCCTGCCACTTCTGGGCTGTGACTGGGGACAAATCACACACTTCTCAGAGCCTCAGTTTCCTAATCTACATAAGGGGACAACAGTATAGCACCTGCATTACAGGGTGTCATAAAACTGTTTAATGATTATTTTTACCGTCCTGAGGACAGGGCCAAAAAACAGAGTAAGTCCTCCGTGTCATAAAATAAGTGCGTTAAGTGTATGCACACTGCCATCTATCATGATGCTGATCGTTGCTCCCAGAAGCTTTTCTTCCAGGAAGCTCAACACCAGAAGAATGCTAAAGCTGAATCGGTCTGAAGGACCATCCAAGTACCTCCATTTTAGATTTGAAGTAAAGGAAAGAAACTAAGATAAGGGACATTAAGTAACTTGCCCAAGGATGCATTATAATTAAACCCCAGAGCTGAGCCAAGACGCCCCTGGAGATTACTTTGTCAGCATAACCAGCAGGATATTCATCCCCAGATAGGCAGGAACACCATGCACACTGCCTTGCGGTGATTAGAGTCTTATTAGCCCCGAATGCCTCCCCCATCCCAAATAACAAGAACACCTTCTAGCGTTCAGAGCTGCACAGTAAATTTTCCTCGACAGTAGATGTGAAGTGGTGAAAGGAACGGACCTAAGCAGAGACTGAGCCCAGCTTTACCCGATCTAACTCAGCCAGCTTTTTATCCCTGCCACATTTTATCAGGTCCCTACAAGCAACCGAGCGAGCAACGGTCGGACCCGATCTCTCTCCCACTCCATCTTCCTCCTCTTTCCCAGAGCCAGTGCACCTGCTCCCGCTGTGCTCACCTCAAGAAAAAAAAATCTCCCTCGCATGTGCTTTCGCCCTATTCTATTACACTATTTTCTTAAAAACCAGCAAAATGGAGATGAGCAGTCAGAGCGAAACTAGAAATAATACATCTCTGACAATAGCCAGGAAAGTCTTTCGTGGTGGAGCCAAGCTGGACCCTGTGATGAACGGTTCCCATCAACCTCCAGAGCCCCAGATGATGACTGAGACGCCCCCGCCCAGTCTCCCTTCATCCCCCTTGTGACGCCCCTGTCCACCTGCAGGGCAGGGACCGGGAACACCGCCGCCCGCAAGACGGTCGCGCTCCACGCTCATTACTGCAACCCCAGAGCACCATTTCCTGTTTTTCTCTGTTATTAACTATCTTCAGATACGTTAAAAGAAACTAAAAGGCCACACGCAGGCGACACTACTTTTCCCGGCAAATTCACTCAAAATTCCAGATAACTGGCCTTTGAACAAGCTTTTTTGGGAGTCAGCTGATGTTAAATCAGGAACTTCGTGGAGCATACATAAATCTGTACTCGCTGGAGACCAGGTAGAGAGTGAAATGACACAATCTCTAATGATCCTAATACAACTCTTAAAAAATCCATGTCCTTTTAAACAACAACAACAACAAAAAAAAAGTTTCTCAGCCTTAGCACCACTAGCATTCTGGTCCAGATAACTCCCCTTTGTGGGGGGTCTCTGTGTACAGTACAGAATGGCTAGCAGCATCCCTGGCCTCTGCCTGCTAGAGGCCAGGAACCGCCTTCCTCAGGTCTGACAACCAAAGTGGCCCCAGCTGAGAACCACTATTCTAAGCAAAGGAGTCCAGAGAAGCCAAGGGCAATAAGAGCAAGAATAAGGGCAATAAGAAGCCAAGGGCAATAAGAGCACTGCGTTTCGGGGGAGGCTGAGCCATGCAGTGACCCGGAAGCACTCCCTGGCGACGCCCCCAAGCCTCCTTCCCCATCAGAAGCGCCTGGGGCCTTTTTGACGCACAGATTCCTCACCCGGCCCCCAGCCTTCTAAATCGGAAGCTCTATGATGACACCCAGGAATTCAATTTTCGAAAAAGTTCCTGGAAGTCATCTATAAGCCAACACTGGGCTGTACTTAACGCCACGTACATTCGGTGTGTAAGACCGAGGCGTAGTGGTGTCCATCACGCATCCCAAAACAAGGTGGGTGGTGGGGATAAAGCGCTAACGAAGCAAGGACAGTAAAATCATAACTACTACGGAGTCCAGGTGGTGGGTAGACAGCTGTTCACGTGTACATTCTTCCAACTCTTCTGCAGACTTGAGATTTGTCAAAACAAAATGTTAGGGGAGGGAACTGGAGCACTTTTGACAATTGGCAGGCTCTGAAAAGCCACTGAAACAGAAGGGGCCCAACTCCTCTCCGGGCTGAAGGACCTGGCTTTACCTCACCTCTCACTTTACCCACTCAGTAGTAAGCCAACGGTAACTCAAGATAGTCAAGGAAACCGATCCAAACCTCAAAGAGGATTTTAAACAAGTCTGCTGGCCTTTTTCCCCTCTATGGCCCTGAAATCTGTTCCTTTCTATCCTAACAGTCCATCAAAATAAAATCAAATGCACCACCTTGCCTAACTTTATTTTTTTCCTGATAACAGTCGCAAGATTGAGGCAGAGTTCTTCACAGGCCACTAAAGTTTTTTTTTTCTTATCCTTCGCTGTGCCTTATTTTAGAAAGGAGGATGTCCGATTATACATCAAGAATGAAAGTCAGAGGTTTGCTCATCACGAGACACGAGCCACCACCAACTCCGCCTCCCCCACCCTGCAGTTTATACAACTCGAATTACTCACACCCTGCCTGTCTGGCTTCGCCCCAAGATACACCTTCAGCTCGCATATTTGTGGGCTTCTCAATTTATTTAAAAAAAATTGTGTCCACAAAAAAAAAAAAAAATGGACAGGTAACATTTCTCGGAGCCACTGTCCAAGCATTCAAGGGAAAGGCACTTCAGTAATCCAGGGCTGCACGTTTATCAAATGGCACGATCATGTCCCTGTGTCAGGAACGGTTATTTTCCACAGTGCTCTGTGCCAACCTAACGATGGCTTTGTGTTGCCAGACCAGAGGAAAACCAGAAACAAAATACACAATCTCCAGCTATCGCTAAAAAAAAAAAAAAAAAAGTTCTTGAAACTACCTCCTGGAATCTCATACCTTTTAAACTTGCCTTTGACTCTCTAGTATAGAAAACCCCTCCTGCTACGATGTTCTCTGGTCCTAAAACTGCACCCTAAGTTAGATCTGTGCATGGCATACTGCCTTCTAAGAGAAGGATGGGTAAGATGAACCCATAATAGAAAGCCTCTGAAATATGTACAGGTTTATTATGATTTTGTCACAACAACTGTCTGTCAGTCTAGCTCTTCATCTGTGGAGAAGGTTCCCTCCCTCTCTGTCCCCTCCCCCTTTCATAGTTTCCATCATTCTCTTAACTCTGAGCTGATCATCTGTTACATACTCAAACGTTTAGAGCCAACACTGGCTGGATGTCTTAGCATCCTCTCGGTCTATTTCCTTGCCATTTGGGTTTCGTTTCCTTGTTTTAATATGCAGGCCCGTTTCTTCCTCGTGTTAACTAGCAGAGGACGAGAAAACGTTTTCTTCTTCTTTTTGTTGTTGAATTATTCTTCAAAACAAATTATCCTTGCTTACTCTGTAATCATTTGCTCAACACTGGTGTCTCACACCATCCATCAGGCATATGCTTTTCGAAAGCCTCAAATTGCCTGAGATCATCTCTATGGCTTTTTTCCTCATTGTGATACTTAATTTTTTTTTCTTAGCATGATTTTGGGAGGATAAGAGCAGAATGACAAGGTACATGCAGAGAGAATGGAGAGAAACACTGTCACGTCCAACAGTGCTGAAAGCTCAGGCTCACGGATAAGGCGGAGGTACACTGGTGGCCCTGCGGCCCCATACCACCCTCTTAACTGAGGGACAGAGCACTGCCATGCTGCTCCCTCGATCCTGTGACACGGAAGCAGACCTCGCCCTCAGCAGTAGGTGGGCAGGGGAAACCGGATGCGGATTTAAGAAGCCCACACAAGGAACAAAATGTCCAAAGTTGGCACAAGCCAGATATGGAAACTTAATGCATGGTTTTCCTAATGCCTTAGTTACAGCTGGATGTGCTCTTATGTATATGTTATTTTAAAGCAACAGCTTTGAGATTTAGTCATATATCATAAAGTCAATCCTTTCAAAGTACACAATTCATGATTTTTAATATGTTCACTAAACTGTGCATCTATCACTATTAGATAATCCCAGAAAATTTTCATCGCCCCCCCCAAAAAAAAATTCTATACCCATTACAGTCATACTCTATTCCTCCCTTCCACCAGCCTCCAGCAAACACCTACCTTCTGACTCTAAGGATCCTGGACATCAAATAAATGTGTACCCTTTTATGCCTGGTTCCCTTCATTTGACTACTATAATGTTTTCAACAGTCATCCACATTGAATTATATTCTGACCTTTATTCTTTAATGGCTGAATAATATTCCATTGTATGGCTAGGCCACACTGTTTATCCACTCAAGTCCTTGGACCCTTGTCGATCATAAACATAAGGGTTTATTTTTGGACTCTCAGTTCTATTCCATTGATCAACATGGCTATACTGTAGCTTTGTAGTAAGTTTTTAAATAGAGAACTGTGAGTCCTCCAACTCCATACTTCCTTTTCAAGACTGTTTCAGCTATTCTGAGTCCTTTGCATTTCCATGTGAATCTTAGCTTGTTAATTTCTGCAAAAAAAAAAGCCAGATTTTATAAGTATTGCACTAAATATGTAGATCAATTCGGGGGCATAATATCATTTTAATAACATAAGTCTTCCAATCCATGCACATGGATGTCTTTCTATTCTGCAACCTTGCTGAACTTATAAGTTCAAGTTGGTTTTTTGTGCCTTACGATTTTCCATATACAAGATCATGTCATACGTCTTCCTTTCCAATGAGATTCTTCATACATGGTTTCCTACAGTACTTTGAACATATCTATCATAGCTGATTTAAGTTTCATATAGTCCATCCAAGATCTGGGCTTCCTCAAAGAAAGTTTCTATTAACTCTCCTTTTCCCTTTACGTGGGCCATATTTTCCTATTTCTTTGGATGTCTTGTAATTGTCTGTTAAAAAAACTGACATTTTAAGTAATATATTATGTCAATCTGGGATATCAGATTCCAGAATTGTTATGGCCCCCAGGGTTTGCTGCTGCTGCTTATTGATTTTCCTGGACTAAATCTGAAAAGTCTTTTTCTAGGGGCAGGGCGGTCATATGTGGCCATCTAAGTCTGCTTATTTTTATTTTACTTTAGTTTATGTAGTGGTTCACTAATGACCGGATAGAGAGTTCACTAAATGCCTTGAACTAATAAATGTTCCAGGATTCATAAAAGGCTTATGTGAATGTGTCAGGGCGAGCCTTCAACGCTCTGCCAAATAGTTTATACCTCCTCCTTAGTCTTCACTCTCCAGTGGCTGCTAGACCACCGGTTTTCACTGCCACCATACTTGCTTTCAAGGTCAACAACTGAGTTGGAACAAAGGGAAGATGAGATTAGCACAAGTTAAAACACCACAGGTTCACTGTTCCTATGAGAGTACATTGTTTTTCTTGAATAAATATTGTTCCAGTTGTTGCAAGTCTTTTGCTAATTTCCAGAGTTCTGAGAAAGCGGTTAGTGACAGGTGCAGTGTTCCCAACGCTTTCCTGGAGTCGAGCTGCAAGGGTCCTCACTCTGCCATTCTGGAATTCCAGGGCCCTTACCTGCGTTTTCACATGGAATCTTCGTGGGGTGTTTACCATCACTTTACACTCAGCACTACAGTGTCACTCGGCATCACAACATTGTCCCTTCCCATCATGTTCCAAAAGATGGCTGCTTCTTCAGCAGCATTCACAAGAAAGATCTAGAAAATTCACAATCACTACCCTCTATCCAGCCAAACTTTCTTCCACGGAAATCCGCAAGACTGCTTCCTAAAAACTAAACTTACAAAAGAGAAAAATGATTAGAACCTGGGATATTTTTAGTAATAAATTTCCCGCACTGCTAAATGAACACTCATTTCAACATCTGAAAAGTTGTTGGTGGTGAGATGGCCCCAATTTCATAATTCTAAACACTGCTGCAGCTCGGCGACCTGAAAAGGCGTGGGAAGAAATGCCTGACAACGGTATCCATCATACCGTTAATGCTTGCGGAGGAAGGGCATAAGGAAACAGCCCTATTTCCTAACAAAGCATTCTGGGAAAGAATCTGTAACAGGAGCCACAGGGGAACACGTCCTTTTCAAAAAGATAATTAAAAAGAACCCTGAGAGGCCCCCGCTTCTGCTCTGTCTCCTACCTACGGCGTATTCCCACCGTCCAGGACCAGGCTCTCGCAAGAGTAATTCTAAGGCAATGCATAACACCTGACACGAGACAATGATTAAGAGAATCTGCTCCCTTTTATCCCTTATCAGAATTATAGTCGCTCTTTCCTCACTTGCAAGTAAAATTTTCTATCTGCTTAGACGGACAATAAATCAGGATCGAAAACAGCCACAGAGATGTTTTTGTTCTTTGTATTCAACCATCCCGCAGCCCTGTCACCAAACAGGCGAGGTCCCCTTTGGCCTTCAGGAAGTTGCACCCCCAAGCTCAATTTCCCACCTTGACAGAGACCACCTGCTGTCATCGGGGACCCTGGCATTCCCAGGCTGGCTGAGAAGCACTCACTTTCCAGATCACTTCCTCACCTCCGATCTGCGTAACCTTGGTAGGCACTTCTTTCTCCAGCTTCTACTACTTGGCAGCTCCACGGGGACCGTAATTCTACACTAGAAAGGACGACGTATGTGGGCAGCTGCAAAGGCACTGAAAGTGTTGCGAAGTTCCCACAAAACCCCTCCTTTCACCTTCCTAGCTTAACTTTCGTTTCTTAGCTAAGAGACCCTAGTCCATGGGAACTATAGGTGTGCCAGGTAAGACAGGTATGACCTCACAGAACCCCTAACCAGGTATACCAGGTGTGCCAGGGAAGCTAAGTATGACCCCACAGGCCCTTGCACCCCATCCTACTCCTAGCCATTCCCTTAACCAGAAACTGTCACGTTCGATCATTCCCGGACAACCCCTCAAATGAGAACAGCAAAAGGGTATTAGAGAGCTAAACAGTGGTATTAAGATACTTTACCATTTTTATTCATTGTCATTCTTCAAGGCCTGAGGTCTCCATGGTATTAGAAACACATACATTCTCAAAGTTGAGTTCAAATTTTGCAAGTATGATATGTGAATCTGAACTTCCATCTAGACTCGTTTTACACTAGGACTCCACCGTGCTTGATCAAAACCATAAACCAGCAACCTAATTCTCCACGTCAATTTGCTTCTGCGGAACTAAGTTTTGTTATGCCAAATTCCCACTTGTTCTACAGTTGTTCTTTCTTGGCAAGAACGAAAATGTATTTAAGTTCACTTTAAAGAATGGGCCTTAAAATGCTTAAATGGATAAGCATAATAAAAAAGTTAACGATGACAAATTCTGAATTATACTGTGGGTATCTATGGGGGTGGGTGGTCCAAATGTATAAACTTCACAAAAATAAGCCCAATCCCCAAACAAGCTGCAGCATTCAATGAGAAAAATCTTCCCTCTGCCAGTAATTTAACTTCCTAGAGCCTAGAAATCAATGTCAAAAGTGAAAAGAACCACCCAACTTATATGAAAATGGAGGGTTCGAAAAGGATTTACAAAAGGCTTTAAAAAAAATATGAGCTATAACAGGAAATAGACGAGCAACTGAAATGACAATGAAGAAAGACATAAGAAAATGTGTGTTATTTTTCTACCATCTAAAAATCCACCAGTAACTTTGCCCTTTTACTTTTGTTAAGTACAACTTTACTAAGTTTCTTTCTTGATACTGATTTTACAAGATATGAATAGTAAAGAATGTGACTGATTTTTTTTTTTTTTTAATATAACACTAAGAACTTTGGCATGCCATTTATAGCCATCTGGGGACCTAAACACGTAATTTGAACAGTAGACATCATTCAAAATCTTCTGACACCTTCTCTAGTGGAGGAGATGCTATTGAAGTCCATATCCCATTATATCCTACACCCTGGGTGATGGGCAAGTATGCTTTCCGAGGGAAAAGATTTAACTTCTAGAAATAGCTTCAAAGCCAATCATGGTGATTGAGTGTTCAACATACAGTGAGGAATATTTTACGGAGATGTTCTTGTAGGGTAATAAAGTTAATATGACTGGTAACCTGGCCAAGAAGGCAGTTTTCACAGAGGAAAGATTACCAAGAAATTCACTGACCCACAGTCACCTCATTAAGAATAAATGCAAGGCCTCCCAAGAAACCTTCATGAGAGCCACAGCTCATTACAATGGGGAACATCCAGCATACCTGCTAAAAAAATTAACAGTTTCTTATTTTCCTGTCATCCCTAACTAAGGAAAGCAAAAGGAGAACGGGATTTTTTAAAGGCAAGAATACCAAAAGCTAGGCAGGAAACTAGCTCCAGGAAAGTGTGTAGCTGAGGCACCAGCTCAGCAATGAACTGTACCTTGCCAGGGACTTCAGTGCCAAGAACCGATTTTTGTTTGCCTTTGAGACATATACAACAAAAGCATTCACTGCTTGGAAAATCAGCAAGGCCAATCTGACGATGACAGTGATAGAACAGGTTTGCTAAGGAATGGAAAGATAAGAAACCCAATGTGGTCTGTTATCTTACCAGGGAAACGTTCAGTACCTAACTGTCCTTAAAAGCAAAGAACAAGATCTGTGCAGAATCACATAGCAACAACAACAGCACAAGATGTGTGAGCTCTGACAATCTCAATATAGCTACACTACAAGGGTCCAGGGAGAGTGGCCGATGTTCTGATACATAACAGCTGTGAAACGGCACAGCCAACGGACAAAATATGTCAGCTTTCCAAAAAGGCTCCACCACCCATCGCAGGAATTCCATCTCTGCTGGACAGGACTTGACAACATGGACCACGTTCGG
This sequence comes from Macroglossus sobrinus, assembly GCA_004027375.1. Lineage (NCBI taxonomy): Eukaryota > Metazoa > Chordata > Mammalia > Chiroptera > Pteropodidae > Macroglossus > Macroglossus sobrinus. The sequence continues at coordinate 93,529 of PVKZ01002379.1, forward strand.
CACAGGAAGCCTCAAGCAACGGTGACCTTAATATAGTAATACAAGCACGTTCTAGATCATCTGTGTGGCCACCTTATGTGGCTGCACAGACTCCATGATTTCTGGAGCTCCCATCAGCCTTCGGATTCACGATCCAGATGGCAACGGTAGTTCCACTGTCTCCAGTTAACATGACTTTAGTAGGTCAATGATGTCTTCCTGCTCCAGCACACGGCACAAAAGAAATCTGGACGATGGAGATAAAGGAAACCAGACCAAGTGACTATCCCCAGGGAACATGACAGGTCGGGAAAGGAAAACTTGCCCTAGTAACCAATACTTCACTTCCTGAGCACAGAAGACAAATGTAGTTTTAACAGAACAGCATCACCTGTGACATTAAAATCATACAATCCATTTGAATTGGATTAGGTTGGGAATTACGTCAGTAATGAATTCATATATTGGTTATAGTGTATTTGTGGTGCTGTATGATATGTATGGTGATACAGAAACATGTTTATTCCATCTACATTTGGATATATTTGAAGAAACATTATAATAAAAATAATTCAAGGCAACATGCGGAGTCCTCACTGATGTTCTCGCTCTAAAATGGGTCTACTTCATTCACGCTTAAAAAAGTATCATATTGTATTATGCTGCCCGCTGTCTTCCCACTGCGGAAAAGAAAACACATGATTACTCATTCTTCCTAGGGCTAGCAATATTAGAATAAGGTCTTCTTCACTTGGAAATCTTGGAGCAAAAAAAGGAAAAACCCTAAGCCAAATCAGTTAAGTACTGAGTAATATTAGGATTAACAGTGAATAAAACGTTTGTCATTTCTATGGTTAGTCTTCAAGATGGGACTAAACTTAGAAGTGCTCCTTTAATTGATAGCACCCCTTCAATTTATTTGTCAAAACTTCCTCTTACTACTTTCAGGGTATACACGTGGAGACCATTTTAATGAGATTTACTGCAAGGTAATGTGAATCTAAACAAGGAATTTGAAAGGAAGCCATGTCAAGTTCAATGTTGTATGGTGTGTATTCCAGGCTAGCAACCAGTTACATGTCAGCAGCAAACAATAAAGTATGAATTCCTCCTTTTCCCCCATTTTCCCTCTGATTTTGTATTGATCTGTGCCATATTAACATAAAGTCCCTGCTGTTCACTAATCAAACTCCACGATGGGAGCCCCCTCAGTGCCCTCCTAAGCATCTCCTTGCCGGCAGAACTGGCATCAGATCGAAAGCTGCAGCCAGCAGGTCTCCCCCAAAGAGACCCTGCCTGATTATTCAGGAGCCCCTGCGCCTCTTAGGACAACACCCCAAGGGGGGAAACACAGGGGCTTCACACGCTCACTGGACGGTCCCAGCAGCCCGAGCGCCAGCCCAAGTGCTAGGTGGCCAGCAAAAAGTAAGAGCTGGGGTCCAGAGAGACCTCATGCCCACAACAGCACAAACCTCAGTCTCGTGGGCAGCCTCTCTCAGACCGCCACCCTGAGACTATCTCCGAATATACCTAACCTTGAAAATGTCAACAACGGATGACATGGCGATGAGTTCAGCGGTGAGAACTCTGTCCCTACAGCTCTCTGTCCCTACGACCTGTGCATCTAAAGTCTGTCCTAGAACGGGACAGCAACCATTCAAAGTGGACAGTATGTGACCAAATCACAAAGCCCATGCTTCTTCCTGAGCTATCAAAAGCCCTCTAGTCTTTCTAGAGCAAGTGAAACTGATTCTCAAAAGGGCTCTTCACCACCAGGTGTATTTTTAACATCATAGTTCAACTGTCTCTAACTCCAGAGCGGTCCTATATGATCCTCCAAATTCCCTTCTCACCTTGTCCCTTCCGAAAGGGATACTTGGGAATTCAATTACTGTCAGAATCCTGCAATAGTTCACAGGCACAGGGAATAAACAAGGTTCTGAATAACGTTTTTGCATTTTATCCTACCTTAATTGAACAGTAGTTTTTTTAAAAGAAAAGATGGTGCATGACCCCATATCTGTTATTGCAGGGGAAAGCCAACATCTGAACGATGATAATTTCGGTAAACTCCCTGCTGTAAGTTAAGACCTTCAGGACTGGAAAATTCGATCCTCTGCAGATCTGAGTATGACTAAACCACCTTCCTTCCTGCCTCCTCCAGTCTGGAGCCGGCCCCTCAGAAAAAGACCCCCGCAGTCCAGCACGCCGCTTCCCTTGCAGCACTGAGGAACTGAGCATGCGCAGAACTGAAAAGACTACGTCTGGAAATCGACACACGGAGACATTAACTAGCTACGTGGTTTTGGCCATGCAACCTGTCCCACTCTAAGCCCCGCTACTGTCATCTGAAAAACACACAAAATGAGTCTTCCAATGTCACACGCTTGGTTGATGGATTAAAGAACCGTGTAAAACTGATAAGTGCTAGAGCAGGGTGTCTCAAGCTCGTCACACTTAGCACTTAGGGCCAGATATTTCTTTGTGCTGGGGGCTGTCGGGGGCACTGTAAGATGCTCACGGGCAGCATCCCTGGCCTCTACCCACTAGATGCCAGCAGTGCCTCCCAAGCTGTGAGAACCAAAACTGTTCTCCAGTCATTGCCCAATGTTGGGGTGGGTGGGGGAGGGGACAAAATGTCCCCAGTTTACAAGCCCTGTACTAAGTACTTAATAAATGTAGGTTTCTTCCCTTCCTCCTAGCATGTAGTTCTCTGAAACAAGAAACCTTTCAAGATTTTTCTAGACTCCTCCCTTTTCCTCACCTAGGTAATCGGTAACCAAATCCAGTGCCATCTGCTTCCTAAATACCTCCTGTATGGACTCCCCCTTGCTGGTTCCCACGGTCATCACCACCGTCATCACCACCAGCTTACACCAGCCATGCCCTGCCAGCTGCAGGGACCTCCTCCTCTCGTCCCCCACAAACCCATTCTCCCCATGCCGCGTGGAGAGCATTAGAAAAGCACAGATGGAAACAGGTTTCTCGGAGTGCTTCAGAGAACAGGCCCCGGTTCCTCGACAAGGCCCACAAGGCTGTGCACACACTGCCACTTCCTCCTACGACTTTCCGGTCTGGCCATCCAGGCCCCGCTGGGCCCACCCCACAACGCTGGAGCGGTCCTCTGAGATACCCCCCACACACACTGGGGGCGGAGGGTTCACTCACCAGCCAGCCTGCCCTGGTTCGAGCTCTGCCATGTACTAGCTCTGAGACCCCAGTACAAATTAAAAAAAAAAAAAAAGCTCTTTGCACCTCAGTTTCCCCACCTGAAAGATGGAGATTAAGGTATCTGCTTCAAAGAACTGTTGAAATTATATAGGGGAGTTTTTGTTAAGACATTTATGTCAGCTCAAATTCTAGCTGTGAGCTTATTATTATTATTATTTTTTTTTATCTAAAAGCTCAGGTCAGTTAGACGCTAGACACCCCGCCTTCTCCGCCCATCTTCGCACCCCAGGCTTAACAGCACCAACCTGCATAGTTATTTCTACTACTAGCAACGGTTGTTTATCTGCCTGTCTCCAAGATCAGACCCTCCCCAGAGGAACGGCTGCCTGCCACCGGCTATCTCAGCCCCCAGCACAGCATCGGGCCCTGGGAGCGTTCACTCCATTCAAGCCAGAGTCTCGGGTAAGACTCTCTCCTCAGATCGGTTGGTCAAAAACCTTTTCGAGATCTTTTTGAATCCTGAACTGTTTGTGCAATAATAGATTACCTACCCTTCTTCTTCCTACTCTAGACCACTAGATTTTTACTCTTAACTGTCCTCCTCCTTCCCTAAAATTCTAAGACCTCCTGCCTCTCTGAGCCCCAAGAGAGACAGATACATTCAGCAAAGGAAGGGTACAGACTCGCCCTGGATGGTTTTACACCGGGTGCCCGAACCTTAAACGGACAAGAAACCTCCACGGCCCATACTGGAGCATCTGCTTGAAACCGCCACTGTGCAGACTCCAGGCAGGATTAAGACTACCTGGCAAAGAAGGGCAATTTCCTCGTTTCCCAGGTGCCAAAATCACAACGATACTGGTAAACTGAGAAGCCACTCTTCCCCAGAGCAACAGAGATGTTATGAAATCTGAGACTTAACCAACCCACGCCCATCCTATTCATAAAACTGCCCATTCTCTGGCACTCCTGTCCCTTCCTACAATTATTAATCCTCTTTTTCGTATAGTAAGACCGGCCTCACTGTTATCAGACTGCAGTTGCTTAAAGGGCTTTCCAAAAGAGTTTCGAAGACAGAGCAAAAGGAGAAGTGAAGTCAGATGACAGGAGAGGGTGAGCTATGTATGGTTATCAACCACTACTTAAGGCAGTACTTCTCAAGCCTGGCGCTCAGGTTAAAAGGTGGAGAGGGGGATCTCTGAATTCTCCTGTCTGTGCTGATTTAAAGTCTTTCTACTGTAACTTCAATAGAAGCATAAAACTAAGTCCACACCCTACGGCGCTGGCGGCCACCAAGCTGGTTCCCTGGGGGTCAGCACAGCTATGCCGCCACAGTCCTGTTTTGACGCCAACTCAGTTCTACACACCTTTTCAACCAAAAAGAGAAGTTCACGTTCATACCACCAGCCGCACAGTTACTTGGTCTTCACTGGGCAGAGGACATCACTGACATGTCATGTCCATTTTTGTCTTCTCTCCTTAGACTGCGACAAGTGGAGGATGACTTACACCAACACGATCAAGGATGGTTTCAGATCACCTACAGGCTGCTCACCAGGCACTCGCACCAACCTCACCGCACGAGCAGATCCACTTCCGGCCTCGATGTCTCCCTGTCTGCCACACACACGCCCACTCTGGCATCTCCCAACGTGAGAAAAAAAACTTCCCCTAGGGACCCCTGTCCTCGCTTACCTGCAGTCACACTTCTCCACCCCCTTTCTCATCCAAATTCCTCTGACGAGTCCCTTCTACGTCCTCAGATGTCCTCCCTCTCCTCCACGAGGCATCCATTCCCATACTCTCAACGTGGCTTTTGCCCAGATCCCCACGGCACCCACCTTGCCAAACCCATGCACCCTTACTACCCTCCTATCACCTATGCTCCACAACACTGTAATGTCTCACCAGTCCCACGCCCTTGTCACCTTTCCTGAGACTACACTTGACTAGAGGTTGGAGGACAGCCAGCCTCATCAGTCACACCTCCTTGCCTGTACCTCCAAAGGCAGGCGGGCCCAGGTCCTGCTCTTGCCCTCTCTTAAAACGTTACCATTTCCCCCTGTCTCAATGCCTCATGTGCTAACCATATACTAAGGACCCCAGTGTCCCATCCCTGCCCCAGGGGCATCACTGTGCTCAGATGCTTCCATCCACCTGTCTGCTGGCATCTCCTGGATGCTGAGTAGCATGTTACTCTTAACCTAATCTAACAGACCTTTAGATTTCCTCACTTTCCCCTAATCTTGTTCCTCCTGCAGTCTTCCTCTGAGCAACTGACATTCCGCCTCATCGCTCACACCAAAATCCTAGGCGACATCTCTATATCGGTTCCAGCAAATCACAGGCAATTCTATTTCACCACATCCCACTGTGCCCTGCCTTGAATCCCAGCCCACCACCACTACTAACCACCTAGAACTAGAGTTTCTTGTCTGGTCTCCTTGTTTTCATTCTTATCCTTCCCCAAAAGTCCTTTCTTCATAGAGTTACTTCAAGTCACAAATCAGATCCTGTTACTTCTCTGCTCAAAGCCCTCCAACAGCTCCCCACTGCACTGAGAAAACCCCCACCCACCACGGTGGCCATCAAGGAACTTCCGATCTGTCCTATGTTCCCTTCCCTGCCCTCGACGACCCACCCGCCATGCTCCAGCCATACTGGTTTTCCTCCTGCTCATCAAGCTTGGTCCTGTCTCTGAGCCATCGTGTTTGCTATTCCCGTCTGAACCATTCCATCCTCAAATCTTGAGTAGCTGGCAGCACCTCATTCAGGCCTCAGCTGAACTGCTGTATCCTGTTCTAGTGCAGATTCTTGGAGAGCATCTGCACCTTTACAGCCCCTGGGGTGCACTCTCCGCACCCCAAGAATACAAAATATGCAAAACATTTCCTAGCCTCGCCCTGGTGTGAGGACGGTAAATGCTCACATCACACACCACCTAGCCTCTGACGGCTGCAATCATTCATTCCACATTTATGTCGGGCGTGATTCCGGCTCAGGGTGGGGTTTCCTTTGCGGAGAGAGATGCTGGCTGCTCAGCTTCTGAAACCACTGGCTGTGTTTGGGGATGCCCCAGTGTGTGTTTGGATGGGAGGCTGGGCCCACCTCCCACCACAGAAACCAAAAGTTTAAACAGAAGAAATGCCCCGCCCCCTGCAGCAAGGGTTGTGAGCACATGATCTCAGTTGGCCAATCAGAGGCTCCAGCCTGAGCCTTCCCACCGGGGGCTCAAAGAGGCAGTGGACAGAGAATAATTTGCATAGCTGCTACCCTGAGCAAGGCCCGCTTGCAAAGGTGGCTCCTGTCTGGCTTCTGAACACTGAAGGGAAAACAGCTCCTTCCACGGTATAAAACATTTCCCGAAAGGATAACTGTGCCCGGACTGTGTGCAAACCATGCACTTTATGCTGACTCCAACTTTCCCTCTGGGAGTCGGGAATTCCAGTACGTGCCAGGCAGAGGGCGCTTCTGTGATCGGTCCCCTGGAAAAGCCCTGGACACTGCGTCTCTCACGGGATTCCCTGAAGACAGCATTTCGTGCACGTCGTCACGAGCACTGTGAGGGGAAGTCAGTGCAGCCTGCGTGACGTCACGCCTCTGGGCGAGGGCCCTTGGAAGCTCCAGCCTCAGACTTCCCTCCATGGGTCTTTCCCCCTTCCCGGCTTTGCTCTGTTACCCTTTCCCTGTCATAAAACATAGTTGTGTAGGTAACAACTTCTGGGTCTGGTGGGTCCTTCTATTTATTGAGTCGCTGTGCCTGAGAGGTGTTGTGAGGCCCCCAGCACGGGTAGGAAAGAGCACGGCTGATGCAGCTACCTGTGGGAGCACCACCTCACAGCATCAGAAGGATGGGGAATGGAGTCAAAGGTGGCACTCAGTGTCCGGGAGCACTGGGGCCCTCGGCAGATAATTCCTGTGGGTTCTCTGGCTGCAATTCTTTGGCCCCTGACCGCTATCCTGGCCTGGCTCTCCAATTATACAAGTACTTCTGTGCTATGCAAAATGCCTTCCATAAATTCTTTCTGCTTCAATTAGGCAGAATTGGTCACCTGCAATCAAGAGCCCTATCACCGGTTTTGCATAAAAAGAAGTGCTATAAATAAAATTGCAAAGACTGGGTTGGGGGTGGGTGGGGGAGGAGGGTCCTGTTAAGTCCTACAATGTCAGCTTGGGGGATGTCAGTCATTCTGAAAATGCAGGGCAAAGGTAGACTGGCTTCAGGGGGCTCCTTTGTCTCTTAGACTCAAACCCCGGGCCTCTTCATCTGAGGCTATTTTAAAACTGCTTCGAGGCAACAGCAATGTGGATGAACAGGGTATGAACCTGTTGCTCTGACACAAATTCGCAGAAGCAGAGACTTCATCTAGATAAGATCAATGGCTGTCCTTAACCAGCCCATGGAATTGACTGGAAACTAACAAGCCGGGATCTTAAGTTTTCATGGGAGCAGTACTCACAAGTACTCAGCTCCGCGGACTCTGGCTTATGGCTGTTCAACCCCCAAACAACTCTGAAGCCCCAAGCTGGACCCAAAAGGAGGCACTCTGCCAGTGCCCGTCCCATCCAGGTGCCGTTGCAGAGGACAGAGACCAAGGGAGCGTCTCGCACTGGACACACTGCAGCAGAGCTGGAAGCTGCCAGACCGGCTGACTGCCGAGGAGGGGGGTTCCTTGCTGTTCCTGTTCTGCCAGCTTCCACAGAGTTTTCTCTCCCCCCGCTCCACCTTCTGCAAATGGGAGGTTTATTGCAGCATCCTATTCCCTCGTCACCACGGCAGGTCAGATGTTTGAGGGGAGGCATAACCTATTTAGCCATAAGTCACCAAACCATTAAAAAAAAAAAAAAAAACTCTGCAGGTGTAAGAGACAGGACAGCATATTACCCAGAGGTCTTTGCAATGCTTAGGTGAATATTCAGGTTGCCTCCCTTGGGAAAGGGAACATGTGCTTTTACGAAGCCCTGGGCACTTTCTGAGGGTGCATGTGTCTGAAAGTGGATGAATGAGCTAACGGGAGGCCTGTAGGGTCATCACGGACTTCACCCCAGCTCAAGGAGGGGTGAGCCATTAAAGCAATGAAGGTAATTCCACCCGCGCCTTATCAATGGCTGGTCGAGGGATGAGCAGATCTAAGCCACTGGCAGCCAATGAGACGCAAGAGATTTCCTTGGTGATTCCGGAAATGAGATTTCCTTGACCTTAAGAGAAAACCACAGGAAGCCATTCTCTTTCCTCCTAAAGTAGGAAACAAAACAAAACAAAACACAGTAACCATAATTCACAAATTGAGATTGTCAACACAAGTGCCACAATCCTGAGACCCCATCACTTATAAGCTATAATTTTGGGTGTGGGGAGGAAGGAGGGAAGTATGGTGTGAGTGCAAAGAGCCCACCGTTACATTAAACACACATATCAGTTGTAACACGCATTTAATATTTCAGAAATATTAAAAGGCTCAGAGGGAGTGACAAAGACCAGTCTCAGATTAGATGAAATATGGTATTTGCTAACTCGCCCTTTGGTTCAGGCAGGACCACTGTGAAAAGCGCTGTAGGAAGCACCGACACTGGTTGACGTCGAAATGAAGACGCCCTTCCAGCCACTTAGATATCTGCAGCGATGACTCTAGCTACGCATGGCTCTCATTCTGACATCTAAAATGATTTAATGCTGTAATCAGGTAATGACGAGACCTCTAACTCAAAACCCAAGAAAAGAAAAATAAACAGAAACAGATTTGAATTTGATCCCAGGCCACAATGTTCAAAGTGCACGCAAAAAACCTTCAGAACGCTACTAAAGAGATTTAAATTACTTTTAGGCAACTGTAGTGCAGAGGAGATGAAAACATAAAATGTAAGCGTCCCGAATGGAGAAAATAAAACATCGATTTTGAAAGCTGCAAGAGAAAAAAAAAATCTAATTTACCCGTCACTTTTTCTGAAAAATATTCAACCCTTCACCTATCCCTCCACTTCCCAGCTCGATGGGGAGCTCCTAAAAGCCTAAAAGGCAATGCCATGACCTTGACATCCTTAGACACAAAGCACACAGTGGGCCCGATCACATGCATTCGACTGAACAGAACGCTACGAACGAATGTACTGAACAACGGCTCTAATTCCTACCCAAAGCTTAAAGTCCATGCATTGGGGGAGGTTTCTTTCTGCCTCCCTTGTAAACTTACTTTTATTTTAAGAAAAAAAATAATAATAATAAAAGTCCGTTCTAGAAATACAGCAAATGTAAATCAGCAATCAAGATAACGGAAATTACCTGTCATCTGTTGACTCCGAGAGAATTACCATCGACACCCTGGGCTTGAGCCCTGGTCATATTTTCTATGCATAAACACTTTCAACCACAAAAGGATCCTACTGTTTCATGGAGACAGTGTACCCACTGTTTTGTAACCTACTTTTCCCACTGAATATTGTGTTACTGACATCTCCATGTTATTAAATATTCTTCGCTCTCTCCTGCCCCACCCCCCACCCCCACGGCTGCACAATAGTCTTCACGGCCTCGCTTCTCAAAGCAGAGGAGGAAACGGCCTCAGTGTTTGTTCTCTTTCACGAATAACAGTCGCCGAAAATTAAGACGGTCAGCTCTTCCAAATGCAGGCCCCATGGCACACACCGATTTCTCAATTAAGGCACCGGAGAACTCAAAATCGGCACGCAGAGTTTGGCTCCCTCTAGATTCATCGAAATTCAAGAGCCACATTCATTTATCCTCTGGCGTTAACAAGCAGGGAAGAAATATAGCCAGTCCAAAGTTTAAAAACCTACTTATTTATCGATGGGTTTATGGTTGCACCCAATTATCACATACAGCACAGGAAGCACAAAAGGAACAAGAAGATGAAAAGAAGATGAAACAAACAAACAAATTCTGTTTTGCTTTTTGTTTCAACCTTACAGTCTTCCCCTTTCCCAATCAAACTGCTAAAATTAGCACTATGATGACACCCAAAGAGAGAGTGCACTTATGGGGGAAAAAAAAAGATGGAGACTTAGACAAGAAAGCATCAAGACTTTCAAAAGACTTCCATTCTTTGTATTCCAGAGGTAGTTGGGAGAATCGTAAGTACAGGGAGCTTTTAAGTCAGCGGTACACACGTACACACACACACACACATTTTTTTCTCATTAATGGTTAATATTGAGTGTTTACTAAGCAAAGTAATGATCTGAATAGCTGAGGCTTACTTTCATTTTCTGAGGCACAGGCCAAAGTTACTTCCAGCTTAAAAACAAAACAAAACTTACATATACAAAGAAAACTAACCTCTTCGACACAAACACTTTCAGTTAAACAATAGAAAAAAAATAGTAGTAGAAAGAATCCTCACCTTCTCCATCCCTGGGACCCAGGCCTGCCTTCTCTAGAATCACCTCATGTTGGTGACATCTAACAGAGCTGCCAAAACGTACGGAGAAAACAAATCATACGGATCGCTAAAAACAACTGTTTCCCTTTGCATTTTTACACATAAAACGGACGGACGCTCAACTGGGCCCATGCACCCTCCCGCCAGGTACGAATGTGCTGGCCATCTCTCCCAACCGTGATTTTTTCTGTCCACTACGAGGACCTCGACACTACCCGTAGTGGGAGTCCAGCTTCACAAGCTGCTCTAGAAGACACACCACAGACCAGGGTCCAGAACCACATCTGCGGCAACCCAGAAGAGTCAGGCCTTCCTTGAACGAGGCTGAACATGGGAAAGGAAAATGTGAAAATTGTTCAAGACAAGACCAAGAGTCAGAGGCATGACGTGGTCCCCTTGTCGCCGCACCCCCAGGCCCCCTCCCTCGTCCTGGAGGTGCCCAACCACACACGGAGGGAGATGGAGCAGACAGTCTGGACTCTGCCTGGTGCACCAGAGGTGGACGTGCCTGAGCCACTCAAGCGACGCATCAAAATTTCACTTTAGGTGCCTGGGAAGTCACAGGGGATGTGATGCCACCCTAAGCAGCAATGGGACCGTTCCTGGGCTTGTTCGTCCCCTTTAAGGAGCCACTCACTGCCCCTACAAGGGCTTCCAAGTCCCATTTTCACCGGGAGTATTTCACACTACAGCATTTTACACTCAAAGGAACCCCACTTTCGAATGGCCCTTGTTCCTTGGTGAATAGAAGGTATAAAAATACAAAATCTCTCAGCGGATGCTTGCCTGCCAGAAAGGCACCGAACGCTGAATTTGATGACAGCGAGGGAATCTGATAGCCTCACCACTAAACTTGGCAAGTTCTAAATCAATGCAGGACTCTGGAGTCAGAGACAAAAGCCGACTGAAGTGTCGATTTAAGCTGGTTACCCCAGACACTTACGTAATATGTCTGCTGTAACCTAAAGGCATTACAGTAATAGCGTTCTGGTCTCTCAGAATCGGAACAAAACATTATACAGAGACAGCGTATGTAAAATATTTTATAGAGATCCTACACATTCATGAAGGGAGGTCCCAGATCTTTACATCGCTGCTTTTTTTCTCCGCTAGAACGTGAGCCATGGTCTTGTCCCAGGAATGAAGAATAGCTCCAGCAATCAAATACCCAGGTGGTAATTACTACGTCCTTCTCCAAGCCAACGACAGCAATTTCAGAACAGTACGTACAGTAGAACTAGAATTATTTAGAAGTCCCTACATGCCCAAGAAAAAAGGACGCAACTGTGGTTCTCAAAGGACTTTTTCTATACTTTTGTATGTTGTGGGGGCTTTTTTCCCAAATCCAAATGCTTGTTCCTCTCCCAAATTGTAATAAGCCTTTCATAAGGGGAACCTTGAAAAACTTGGAAAACAAATGATTGCTAATAACTGCCCACAGTGAGAAATATTACTTTAGGTGTTTTTATTAAATAATTTTTTTTAGTTTGTAGGAAAATATTGTTTTCCAAATCTAGTCTCTTTATCCTCATCTCTAAATGATGCCCGGGATTCCATATTCCACCAGCAAGCAACGCGCAAGCTGACATCATTAAGCAATACAAACATTGCCACCTATAGTCAGAACATGAAATATATTTGCTTATGCTGTAGCCTGGAAAAGATACAATTACAAAGACAGAAAGTAACATGTTGTCACTTTTCCCACCTTTCATAATCCCTACTGCCCTGAAACTTAACATCATTATGTTACTTGTATATTATTTTAATCCTCTTTAACATGGATTGCCAAAAGATCAATAAGTCCTTTGCTTTGTTACCAACTAACAAATGTATCAATAAGACAAAAACAAGTATCCAGAGACCTACAGCATCAAAAAGCTTGAAAACTCTTAACGTAGGATCTCTTTTTACTGTTGCTTCTCATCTAGGACCCAAAATTCAAAAGGCAACAATAAAATCTGTTTAAACCGATCTTTTAACGCAAAATAAAAATTTCAATATGGTCTCAATCTATCAAAGAAAAATTAATTTGTTCCTTCCGACAGTCACTTACTGCCGTGTTTCTATGACATCATTTAAAGACCTGCACATTACAAAAAGGTTATTAGCAATGAGCACAAAGTTTCTTTCCCTCATAGTGAGTGCCAAAGCAATTCAGCAGCAACTCCCAAGGATTGCTGTGATGATGTCCCAATGTAAAGCCATTCTTAACATCAGGGATTTCTTCCTTGAGATTATTCGCATTTCTCCTAAATCTCTATCAAGCATATTGATTGATGCTCCTAAAATCCCAAAATAACTTTCCAAGGAGTTTCCTGGTGATGTGGGTACTCCCTGCACTGAAGAAGGTACATCTCAAAACTGACCCATCACTGCCCTTTAAATTGTGTTCTCCGTGGTCAAGAAACGGCAATCTGGGGGTTCCCATCTGCCACTCTCCTCACCCCTTTGAACAAAATTATGTTCATTCCTTAAGAAAACTACTGTTCAGTACATAAACATTCCGACACTAAACCTAAATGTAGAATATAAATTAAAATGTCAATTTCTACAAATTCCACAAAAGAGTAAAATTTAAAATACACCATATCTTTGTCCATTTTAAAAACTGCTTTTAAGTGTCACAATAAAACTATGGCCCTTTGGGGCTTTGTGCCTCAAATATTAGTGATCACGGCTCAGGCTGTACCTGGGGTTGCCCAGGTGCAGGGGGACAGTGCACAAAGCCAGCAGTGCAAGATCTGACTCGGGCAATTGGAATCGGAGAGAAAGGGTAAGTCTTATCTTCCTCCAGAAAACTGCTTTTCAGCATGCACCTTTAGCTCCAAACAATGCCTAAACTGTCATTTCTGAGGGCAATCTTGCAAACGTTTTGCACAGCTGCAAGGATGGCGTGCAGGGTTTCTCAAGTCATCTCTTGAAAACGCACACACGGACCACTTTCTATAAATGAACAACTCCTCTAGGCTCTCTCTGTTCCATCTCTGCTAACGCCTAGGTAAGAGCACTGCCCTCGCTCTAGGCCTTTCCTCAGAGAAAGCAAAGCAGACGTCTCACGTGGGGGTGCCTGAAAAGTGTTGACTGATGGGGGGTATTGAAACTGAAGGTTAGCCCAGGTGTCTAATGAGAGTGATTCAAGAAAACACCCTTGTTTTCATATGTTAACATTTCTGGACTAAAGAGGCTTCACAAAAATCAAAGATAAATCACAGCAACTTTTTCTTCTTTTTTCATAGTGGTATGCAAAATAACGGTGCACCTGAAAATTGACAGCCCCGTATATCTATGCCACAGGTTAACTTTAAATGTTGGTTATGATGTGTTTCTTAGATGCAAACAAGCAAAGAGACCCCGAAGACAACAGGGGGCAGTGGAGTCGGTGGTAGCTAGAGCACAGCTGCCACATCTCAAGGGCCAAACTTCAGACCCACTAATTATCGCCAAGTAGGAATGAAACCCCTGCAAAGTCAGATTTCTACCATTTTCCATGAAAATTCCAAAGCTTTAAAACATCGTAAATACCATACAAAGCAGGACCCCAGAGTAATTCCAACTTAGAAGCCATCAGTTGATAAGCCTTGACTTTTAATCTCCCACCTTATGTTATCCTAAATCGTGTGGCTGTAAGAACCTTCCAAGATACTTGGTAGAGAAGGAATGTGATTAAAACTAAGGCTGTGGAATCACCAGAACCAGATTCAAACCCAAATTCCATTACTTCCTGTGTGTCCTTATGCATGTCACTTAACCTCTCTGAGCCTCCATGCCTCAGCTGTAAATCACAGCACACCTCATAGGGTTCTTACGAAGATTAAATAAGATAGCAAGTGCATAAAAGCTTAACGCAGTGCTAGGCACAGAGAAAACATATGAAACATTAGCCAGCTATCCTTATTTGTATAAATTAGGAGGAACGGTGTGAAAGTACCATCCAGGTCAGCCTGGCCTTCATTTTTATGCCACTTGCCTCACTTTCACCACCACCAAAAAAAAAAAAAAATTAAATGCTACATCTAATAAGAAAGCTGTCGTTCAAACTTTCACCTACTAGAAAACCTTCTCCGTAAAGGATACCTTTCTAAGGTGCTATAATAAAAGACTTCAGAAGGTTGACTATAACATGCATGAGTTAACTGTGCCAAAATGTGCTACCCGTTGCCAAAAAAAAGCAAATAAAAACAAAAATTTCAAACAAAAAGCCTGCCAAGGAACCAAGCCAGATGCGGAACCTAGTTCAAACTGTTCTGAATCCAACCCGAATTTGATCCTGGGCCCTGAATCAGAAGTTTTGTTAATTTGCTAATCCCTCCAACACTCAAAGTCCTTCATCTGATGGGGATTTCAAATGCAGTTACCAAAACTGACCTGATTTAAACCAGGGTGAATACGAACTATAACGCACCAGAGGAACCTCAGCCAGAAAGGCATAACGAAAAATAAAGAGCTCGTGCACTCACACGAGCAAAGCCCACATTTAATCCCTTTCATTCTAGGAGCTGGACAGACAGAGGAACAATGCCCTCTGTCTTGGCATCCGCTGTTTTCTAGGTTAATGCAATGCTTCACATCACCGACAGTACTGAGAGCTGGAGTCTTTCTGTGGGGTATAACTCAGTGCACTCCAAACATGCACTGCTTTTCATCAGCCTCCAATGAAAATACAAAATTTGCTAGGTATGGATGCCTATTTCGCTAAAAAGGTTTGTAAGGTGATTTCTATATAGCAATCAAAATATCTCCGCATGTCCTGCTCTGCAGCACACCAAGTGTGTGAACTGAAGTGCACCCACATGTAACAGCCTCGGGAAAACAGCCCTGCCGTTGGCTTCATCAGGCATTCTACTTTAAGAGCCTGTTAAAATCTTCCAGTTTTTTCCTCTACAGGCTAATTCAGGGAGACAAAACAAGCTATGCAAACCTCACCCATTTATTAATATTCTACGAGAAAACATTTTCTTATTTTCCGAAGGGCAACCTGACAGCATGAAACCTCCCTTGAAAAAGCATACCCCACAGAAATGTGAAATCATCAACAATAACAACCACAACCAAAAAAAAACCCTGCCTTATTTTTTCACTGGTAGGAGAAGCTGAAAAAGACAGAGGTGACTTATCTTTTGTAATATAATGTGTGCGGAACTAAATAGGACCAGCAACGTGGCCCTCACTCGATCAATAAAATGTCTTCATCG